>CM052542.1:20581608-20694241 GCA_028533065.1 Trachops cirrhosus | reverse complement strand
GAGGAGAGAGGGGGGAAAGGTACAGAGAATAAGTAGCAATGAAGGTAGATAGAAAATAGACAGGGGGAGGGCAAGAATAGTATGGGAAACGTAGAAGCTAAAGAACTTATGACACATGGACATGAACTCAAGGGGGGAATGTGGTTGGGAGAGGGTGAGCAGGGTGGAGGGGAATGAAGAGGGGGGTATGGGACAACTGTAATAGCATAATCAATAAAATATATTAATAAAAAATAGAAGTAATAAAGTGGACAGTCTAGAGAGTGGAACAAGTGGGTGGGGACTGGTAGGAAAAGTATCACTAGGTTTCATGATAAGCCTGCTATACTGATATTTTACCTGTATGTATAAAAGTTTTATGTTAATTAATGATTCTGCAATAAATACATGTGTTTGTAAATACATATGTGTATGTTTTTATATTATGTTATTATATGTATATATAATACATATCTGTATCTATATATCTTTGCACTCACTTCTGAATATGTCCTTGCAGTAAATTCCAAAAAGTAGAATTTCAAGGTCAGAAGTATACATATATTCAAGACTTTTGATATTGGCTGGCAAATAACTCTCCAGCAGGCCTAGGCTGATTTTCACTTTTCTGAGCAGAGAGCTAGCCTGGCCCATCACCTCACCACCAGGTTGCCACAGCTCCAGATCCAATTTAACAGGAGGTTATTGTTGTTTGCCTCCTGAGTCCTTCCTCTGCCATCTATTAGAAGCTGAGATTTTGAGCTGGGAAGGTTGTTTGATCAAAGAGAAGCCTAAACCAGAAGCTCAATTTTGGCTGTGCTACCGCCTGCCCATGTGGTCTTGAACACGTCTCTTTCTCTGGCCTCAGTTTTAGTATCTATAAAGTAAGCAGCTTGGACCAGAACAATACTTCTTAACACTTTTACTGCTAAGGCCCCTCTCTTGGATACCAGATACCAGTTTTATCTAGTAAACAAATTGCATTTACTAAGAAATTGTTTATTTTCTTTCCTGATGTGTATTACTTATACAAGGTGACAGTCAGTGAGAATTTCTGAATAGCAGGGAACAATACCTCTGATTAGTGAATTAATAAATTCAAGCCAAAAGAATTTTATTATCCAAGCCCTGGCTGGTGCAGCTCAGTGGATTGAGTGCCAGCCTACGAACCAAAGGGTTGCTGGTTTGATTCCCAGTCAGGGCACGTGCCTGGGTTGTGGGCCAGGTCCCAGGTCAGGGGGGAACACAAGGGGCAATCACACATTGATGTTTCTTTCCCTCTCATTCTCCCTCCCTTTCCCTCTGTCTAAAAATAAATAAGTAAAATCTTAAAAAAAAAAAAAGAATTGTATTATCCAGCTTGCACTGCCAGGCTGAAGCAAATACAGAACTATGTTGGAATCCTCCCAGGCCCCTTGCTGTTTCCACATTCCCCAGGGTAAATGGGGTGGGATAACTCTCTCAGGTCCAAAAATCCATTTTCTCCCCCTGTACACCACCATCATCAGGGTTTATTCTGTCAGGATTATTTCCCAGGTAAATGAGTTTAACAACTGACCTTGTGCGTATTTACTGGAGCTAGGTTACAACAAAGGCAACTGGAGCAAAGATTAGCACTTTGCCCCATGAGGAAAGAAGGAAGGAAGAAGGATTTACTGTGAAGCTTGTGTTTCAGGGCCCCTTACAGGGGCCCCTGTGAGAGGTGGGAATTACTGGGAATTGTGGTCTGGGAGCTGAGGACAGGAAGCAGTTTACAATCAAGAAGCATTTCTGTGTAAGCATTTCTGGATAACTGCCTCAAGATCTCAGAAAAAAGAAATCTGGATCTCTGAGTCTTCAATAATTTGTCTTGATTTATTTTCTCATTCCAGACACATATTCACATTCATACTTAATATTGTACTCATAATTCTGTATTTTCTTTCTTGGAGAGGGCCTCCAGAATTGTAAAAGCTAAGGTCCTACAAAACCTGGATTTGCTGCTTATGTAGGCAGAGCTCCCCAGCATGACAAAAGCTAGTGATCTGGCTTCTCCACTGGAAGCCTAGGAGAAATGGTTCTCACACTTCTCCCATCTTAGACCAGCATATCTGAACAGGCAGGTTCCACTCCTGTAACTTGGGAGCACAAGCACACAGTTAGTTAGCAACTCCTGTGTAGACCTAGATTATCGCAGGTACTTCTCTGGACACACTGAGAATCCATGTGAGTGATTGACCAAATACTTTCTCAATTTCTTCTTGACCACTGCTCGCAAATGTCCCTCCCCCAGTTTTTTGTTCTCCCTTCTAATACATTTCAGAAGCAATGTGTTTGCTTTTCTATGCCTGGCACATTTGAAAGCATGCAATTAATAATTGTTAAATGAATAATTTAGAAGAGTGACTCCTAGCATTTGTTTCCCAGCCTCTGACAAGAGTGCTAACAAGCTATAAAATGACAAAAATATGGGCAGTCATAGGAAGGATGACAGCTCTTTCTTTTCTGTTTATTCATTAAACCAGTGATTTACCAATTTAGTATGCTTTGGAGAGCCTTATTTAAAATGCAGATTCCAGGGCTGTGTCCATGGAGGTTGCAATCAGCAGTTTGGTAAGGAATTCAGGAGGCCACATTTTGGTTAAGGCCTCCGGTGATTCTGATGTAGGCCACTTCTTGAGAAACAACCTAAAAGGGACTGCATCTGTCTGGGTATAGAATTTACCCATCTCTTGCAATCACTATGTTGCTAATGCACATCCAAGATCTGTCTAGGGGGCGTTCCAGAGAAGATTTGTCCCCTTGAGATTAAGGCAATCCTTACATTTCTTTTCTTCAGGCAAATACTCACAGCTGCTATTGTGCAGTGCAGATCTGGGAAGTCAGACAGATCTAGATTCAAATTCTTACATCTCTTTGATCCTTAGTTTATCTACAAAATAGGGATTATAATGCCACTTATAACAGTGTTAGAATTAATAGAAGGTCTGTCCAGAAAAGATTGCAACCATTGTTAATATAACAAGGATGGTTTGCATGACATTGATGTAAGGAGAGTGGACTGGAATGTGCATGCGTGAACAATGATGACTTCACTGTGCTAGTCAGTAGGGGTGGTAGATGCTACTGAGTAAGCATGTGTACTGTGTGGCTGTCACATTCAAAATGACTGAGGAAGTAGAGCAACATATCTACATCAAATTTTGCATGAAATTTGAACACTCTTCTGCCCAAACTACTGGGATGATTCAGCAGGCTGCAGTTATGGGCCATTGGTGGTTGGCAGCTTCATCACAACAACTTGCCTGCTCATGCATCTCATCTCATGCAGAGTTTTTTAGCAAAACATCAAATCACCCAGGTGACTCAGTCCCACTACAGCCCAGACTTGGTGCCCTGTGACTTCTGGCTTTTCCCAAAACTAAAATCACCTTTGAAAGGGAAGAGATTTCAGACCATTGATGACATTCAGGAAAATACGACAGGGCAGCTGATGGTGACTGGGAGAACTATGTGAGGTCCTGAGGTGTCCACTTTGAAGGGGACTGAGGCATCATTGTCTTATGTACAATGTTTCTTGTATCTTCTACCTTCTTCAATAAATGTCTCTATTTTTCATAGTACATGTCTGGGTACTTTCTGGACAGACCTCATACACTGACTTATGTGAAAGAATTGTAAGCAAAACATGGAAGATGAAGAGTTTCCCCTAAGAAAGATGAGATATGTGAAGTTCTCCCATTTAGACATTCACCTCTTAGGCTTCAACCTTTAGTCTCTGTTAAAATGTAAATGGAGTAACTATGTGCCCCACTGTTGTTTATGTCTTGGTCAAATGCAGTTCATAAAGCATTCAGAGAAAGCAAAGGCAGGAAGATAGCTTGGGAGTGCCATGAAGGGGAAAAAAGAAGAGGAGAGGCTAAGGAAAAAGGAAAGAGTGTAGGGAAAACTCAAAGGCATCTAAAAACAAACTTTTCCAATGTTACAGTCCTACACGGGGGCCAGGGAGCCTGATGTAAACAATGGTTTTCCATTTATATTTCTGGTTCCCATGTGAAGAAACAGACGTTCAAGGAATGCCAGGCACAAGAAAAATTTACCTCCTCTGTTAGTGGGAAAGTTGTTCTTAGTGTAAAAGTTGCTGAAAATGTTAACAATTTTTCTAAGGGACAGTCTGTCTTTGGGAGAATATCTTGTTAATCCTTCTGAAGTGGAAGGTAAAACTTAGGGGGCATGACTGTGGCTGATAAACCACTTCAAGCAAATTGAGGAGTTTGGTTTTGCTCCCGAGAGGGACGGGAAAGGGGAATGGGATGGGATAGAGAATGGCGGGAGTGGCATGAGGTCAGGGACTCTGTGGAGGGAAAGTGGTTGGTGTCAACTCCTGGCAGTGGGGTAGCCAAATAACATTAGGGGAAAGCAAAGAAAGTCTGGTGTACACATTGAAATTTTGATGGCAATATAATAAAGGTAATGATTAATAGTCACTAAGCGTTGGATTTTCTTTGTCTGTTTTCTGCGCCCCTCCCCTGGATTTTCCATATGTGCCTTTCACCTTAAGAATACTTACATTCCAGCTTTGGCAGACACTGCTGATTGTCTCCCTCAAATCCCAACTCCCCTACTTTAATTGCTATAGAAGGTTTTAGCTGAGCTCAGAGCTGCCTCCATTTCCCAGCCTTCCTTACAGCTAGATGTGACCATGTGACTAGTTTCTGGCCAATGGAATATGAGCAGAATGAATGAAATGTGCAACTTCCAGGTGTGTCCTTAAAAGCAAAAAGTACATTGTCCCTTTCCCACTGGGTGGAGAGGTGATGGCAGGTTCTGGAACGCTCTTCCTAGCCGTGGAAGCTTCCATTGTAGCCGAGAAGCTACTTGTTAAAGAAGACAGACACATAAGACAGAAGGGTCTTTCACCACCTTTGTGAAGCACGTTTCCCTACCAGCTCTGGACAGCTTTGTCTAGGCCTTTTTGAGAGAAAGGAATGAACTTCTATTATGTTTTAACATTTTTGTTTCTTTTTGGTATAGCAACCAAAGTTGTGTCTTAAACTAACATGTAAGAAAAGGCGCCCCGGCTGGTGTGGCTCAGTGGAGTGAGTGCCGGCCTTCAAACCAAAGGGTTGTGGTTGGATTCCTAATTGGGGCTCATGCCTGGGTTGCAGGCCAGGTCCCCAGTGGGGGCCACGTGAGAGGCAACCACATATTGATGTTTCTCTCCCTCTCTTTTCCCTCCCCTCCCTTCTGTCTAGAATAAATAGGTAAAATCTTTTTTTAAAAAAGTCATCACATATGTTCCTAGGCAGAACTTTAAAAAAGCACATTTAGTTTTTCACTATAAAAATAACATACCAACAACTGATATAAGTACCCTTGATATGATGTGATGACAATGGTATTTTACTTCGGTAGTCTTCCTCCCAAAAACCTGTAACTCCCATCCAATTGTACGAAAAACATCAGATGAATCCCCAAGGAAGGGCATCCTACAAAATATCTAACTGGTGTTCCCCCAAACTATCAACACCATCAAACACAAAGAGTCTGAGAAACTCACACAACCAAGAGGAGCCTAAGGAGACATAATGACTAAACGTATGTGGTGTCCTGGATGGGATCATGAAACAGAAAAAAGACATTAGGCAAAAACTAAAGAAATCTGCACTGGTGAGCAACTCCATTGGTTAGAGCATTGTCCCAACATGCCAGGGTTAGGGGTTTGATCCCCAATCAGGACACATACAAGAATCAACCAATGAGTGCATAATAAGTGGGAAAACAATCTATGTTTCTGTCTCTTTCTCTGTCTCTCTCTCTTTCTGTTTCCTCCCCCTCTAAAATCAATCAATAAAAAATTTTTAATAACATATTCTTCTCTTTTTTATTTTTTATTTTATTTTTTAGGGAGAGGGAAAGGGTGGGAGAGAGAGAGGGAGAGAATCGTCGATGTGCAGGAGGTACATTGATTGGTTGCCTCTCGCATGCCCCCATCTGGAACCTGGCCCAAAACCCAGGCATGTAACCTGACCAGGAATTGAACCAATAACATATTGGTTTGCAAGCCAGCACTCAATGCACTGGGCCACATCAGCCAGGGTGATGAATTTTAAAATTTTTTAAATATTTTTTAAAATTAAGGAACTCTGAATACAGTATGGACTTTCACTCATAATGACATATTAATATTGGCCCATTAATTATGACAAAAGACATTAATAAAAAGGAAACTGAGTGTCTGGTATAAGAGAACTATATTTGTTAATTAACTGTGACAAAAGATGTTAATAATGATGGTATACACATATTTCTGTCTGAAATATTTTACTTAACGTTTATCATGAAGCATTTTTACACACATTCGTTTTCTAGCCCTTCAAGAGTACCTAAAAGCAATGACAGTACAATAACACTAAATATATTTGGTTTCTGCAAGAAACCAGGGCCCCTTAGAGACATGACTGATTACAGAGCTGGGACAGAATGAGCCTGTAAGTAACTACGTTTTTGTGCCAGAATGTAAGTAGTGCTCAAAGAGTGATGGGACATGTCAAAACATACATGAGCCTACCTGAAGGGACTCCCACTGGTCAAATCTGGAAAAATCTGACCATCAGCACTCATTGATTAGTCACTCATTAGAACAATGAAAAATAACCCACTGAATAAAATAAGAAAATGATTTTAGCCATGGCTAGGTAGCTCAACTGGCTAGAGCATCGCCTCAAAATGCCAAGGTTGCAGGTTTGATCTCTAGTCAGGGCACATGCAAGAATCAGCCGGTGAATCCATAAACACATGGAACAACAAATCAATGTTTCTCTTTCCCTTCCTCTCTCTCTCTAAAATCAATAAATAAAAATTTATAAAGGAAAAAAATGAAGTGGTTTTACTGGTTTACTCTTTCCCTATACCCTTGCTATTACTGGATATTAGCAATATTTTACTTTCTGCCAATCTAAAAGGTAAAAAGTAGTAGCTCACTATTGTTATAGTTTTAGGAATCATTACTTAGTGATGAGATATTTATTAACCATTTGTGTTTGTTTCTTCAATGAATTTTTTATTAATATTCTTTGCCAGTATTTTAACTGGATTATCTGTCTGTTTCCTATTGATATGTAGAATCAGACTGCATTAGATCAATTCCAGACTCTCCCACTTATAGCTGTTTGATCTTGAGCAAAGTATTTAATCTTGTTGTGCCTCAGTTTCCTTATCTGTAAAAAGGCGATGATAATAACAGTGCCTGTAGCATAATGATTATTAGGATGCTTAAATGAGTTAACACATGTAGAATGCTGTCCTGGCTGGTGTGACTCAGTGGATTGAATGCCGGCCTGTGAACTAAAAGGTTACTGGTTCGATTCCCAGTCAGGGTATATGCCTGGGTTGTGGGCCCGGTCCCCAGTTGGAGGTGTGTGAAAGGCACCCAATTGTTTCTGTCTCACATTGATGTTCTTCTCCCTCTTTTTCTCCCTCCCTTCCCCTCTCTGAAAATAAAAATATCATCTTTTTAAAAAAGACATGATTAGAACAGAAACTAGAACATATAAAATGACAAATAATTGCTGTTTATTATTATTCCTTAGGCAGAAAGTTTTATTTTTTTATGTAGTCAGATCTACGTTTTTTTCTTCATGGCTTTTTTATTTTCTCTTATTTTCAAGAAGGTTTTACAGACTCCCAAGAATATAAACATAATGTTTTCTAGTATCTCCTTCTAGTATTTTTACAGCTTGTTCTCTATGTTATAATCTATAGTGGTATGCCAGGCATTGTGTTGGTTGCTGGGGATAAAAGGATAAGCAAGACCGAGGGCCTGCCTGTTCCTTGCTCTCCTGGAGCTTACAATGTAGTGGGGTAACAGAAAACAACCAAGAAACCAACTAATAAAATAATAAATTAGGTAAGTGCCATGCAAGAAACAAAAACATCATTAACTTCTCTATATAGCTATAATTTATTACTTCCACCCAAGAACAGTGTCTTCTCATTGTGATGTAGTTTATACTTAGCATTAGGAAAGCATATAGAAAAGAAAAAGGGGAAGAAAGTAATGTCTGTCCCAGTAGATTTTGGTATAGTTGTGTCCATCTCCCTCTGTCTTTTCTAACTGATGTATCTCTCCACTGTTTTTTTTTTCTTTTTTTTACTTTTTTGAGAGAGGGGGAGAAAGAGAGATTTGTTGTTCCACTTATTTATGCATTAATTGTATGTGCCCTGACCAGGGATTGAACCTACAACCTCGGCATATCAGGATGAAGCTCTAACTAACAGAGTTACCTGGCCAGGGCCTCCACTGTTCCCTTTTAAGTTCAGGCTCCTTGTAGCCTTTTGACCGTACCCTTGCCACTGTCTTCTAAACATACTTTTTCAGACCTTGAAGCCTTTGGTGCAGAGCCAAGGAGAAATTATGAAGTTTCAAGAAGGGTGAGTGCTGGACTGGCTCAAAGGGTGTCCACATTAGCGACCTTTCAAAGTATGACTGCAGCTGTGCTCTTGTGACAGGAGCTAAATTTTAAGGCATTAAAACTTGTCTTACACTGTCTATGATTATGGACTGGACTGACGTTTCTAACTCGCAGGTCAGTCCTGGATGTCCTTTTTAAGGGCTGCTCCTCCTCCATTCAACTCTGCAAACAATCACATTTTCATGAGTTGGAATCTCTTCCGATCTATAAATTGAGCCACTAATGTTTCACCAAAGCAGACTTTCTGACTAGATGGGTTCATTTCTCTTTTTTAAGGATGCAATTTACTTTATTCTTGTATGAACAAGCATTCACATGGCCAAGTGGCAGAAAGGTATAAGGTTGCAATGCAGTTTGAATGGACTGGGCATGATGGCTTCTCAGAGTGCACCAGGGTGGCTGAGCTGTTAAAGACCTGAGACACAATTCCAGTTGCATATAGAATTGTACAGCTGAAACCTATATCGTTTTATTAACCAATGTTACCCCGATAAGTTCAATAATAAAAAAAGAGTAAACTCAGATACCATTGGAAGATAAATATACAATTACAAATATAAAATTGTAGAAATTTTTATATCCTAGGAAAAAGGTTTTTATATCCTAGGAAAAACAAACTTGGTTTAGGTTTTTTTCTTTTCTGTTAAGGCAAAACAGATCTTTAGATAATCAATTGTTACAAACCTGAGTTGCTTGTTTCTTCAAACTCAAAGATGAAATAAATTATATTTAATTTAAAAAATTCCAGCTGCAATCTATATATTAGAGCTCAAGTCTACATTCTAGTAAAATAATAGCATATGTTTTATAGAATGTTTCATGTACTAGGTGCTGTTCTATGTGCTTTAAATACTCATTTAATTCTCCTAATGCTAAAAGTAAGTACTATTATTATCACCCCCATATTATAAAAGAAGAAACTTCTCTCAAAGGCCAGAGAGGATAAGGGACTTGGGCAAAGCCATATAACCAGTAAGTGGCTAACTCAAAATTCAAACCCAGACATTCTGGTTCTAGATTCTGTGCCCTTCCCAAAAACTGTACTTAACTGCCTCTCCTCTTGGGAGTGAGTTTATCTATATTTCTTGAAACATTTTTGGTTTTGTTGTTACTGCTTTTCTTTCATAAAAAAGAAACTGACTTAAGACACCTGGGCTAGATAGATAATACCTTGAACATTATGAGGGGATGAGAAACACAGCATAGGGCAATTTTCACATGGAGTTGGATAAAACAACCCAAGAAAAGATGCTGGAGGTGCTCATGTTTTAGAATCGAGGATTTTGAGCTTTTTCAAAATCATGGTTTCAGCCTTGTGAGGCAGAGGTAATTTTCTGAAAATTTTTCGTAATTCAGAGAAGACAGAGGGGCAGAAGAGGCCCGTCTTCACCTAGTGGGCCACAGTTGGAAGGCGGGAGGAATGGGAAGGGAGGCAGTGGACAGCGGTGGACGAGTCCTGAAATAAGTCAAATGGCTGCGGGCGGGTGATGGATTTGATCCAGTTTGTGAACATGCTGTTCACAGTTTTAGGCCATTGACTCCTACAGTCATCTCTTGTGTGATTGCAGCTTTTCCTCCCAAATAATTGGGGCCAACTGCAAAACACAGAAGGGGCAGACTGCCTGACTTTGTGCGGTGGATCCCCCCCGCTGCTTCAGAAGCATCAGATTCTCATTCCCAGGAGGGCTCAGAAGAGGCAGTAAGCACGTGGTTCGTGGTCTAAATTCAGCAAGCCGTGAAAAGGCAGTGGGGGAGGGATGGAGGTGGGTAATCGGATTTGGAGGAGGAGCTACCACGCAACCTTGGCTTACAAGAGCATTGGTAAGAGAATCTCTGCATTTACCCCTTTGGTTTCCCCCCCCTTCTCATTATCTTTCTCTCTCTGTCCAATCGGATTTGTTTTTATTTAAAATCCAGCCCCCTCTGTCAGACTCACTTCCTGCTGTCAGCCATCCACCAGGCCTGATGTATCCCGAGTCCTGATTTTAGCCTTGGTCTGGTTGGGGTGATTCACAAAGAAGCCTCAGGGGAGGAGGATGCACTTAGCAGGATTTATTAGTGTCTGTGAAGAGGGCTGGGAAGACATATGCTGCCTGAGGTGGGGGAGAGGAGCCTGGCCTCCCTGATGACCCCTGCCCCCATTTTCCCTCCAGTGAGTAGTGTTCCTTGAATTAACTTCAAAGAGAATGTATTATTCTTCCAGTACTATAGATGATCAAAGAAGACTTAATTAAGCTCAGCAATAACACATTAGACTTTTCCTTCAGCTCACACGGCCATTGCTTAGCCAAAGACATCATAGTACTTTACATTTATCTCATGTATTCTTACTCCATGAGAATTTTACAGATTAAGGATACTCAGTTCAAGAGATTTGAATCACTTAGTATAAATTTCTTGAGAGTGAAGGGAACTCATTTACTGAACTCCAAATTGGCCAGGTCCAGGGGCTACATCTTTTCCTACACTATCCTATTTAATCCTCACACATATTAGGAGGGAGTTATTTTCATCCCTGTTTTCAGTGAAGTAACTTACTAGGGACAGACAGCTTCAGTGCTGAGGTTGAGATTCAAATCCTGGTCTATAAAGATTCCAAAATGCCTACTTTTTTCAATGTACTTTTCTTTATTCAATAGTCACAAAACATTCATTAAGCACCTAAGATATGAATTCACAGACAAAGGAGGGTCTCTGTCTTCAAAGATCTCACAGCCTTGTGGAGGAAACATGAAAGTCAGCAGACAGTAGAAATGTAATGTATTGTGATAAGTACAATGGCAAGCCAAGAACAGGGAATTAGGATCCCAAAGGGGCAAGTGACCAGCCCTGCCTAAGAAAGTCCAGGGAAGAAGACCTTTAATCACCTAACGCTTACTGCATTCCAGGTCACATGAAGCATGGAGGGACAAAGGAATAACAGCCAATATTTTGTGGTGGGCCATGTACTAAATGTGCATTATCTGATATAAGCTTTAGAATCTGGATCCAGAATTGAACTTGGAAAGAGGACAAAGGGATTTCAAGGTATGCTGCCTCCCATGTTGTATCTCTGTTCCTGTGGTACTATGTTCATGAGCCTCTAGACATGTTATGCGATGATAATGAGAGCCCTTGGAGCTTAGGCCCCATTCTTGGTCTGTTGAAGGCGAGGCAGATGAGACAAAAGCTCTTTTGCTGCTCTTGCTGCAGTCTCAGTGATTATTAGAAGGAGACAGCGAGCGCCCAAACAGACTTTCACTGCCGTGTTGGGTGTGCAGGAAGCCTATCCCCTTTGTGGTCTGAAGGATATTAAAATTTACTCCTGTTTGGCCCAGATACTCCCCCTGCAGGACCTAGCATGCCTGCCAAAAACCAACCAACTTTGATGATCTTGCCTGCTTTGCTCTGCCAGTCCCGATTGTCCCTTATGTCCTCTCTGGAAGTGTCCCTCAAACTGTGCTTCCATTGTGTCTTTCCTTGCTCAAGCCACTGAGGTTATTTTCAAATCTTACTCCATCCAACCAGATTCACTACATAAGAGCTCCAGTTGGGGTCCCAGAAATTGGATGTCACAATGATAATAATAACTAACTTTAATTGACAATTTACTAGAAGCCAGACTATTTTAGGTGCTCAGTGTGACCCACTTCTCTTAATCCTCAAGCCAACACTACAAGGTGTTATTATTTTATTATTTTACAAATAAGGAAAGTGAAGCTTAGGGAAGTTCAGAAACTTGCCAAGAGATAAATGGCCTGAGATGGAGCGGGGCTAGCAACCTGAATCTTTTCATTTCTTAGCTGACCTAAGCTGCTTCCAGCGTCTAAGAATGAAACTAGGAAATGTCAACATATGATGGATGAGACATCTGTAGCTAAACTTCCGTATGATCCGTGAATCTATAACCCAGGAGACCTGGGAACACTTAGACCCATTAAAGAGAATTTAATTGATTTGTACCAGCACAGTATGATTCAGACTGGTGGTACTTGAATACACCAGGATCCCATTTAAGGAGATAATTTAAATTTTGTTCTTCTATAGTCTGTGATAAAAAAAGTGACTTTTAAAGTTGATTTATTTTAGATTAATAACATAAATAAAGGTAGCATTATACAGTTGTTTCTATAAATTTTTAAAAATGTAAAATATACATAATTTTATATTTCCTCATTTTAAATAGTAATGCATATTGTTTAATCCACATTAATCATGTAAAAAAACATTATTTGTCCACCAACACATTTAAAACAGGTATCTTTATTGTGTGTACTTAATATACAGTGAAATTTAAACAGAAATATAACCATATATCAAAGAGACATTTATAATTTAATGTTTAGAATTCTTATAGTTTTCTTATTTTATAAATTTTTGCATCTTATTTTTTAAAAAATCAACTATCTACATTTTTAACTTGTTTTGTTTCTAATTAGGGAACTTAAAAGAAAAGATTTTAACTGTATTTCTAAGAAAGAAATAGAAATCTTTTGGGGCTATTATGTATAAGCATTTTTTAAATAACATTCATGAGCTTAGGTAATCTTTATTCCCCATAAATGAATAACAAGCCCAGTTGGATATAATCATGCCAATGGGTAAGCTACCTTAGTGTTTAAAGGTCTGGAGATAGACTGCCTGAGTATAACTCTTGGTTCCATCACTTAATAACTGTGTGACTCTAGGTAAGTAACTTAATCTCTCAGTACTTCAATTTCCTTATCTTTAAAAAACAGTGAAATAAAACCCTGGCAGACTAACTCAGTTGGTTGGAGTACTGATGAGATGTGCCGGGGTTGCGGGTTCCATCCCAGGTCAGGGCACGTGCAAGAATCAACCAGTGAATGCATAAATGGGTGATCAGCAAATCACTGTTTCTCTCTCTAAAATCAATAACTTTAAAAAAAAATAAAAAGCCAGTGAAACAAGAAAAAAGAAATACGTATAGGTTATGAAAATGAAATGAGTTAATCCCTGCAAATCCTATATACCTATAAGGTCTAATTTAGAAAATTTGGAAATTATAAAAATATTGAGACAAAACCAGAAATCACCAGCCTCAGTAACACCATGGGCTGTGGTTAATCCCTATGATGCTTTTGTACAAATCAGAAAAGCTGGCCCTTTCTCAAGACACTTGACTGCCATCAGCCAGAAAGTTGTCATAATAGGGGGCACCATCTGATAATTATTTACACTAGGACATCAGGCATAAACCAAGATTGTCTTGAGCAAAATAGGACATTTGGTCACATTGTCTATGGGTGACAAGGCAGGAGGTTTTCAATTTGAGGCTATTACTGATTATGTTGAGATGAACAGATTTGTACATAAAGTTTTTTTCTGTACTTAGAATTTAGGCTAGATTCCAGCACCTAGCTGGCACACAGAGGGTATTTGTTGAATGAAAATGAAGAGAAAGAGAGAGAGAGAGGGAGGAAGAGAGAGATAATGCATTTACTAAAGGGTATGCTAAATTATTTTCCAAAAGGATTATATCAGTAGTAGCTGTTTCAATTTGTGTTAACTCAGATGAAAAATGATTATCTCATTTTACTTTGCATTTCTGAAATTACCAGTGAAGACAAATATTTTCCAAATATGTTTCTTCATTTATTTTGGCTGTTTACTGGGATCTTAGTGATTTTTCTTATAAAATTGTATAAATTATTTACATATTAAAGGTATTAACCATTTGGAATTTTTCTTTGTAATTATTTTTTCAGTTTGACTTTTAATTTTTGTTATTGTCTTGTTTTTTCACATGGTGATTTCTAATCTTCATGCAGGGAAATTTATTGATATTGTGTTTTATCATTTCTTATATTAAATCTTAGAAATTTCTCTTTCTGACAAAGATCTGATAGTCACTTCTACTTTTTCTCATTCTTTCAGGATTTTTTAAAATATATTTACCTTTTTAATCCTTCTGGAATTACTTTGATAATTTTTTTAGTAAACCAGTTATTCTAATACCATTTGTTGACTATTTCTTTTCTATCTCACTGACTTCTGATGTGCCCTTTATGGTAAAAATTCATATATATGGAATCTGTCTTTGTGCTGTCTTACTCCATTTGGTGATTCTTTAGGTTCTAAGTCTTTTTGACCTTTAAAATCAGTTCAAGTGGTTAATTTAGCTACGAACAGTGATAAATGCCTCTAAGACTATTGTATGTATGTAGAGAAAGGTGATCAAAATCAGGTAGAACATCATAATTACTTCAGGTTAAGACTCTTCCCCTGCCCTGTACATAAATAGACAGATAAAGACATAATTAAATAAATAAATGTACTGCAAACACAGCATGCCATCTCTAAACAAAGGAAAGCAATAACAGAGTGAGAGACTACGGTTAATCCAATGTTTCTGTTATTGAGAGAGGCAATGTAGATACTGATTAGATCTGCTGGAAATTTTGAAATTAACCCTTCGGAAAGGTTATTTGCTTGGAGGCTCAAAACAATGGAGTAATGGAGTGTGTGCAGCTAGCTGTTTTCCAAGGAGATGGAGGAAGAGGCAAGGCCACTGAGACACCTGGTGGTGCGGATATTTACTGCACCCTTAGCGTTTGCCAGTTGGGTGGGTCTAGGAACCACTTATTACAGGGGAATGTGCATTTTGGAACTTTAGGCACCCTCTTTTCTGCTCCCAAACAAAATACTTTGAGGTCTTTATTGTGTATGTAAAACTATAGAGACAAGTGCTGACAGATCTGGAAACTGAATAGCCTCTGCAAGGGTGGAACTATGAAGCTAAATTAAATGAACCAACATGGTTTCTCAGGCCCTGGGATACAGCTGAAGATGTAAATTTAGTCAATGCAATTATTATTCATTGAGGATTAGCAATGTATTTCATCAAGCATATTATCTCCACCCTTTACCCTTCTGGGCCTCATAAAAAGTCAAACCAGAGGGTAATTGTACTTTTTATTTATTGTAATTGTAGTTTTGAGTCATAAGTTCATCCACATTCAGGGTATTCAAGGTAAAGATTGCTCTACGTACCATCCAGCATAATTTACCACACATTTGAACTATGGAGTTCTTTAATATATGAAATTAGTCATTCATGACTAGGGATATTCTTTAATGGTTCAGAAAATGAAAGATAATGGATTCATTCATTCAAATATATATTCATTCATTCAAATATATATATATATTAAGTATCCCAGCACCAGGCCCTGGGGATCTGATGGTTAAAAGAGAATCTCAGTCATTGTCCTCATGATCTTCCAGGGTACAGGGCACAATTTAGAAAGTCTCTACAATAAAGTGGGATGAGTATTATGAGGGTGAAAGTACAGGGTGCCAATCAAATGAAGCAACTTGATCTTTGGGGTCACAGAAGGTCTTCTGAGAATGGCAGGTATAAGTCAAGTCCTGAACAATGGATAGGAGCTCACCAAAAAATGGAAAGGAGGCCAGAGAGATTATTTTGGGAGAGAGTAAAATAAATTAAAAGAACTAAAAGGCAGTCAGTGTGATTGCAGCAAAGATTGCAAGAGGGAGAAATGACTGGAGAGGAAAGTGATGGCCAGCAAATGGAGGCCATCTTTGTATTTTCCTCCTAAGGGCATTGTGAAAACATGAAGGGGTTTTAAAGAAGAGATTAGAGGCATCAGGTTTGCTTTTTAAAATGATAATTTTTGTTGCTGCCTGGAAAATAGAAAGTAGGAGGGCAATTGTGACACCATTTGGGAAGCTTTTGCAAAGGTCTAGGTGACAAATCATGTTGCCTTGTTAGGCTGAATTACAGTGGCGGCTCTTCTTTAATCTGTAAAATGGAGACAAAAACAACTCTACAGTGTCTAGCATATAGTAAACAATCAATTAACTTTGGATATTTTTATGATATTGGCTACTATTTGAGACAGCTATTAATTATATTAAAGGATTTTCCTGCCCTGGCTGGTGTGGCTCTTTGGTTGAGCATCATCCCAAAAGGCCAAAGGTTGCCGGTTTGATTCCCTGTCAGGGCACATGCCTGGAATGCGGGCCTGGTCTCTGGTGGGCTGCGTGTGAGAGGCAACCGATGGATGTTTCTCTTACACATTGATGTTTCTCTCCCTCTCTTTTTTTCTACCTTCCTCTCTCTCTAAAGTGAATAAATGAAGTCTTTTAAAAATAAAAGGGTTTTCATTTTGGTACACATATCGAACTTTTAATAGGGTGGGAGTAAATGAGGGTTGGATTTAGCTCTATGAATATATTCATTATCTGAATCTTTTACAGTTAACATGTATGTAGTGTACTACTTATGTAATTTTTTTCTTTTTTTAAAGACTTTATTTTTAGAGAGAAGGGAAGTGAGGGAGAAAGAGAGGGAGAGAAAAACCTATGTGTGAGAGAAACATCAACCACTTGCCTCTCTCATGCCTCCCAGTTTGGGACCTGGCCTGCAACCCAGGCATGTGCCTTGAGTGGGAATCAAACTAGCGACCTTTCGGTTCATAGGCCGGCACTTAATCCACTGAGCCACACCAGTCAGGGCTACTAAAGTAATTTTTAAAAATGTATAACTAAGCTTATAACTGGACCTAAGCATCAACATCTAGAATGAAAGAGGAGAAAGTATTGCAGAATGGTTAAGAGCTTGAAATTTAAAGTCAGAGAGATCTGGATTCAAACCCCAGCTCTATCATTCATTAACTATGTAACACTACATAAGTTCATTAGCTTCTGTAAGCCCACTTCCATATCTGTAAAATGGGAATAATCATAGTATTGAGTTCATAGCATTGTTGTAAAGATTGATTGAGGTAATGGAGTATCTGGTACAAAGTACTAAATGGTCACCTAGTGGCAGCTATTTCTATTATGTAGAATGGAGGAAATCAGCAATTTCCATTTCCAGATGCGATTGGTATAATCTGAACACTTTTTCACCCAACAAAATAATGAAGATTTTTTAGAAGAATTATCCTCTTCCTAAATTTAAATTTTTTTTAACTCAACGAATGTTGCATTTTATCTATTACCTTTTGAGCTTCCACATTTTTTCTTATTTTTTTCCTGCTTTGAATTTTTTATTTATTGAGAGAGAAAGAAAGAGAAAGAGAGAGACAGACATCAACTTGTTGTTCTACTGATTTATGCATTTATTGGTTGATTCCTGTGTAAGCCATGACCAGGATTGAACCTGCAACATGGGTGTACCGGGAAAAATACTAACCAACTGAGCTACCTGGCAGGACCCCTTTCTTTGATTTATTGATGGGATGTATTGGCTTAATACTTTTCTTCTAATATCGTAATAACTTTCCTAATATTATGGACATCCTAGTATTCCTAAGAAAAACCCCACTTAGTTGTAGTGGATCATTCTTTTAATCTGTTAAATTCAAGGATAGACTTTCTTCTAAAATACATTAAACTTCCTTGCCTCTTCAAGAAGAACACACTAACCAAACTTTTATTACTTAACTCCATTTATCTTCTGGGCTCTACCACTCAAGTGCCTTTAGAAGTCTCTGATTTTTTCATAACGATAAGGAGTATTTACTGAGCACTTAGTACTAACCACTTCGCACATCATGACTTCCCTAAGGCATATGTTCCCCTTAGGCAGTATGTCAGAAAAGTGAAGGACCTTGGCACCAGGCCCTGGAGATGGAAATAAAGGCTGCTCTTTATTGTTATGCTTTCATTCATTCATTTATTCATTCAACACATATTTACTAAGCTAGTCTCAGGGCTATATCTCAGGGCTAGTCTCTGTGTTTTGTACCAGTGGTACCACCTTAAATAAGGACTCAGATGTAATCTCAGTCTAACAGAGAAGACAGACAATAAACAAGTGAAGGAATAAACAAAATCAATATAAATTGTAAAGAGAGCTATCATATACCTTACCTCACATACAGGATGCTGTGACAGAGAGGGGAGGCTTACTTTAAATGTGGTAATTGGCAGGGAAGGCTTTTTTGATGTGATGTTCAAACTGAGACAGAAAAATAAAGAAGCCATAACTGCAGAAAGTTGGGGGAAGAGCACTTCAGGCTGAGTAAGCAACAAGTCCAAGTTCACTGAGGCAAGAAGCATGCAAAATAACGTGATAAATCCTAAGAACAGAGAGGGGCTTCCTGTGGATAGGGATAGGGAACTCGAGGGGAAATGTGCCGAAGAAGACGGAGGTCAGATTGAATCACGTCTTGTAGATTTTGTTAAGGTGTTTGGGTTTTATTCTAAGTGGAATCCACTTTAAACATGGGAGGGAAATGACTTTTGAATTATTTTTTCTTAAAAGATCACGTAGCTGCCATATGGAAAATGGATTTGAGAGGAGCCAGAAAGAGAGCAAGGAGAAAGGTTTAAATACTGTTTGCAGTAATTTAGGTGAAAGATGGAGGTAAAAAAAGAGTAGGTTGCAGTGACAGAGATAGAGAGAAGGAAATGGATTCGAGATTCACTTTGGAGGTAGAACCAATTTTTTGGATTTTATGAAGAGGATGAATCCTTGTTGTTTTAACAATGAGACGATGCTATTTATTGTGCTGGGGAAAATTAGGGGAAGGAACAGATTAGGTTGATACAATGGAGAGCTCCAGTTTGGACATATTAAATTGATATGCCAGCTAATACTCCAAGTGGAGATGTCTAATAAGTTACACAAATGAGTTGGGACCTCAAATAGGAGATCTACCCTACCATGGAAATATAAATATGAAGATTATTAATATTTAGGTGATATTTGAAGTCCTGAAGATGGCCTGGAAATGAGTCCTGAAAGATCCCAACAGTTAGAGGTCTACAAGGGAGGAGCCAGAGAAGACGACAGATCACCGGGGCAGGAGGGAGGTTGTGAAAATGTGTTTTCACAGAGTGCAGTGAGAAAAGTGTTTCATGAAAGAGAGAGTGCCATCTATGTTGAATGTTGCTAACAGGTAAAAAGAATATAGAGATTTTACTGATTTTGGCAACATGTGGATCATTGGTATCCTTGGCAAGTTTAAGAACAAGTTAAACAGATTGGAGTGGAAATGGAGACCTCTCATTGGAGACATCTTGTTTTAGTTTTGTTGCAAAGAGGAGTGAGGAAATGAGATAATAGGATAAAGGGAAGGTTTTGTTTATTTTTAAGATGGTAATAACCCAGAAGAAGTAATTGATGATACAAGGTAAAGTCCTAGAAAAGGCAGGAGGGGATGGGATCCATTGAACAGGGGTGCCCTTTGAGAGGGGCAAAGAGACATCTTTCATGGTATAAGATGGAAAGGAAGATGGGTATTGAGGAGGGCCAAAGTTTTGCCATCCCAAAATGTGCCTTTTGGAATATTCATTTTAAATGGATTATTAAGAAACAAAAGACTCAGTAAAAACCTTTGCTCTTCACCATTTCTGCCTAAAGGAATTCAGATAGAAAAACCTGCTTACAGGTAGTAAGCATCATCATAGCATCATAACATAAACTAAATGTGGCAGACAGGGAAAAAGCTAGCAAAGCCCTTTTGTTGAACTTTCTTTTGTGTCCCATTGTTCCTGGGTGGCCCAGCAAGAATTCTACGTTTGATCTTTCTATCAATCTGTGAATAGCCTACTTTTTCTAAATCCCAGACCCTTGCCCGCTTCTCTTTTGTCCAAAATAGCATACAAACCTCAACTGCCCCATGTGTCTTCAGGTCTCATATCTCATGGCACCCCAAAATGTACATCTATAATAAATTTTGGACATTTTCTCCCGTCAATCTGTCTTATATTAATTGGATTAGCCCAGCTAGAAGAATTTAGAGCGTGGGAGGAAATTAATTTTTACGCCTCACAGTACAAATCAAGCAGGCTCATGACTTTTCAGTTGGATGAGAATGATACTCTCTGACGATTTTTATTTTCTCAAATATGAGAAGTCACTAGTTATGGTGAAGGGAGAGAAGAATGTGTAGGAGTTTGAACAGAGAAGGTGTGAAATACACTATCTCTGGAAGTGGGAAAATGAACTTACTAGGAAAATTCAGTAAGAGTGCCAGGAAAAGTCTGTCTTTTTGAGGGCTGTGGTCAAGAATTTAAATTGCAAGCCTCAGCCCTTGTTAAAGAAGGTAAATTGTTGGGTCCAACTAGAATGGGGTTTTACCAGGTGAGTATAATGGAGAAGGAGGAAAACAAGAGTTGTATGTGTTTGTAGGCAAAGTTAACTTCTAAACTGTGTGACACAAGTTATAAGAATGAGAGACATGAAAAAGTAATATTTAATGGTTTGGAGGTTTTGATGAAGTCAAAGAATCAGTTACTATGATCAGACAGTTAGGATTCTTGAAATAGAGATTTTAGAGATGGGATACTTACTGGCAATAACAAACACAGGGATGAGCTGTGGGGCAAACATGGGGATGGAGCAGCTGATTTAAGATAGAAGGAAAGATTGCTGGAGGTGAGGAGGCAAAGAATTGACAGAGTATTGGGTGGTCATCCACATAAATGTTGGATGATGAACAGAAATAGAGGTAGAAAGGAAGACAATAAGCCATGAGCTAATATTTTCATTTTTTAAAAGATTTTTAAAATTAATTTTCAAAGAGGGGGAAGGAGGGAGAGAAGGAGAGAAACATCAATTGGGCTGCTTCTCTCACACCCGCAACTGGAGACCTGGCCCCCAATACAGGCAAGTGCCCTGACTGGAGTTGAACCAGGGACATTTTGGTTCGCAGGCCAGCACTGAGCCCCACCAACCAGGGAGCCATGAACTAAAATTAACTGAGGGAGGAATGATCCACCAAAAGGTCCATAAATGACAGTAACTAGGATGAGTATTAAGGAATATGGCTAGTGCACTTCACAGAAGTTGGAGATTTTGAAGAGAATACTGCCTATTGGTTGATTCCATATAGATATTTTAATATTGCAATTTTAAAGTATCTCAATCTGTTCATAAAGTGTTGATGACTGTGGAATTAAGAAAAACGTTATAGACTCCGTGTGTGTTGGGTTTGTAAATTGTTCTACACACACGCAAAATCAAGGACTTTTTTAAAAATAAAGAATGCACTCACTAAAGAACGCATGTCAGTGAAGTTTATACTCATAAACAAATCTGTACTCCAATGAGGTTCCAAAATGAAATCAGTAAGATCGTGTGCGTGAAATCGGTAAGACTATTTCTCTAATTTCACTGGCCCAGCACGAGGTGGAGTATATAGCAGGCACTTAATCTGTGAATGTCAACCACAGAACGTTATGTTCTTTCTGGGCGAGGATAACAGCAGACTGCTCCAGGAACAATCAAGAAAAAGGGCCCTTTGATATGTCTCCCTCGGAGCTGATAGAGCCCTTGCAATTTGCTTTCCTGGGAAAATTGGTCTAGCGAACCCATTCAAATTTCTCCCAGCAAATCACAGCGGCCTACAGCTAACTCCTTTTCCGCTCATTGGCCACCTGGAAACTTCAGCCACTCATTCCTCCCGCCTCTCACCCAGGAACCAATAGAAAAGATTAGCGCTTCGTAACTTAGTGTCATCAAGTACGGCACTTGCAACTGGCTATTGGAGCTACCCATCAAGAAGTAGGCGGGCCAGGTCAGCAGGCCTATATAAGAAAAGGACAAAGGCGGCGCACAGCCTGTGTCATCCGCCATTTTGTGCGAAGCAAGGTGGCCTCCACGTTCCCTAAGCGTCTTCTCCGCTTCTGTCTCGACCGCCCCTTGATTACAGACATGTCTCGGGATCGGTTCCGGAGCCGCGGCGGTGGTGGTTTCCACCGGCGCGGAGGAGGCGGTGGTCGTGGCGGCCTCCACGACTTTCGTTCCCCGCCGCCCGGCATGGGCCTCAATCAGAACCGCGGACCCATGGGTCCCGGCCCGGGCCAGGGTGGCCCCAAACCCCCGATCCCGCCACCGCCTCCGCACCAACAACAGCAGCAGCCACCACCGCAGCAGCAGCCTCCACCACAGCAGCCGCCACCGCCGCTTCAGCCACCGCATCAGCAGCCGCCACCGCATCAACAGCCTCCACCGCATCAGCAGCCGCCACCGCCACAGGACTCATCCAAGCCCGTCGTTCCTCAGGGACCCGGCCCGGCTCCTGGAGTAAGCAGCGCTCCGCCGGCCTCCGGCCCGGCTCCTCCCGCCACTCCCCCGACTTCTGGGGCCACTACCGGGCCAGGCCCTATCCCGACCCCGCCACCCGCTGTCACCACGGCGCCCCCCGGGGCGCCCCCGCCTGCTCCGCCGAGCAGCGGAGTCCCCACCACCCCACCTCAGGCTGGGGGTCCGCCGCCTCCACCCGCAGGGGGCCCGATCCCGGGGCCTAAGCAGGGCCCAGGACCCGGCGGCCCCAAAGGCGGCAAAATGCCAGGCGGGCCGAAGCCCGGCGGTGGCCCGGGCCTAGGCGGTCCTGGTGGCCATCCCAAGCCGCCGCACCGAGGAGGCGGGGAGCCTCGCGGAGGCCGCCAGCACCACCCCCCCTACCACCAGCAGCACCACCAGGGTCCCCCGCCCGGTGGGCCCGGCGGCCGCAGCGAGGAAAAGATCTCCGACTCGGAGGTGAGTGTCACCAGCGCTACGCGTCGGTTTCTCTAAGATGGCCGCGGCCCCTCCTCGTCCCCCTCCCCCTTCGCTGCCCTCCATTTTGTCGGAGGCCGGAAAGGCGCTTGCGCGCTAGCGGCGGAGGGCGGGGCTGCCCGCCACAGCCTGGGACTGACAGCGTGGGTCCGCTATCCCGCCCGGGGTTTGGCCTCGCTGCAGCCAGAGGGTCGGGAGGCGGGGATGGCCTGCGTAAAGGGGTGATGAGAAGCTATGATGGGCCTTGTTGAAGCGAAAGGAACCCAAGTAGGATTCGAGATATCCGGGGAGTTCCGGTCTGAAAAGCGCAGGCCCAAGTCATGTCGGTGGCAACGGGATTTTGGTCTTTTTTAACTTTTTTAATACTTGATCGCCGTTTTAACTATGCTATGATTTAGATTAGTCGGACGTTCAGCACAGAGGGATGACGAGATTGCTGGTATAGAGACTTCTGTAGAGTGTTCTGAGTGTCAGCTCTCGAGTATTTTGAGTGATTTGGGCAGTTTGATGTTAGTATACTGATTACGTTGGAAATCCCACAAATATAGTGGGATCTTGCTTTGAGTTTAAACGAAACAGAAGAGCAACCCGATTGGTAACAGATAGTTTAGGCAAAGCAAAAATTAGTGGGTTTCCCTGTTTGTAGAGGTCCCTGGTGTTTGAAAATTCCCTTCCTTTTTCATTAGGGATTTAAAGCCAACTTGTCTCTGTTGAGGAGACCTGGAGAGAAAACTTACACTCAGCGTTGTCGGTTGTTTGTTGGGAATCTACCTGCTGATATTACGGAGGACGAATTCAAAAGACTGTTTGCTAAATATGGAGAACCAGGAGAAGTTTTTATCAACAAAGGCAAAGGATTCGGATTTATTAAACTTGTGAGTTTGTCGGATTTTTATGTATAATTAAAGGGTCCTCTCTGTTTTCTTATTACAAACGTGTTGGTTTTTAAATGAACAAGAATAAATTGGTCCTTAAAATTTTCATCATTCTTGCAGAAAAGATGCAACTGCTGTATAGTGTATAACTTTGAATCTAAGACAAGGGGGGTGTAAGGCATTTTATTGTGAATGGTGTCAGGGAGGCTGCCTGAAGATAATTTGAGCTGGAGGAAGAATAGGAATGGGAATTAGGCTTACAACTTTCAGAGTGGGCATTAAACAGTTTTTGAGGTCATTAACATGAGTATGTCTGATAACTTTCAGGAATCTAGAGCATTGGCTGAAATTGCCAAAGCTGAACTTGATGATACACCCATGAGAGGTAGACAGCTTCGGGTTCGCTTTGCCACACATGCTGCTGCCCTTTCGGTTCGAAATCTTTCACCTTATGTTTCCAATGAACTGTTGGAAGAAGCCTTTAGCCAGTTTGGTCCTATTGAAAGGGCTGTGGTAATTGTGGATGATCGTGGAAGATCTACAGGAAAAGGCATTGTTGAATTTGCTTCCAAACCGGCAGCAAGAAAAGCATTTGAAAGGTGCAGCGAAGGTGTTTTCTTACTGACAACGTAAGTCCTTGTGCTTACTTTAATAATTTCTATTAACTTGTATGAGGAAGTGGCAGTGAAACTGGAAAATAAGATGGAACCTTTTTTGTTAATTAGAACTCCTCGTCCAGTCATTGTGGAACCCCTTGAACAATTAGATGATGAAGATGGTCTTCCTGAAAAACTTGCACAGAAGAATCCAATGTATCAAAAGTAAGATGGATTAAACTTTTGGGGAGTTTTTAAGTGTAAGTGAGAACTTGTAGT
Organism: Trachops cirrhosus; assembly: GCA_028533065.1. NCBI lineage: Eukaryota > Metazoa > Chordata > Mammalia > Chiroptera > Phyllostomidae > Trachops > Trachops cirrhosus. Next base: position 20,669,580 of record CM052542.1, on the reverse strand, counting down.
AATTTTTCAGTTTTGTTTGAAATGGGCAAAAATTCTAAGTAAGTATGCTTAATGAAAACATCAGGCTCAGAGTGTTTGAGGTTTGAAGCAATTATTCAAATACCTAGTTTTTATTTCTGAGATAGGTATGTTTCACCTACAGTCTTGTCTTGCTTTTAAAACAGTTGTATGATGTATATGTACCCTTATTTTTGAGGATGGGAAAAATTTCCTTAAATAGAAAATTTGGCTAAGGGAAACAATTAAGAAATAAGGAAGATAGGATTTATCAGTGCCCATGTTCTCTGTCTCTGTTACTGTATCATTCTGGGATACACTGATACATTGTTTTTGCTGTGAAGATATTTTATATGAACCAAAGTGGTCTTTGCTTCCTGTTTTTTCTTACAAGTGATAGGCCAGGGGGAAAGACCAGTATTTTCAGGGGAGTCAGGAAGTATTTCTTGTGTACATTCCCAAATTGATTCATGTTTAAATATTGTCAGGGAGAGAGAAACTCCTCCTCGTTTTGCCCAGCATGGTACATTTGAGTATGAATATTCTCAGAGATGGAAGTCCTTGGATGAAATGGAGAAACAGCAAAGGGAACAAGTTGAAAAAAACATGAAAGATGCAAAAGACAAATTGGAAAGTGAAATGGAAGATGCCTATCATGAACATCAGGCAAATCTTCTGCGCCAAGGTAAGTGGCCTTCCGAATTTTGTCGATAGTATAACTGCTTTTTGAACTTAACAGAATCTCATTAAAATAAATCCAAAACAAAATTTTCCAATGTTCAGATCTGATGCGACGCCAGGAAGAATTAAGGCGAATGGAAGAACTTCACAATCAAGAAATGCAGAAACGAAAAGAAATGCAATTAAGGTAAAATTTTGTTAAACTAAGCCTTTTTTCTTCATTAATACTTTGACAAAAGATGAACCTAAATTTTGCAGGTGAGTCAAATGAAGTAGAGTCAGTGTTGGTATAATACTTAAATCAGAATTATGTGTAAGATTTTCATAAGTAAATGCTTATTTTTCTTTGCCAGAATGCCTCTAGGGCTATTCTAGACTCACTTTCCCTGGCTCTTCCTTTCTTTTCTTTATTTCGATTGAATTTAGAGAGATAGGGAGACACTGATTTGTTGTTCTACCTATTCATGCACTCAATGTTTGCTTCTTGTATGTGCCCATACTGGGGATTGAACCCTCAACCTTGGTGTTTTGGGCAATGCTCCAACCAACTGAGCCATCTAGCCAGGGTTCTCCTGACCTTTTTATGTGTTTGCTCTAACCTAGTCTTTGTAAAGCTATTAGGCAAACTATTAGCTTTTTTAAAATTGAATTTGAAAAGATGTGGATAACACTTTGGTTTATATGTTTGATGAACATTTCCAGGCAAGAGGAGGAACGACGTAGAAGGGAAGAAGAGATGATGATTCGTCAGCGTGAGATGGAAGAACAAATGAGACGCCAAAGAGAGGAAAGTTACAGCCGAATGGGCTACATGGATCCAGTAAGTAAACTTCTATTACGATCTAATTGGAGTTGTCTATAAAACCTGTAGGTACCTAGAATGAAATTTTACTCAGTTAAATATAACATTTCATATTATAACCACTTTTTTTTTTTTTTGAACAAGTGTATTTTGACTGATATGCCTTAGAGTTTTAGAGTTACCTTTTTGGTTTGGTCAACAGTTCATTGGTTAGGAAGAAGTTTTTCAAGTTTTTGGAAAATTGACTCAATAACTGGTTTCAGAAACTGATTTTTTTGGTAAAGATTTTATTTATTTATTTTTAGAGAGAAGGGAAGTGAGGGAGAAAGAGAAGGAAGGAAACATCAGTGTGTGGTTACCTCTCTTGGGTCACCTACTGGGGACGTGGCCTGCAACCCAGGCATGTGCCCTGACTGGGAATCAAACCAGTGAACCTTTGATTCACAGGCCTGCACTCAATCCACTGAGTTACACCAGTCAGGGCAGAAACTGATTTTTAAGATTGCTTTAATGAACCTTTTTTTATGTTAAAAACAAATTAAGTTTGGGTTTTTGTTTTTTTTTTTTTGAGTCATTGTATGGGTATAGTACAGATGTATGATTTTTTTTTTTTCTTTTCCTCCAGAGAGAAAGAGACATGAGAATGGGTGGTGGAGGAGCAATGAACATGGGAGGTAAGCATGGAAATTAAATTAGCAATACCATTAGAGAGCAATATTCTGGTTGAGTTGTAACTGGTATTTTTGTTTCCTAGATCCCTATGGGTCAGGAGGCCAGAAATTCCCACCTTTAGGTGGTGGTGGTGGAATAGGTTATGAAGCTAACCCTGGAGTTCCACCAGCAACCATGAGTGGTTCCATGATGGGAAGCGACATGGTAATGTATCCTGCGGGACGTAGTACAAAGGAAGTTCTCGCTTTCACAAACTTATGTGTGTTTTGTTTTTGTTTTTAAAGTAGGTGACTGGACTTCTTTTAGTTTCCCTATCATGTAAATCGTAATATTGAGGAATACTTGGCAACATAGAAGAACTCAGTGTGTGGTAACCTAAACAGATATGGTTGCCAATGGGAAATCAGTGCTGTTAGTAATATGTTGGAGTTATGTTTGGCAATAAGTAGACTTAGGTGCTTTCCAATATATTGTTTGTGTACTCTTGTACTCCAGCGCATGGCAAATCCAAATTCTAAACGTTAGATAACGTGCATGATTATTCTACATCCAAGTGAGAGTAATCAAATGGCAAACTGTTGTTCATTCAGCTGGTATTTGCCATAAGTATGCATTAGACTAGTAGTTTGCAGCTTCTAGGCATGTCTTAGTGATGTGTAGGACTTATACCTATATTTGGTGTGGCTTCTAGCCAATAAAAGGGAATTGTTTAATGTTCTGACTCGTCGTTTCCCACCTGTTGGGCTGTCTATAGGTACACTTTCTAAAATTAAACTGACGTCCTCTTTTGCTACAGAGCAGCAAAAAAAAAAAAAGTAATTTTGAGCATACTAGTTGTGTGCATTTGAACTGAACCTTCTTTGATGCTGTCATGTTTTAGCTGTGCAGCTAGCCTGTCTGGATGCTTTAGTACAACCAAGTGAGTTGGTCTGAGTGGCTGTATTTAGGGCTTTACAAATTTTTAGAACTGAGTATTGACTTTAGAAGTGTGATTAGGGAAGAATGCATTTTCAAAACTGAATTGAATCTGATTAGTTCACTACAGGGTTTTGGCAAGGGAAGGAAGCTGCAGCATGTAACTCACTAGATACATTTTATAAATAGGAACATAAGGATTTAGTATGGGACCTCACCTACGTAAAACCACTAATGGCTTTTTGGGAATTAGAATTGTAAATAGCCGGTGGGTTAAATGTAATGCTATTAGCTTCCTTCAAATTGAATTTTAAAGATAATGTGGGTAACATTTTTACTTATGTGCTTCCTTAAGGCAGATTGTGTAGGTATGTAAGCAGATTTGTTAAAATCTAACTTTACATGATGTTCCCACAGTTAAGTTTCTATACTCCGTGTAATGGGTAGCTCCTTCACGTTCTAAGATGTTGTGATAACATAATTGTGAAACCCCCAGATTTTCCTTTTTAACTTTTTGAAATATATAGTACAGTGTACTAGAACCCTAAAATTTTTAGGATTTAAAAAAATAGTTTAAAGGATTGAGATACTTAGTCTTTTAAAATAGCCCTATAGTATTTTGTAAGAAACATGGAAATTATGTATAGGAACAGTTAAACCCTGATGCCATTTTTGTTTTTGTTTGCTGTGTTTTTTGAGATAATACTTAGTTAACCGATAGATTTTAAATGGAATTTGAAAGCTAGTTCAGGCTGCTGTGCTTGCATATCTGTAGGGTTTTTCTGTTTGGGTACATAGCTTTCTAAGACTTAGAAAGTACCTAAAAGTGGATGGAATAATGAAATCCAGTTTTATTGCAGTCACTTAAGCTTGGTATTAGGCTGTTTGGGAGATAGCCCAAACATGGAATTGTAGTTAAGTGCCAGTGGACTTGCAAGACCTAAAGGAAGAGTTGGGCTGTTACGGGGGTGGGCTGTACATTTAGTCAATTTGCAACAATGCAGACTAGCACTGTGAACACAGTTGTCTCTGGCTATATATAGTGATGGCTCTGAAGGTGGTATACCTGTGAGAATATGGCAACAAGTTTTTTAAATCAAGTTACTGTGCCGGTTAAGTGACTAAATCTATTAGTCTTTTATGCTTTTTTTGTAGTCTGGTAGCATTTTATTAAAACTTTGAACCTTTTAAGGTTTCTGCAACTTAGCAGATGTGTCTTAAGATCTTGAAAAGCTCAAGGTTTCTTATGCAGCACATGCCACTAACTGGTGAGTAGGTCTTTGTCACTTCATTGAGTGAATTGAATCTGTCTGGTTGGGCTTGTTAGGCTTACTTGGAAATTAAATTCCTGTTCAGACCTTGAAAGTGAGAAGTTCGCAAGCTTTTCAGTGGGTTATTCTGATGTGAAATTTCTTAAACTCATTTTGGAATGGGTTTTCACATCTACACTAATTCTTAAATTTTTTAGCACTACAGGGAAGATCTATTCTTTGAAACAGGTGTATGAGAATGGCTCAAGTGGGAACATACCACAAGGCATGTATTATCGTAAACTAATTTTCAAATTACCCTTTTTTCCTTTCTATGTTCCCGGTACCTGTGGATCGACTCATTGGTGATTGTATCGACGAACGTTGACTACGGAACCTTCTAAAATATTTACTTAACACACATGGACATCAACTACATATAATGAACTGTTAATTACTGTTCCAATAGCGTACTGAGCGCTTTGGGCAGGGAGGTGCGGGACCTGTGGGTGGACAGGGTCCTAGAGGAATGGGGCCTGGAACTCCAGCAGGATATGGTAGAGGGAGAGAAGAGTATGAAGGCCCAAACAAAAAACCCCGATTTTAGATGTGACATCTAGGCTTTCATTCCAGTTTGTTTTTGTCTTTTCTTGTTTAGATACCTATCTTTTAAATTCTTGCATTTTAGTAAGAAAGCTACCTTTTTATGGATGTTAGCAGTTTATTGACCTAATATTTGTAAATGGTCTGTTTGGGCAGGTAAAATTATGTAATGCAGTGTTTTGAAACGGAATTTTTTTTCCTTTTTATTTCCTTTTTTTTTAAAAAAAAAAAAAAACTGTATAATGTCCCTCAAGTTATGGCAGTGTACCTTGTGCCACTGAATTTCCAAAGTGTACCATTTTTTTTTACTGTGCTTCAAATAAATAGATAAAATAGTTATAATATTGATCTTCAACTTTGCCATTCATGCTTTTGTGCACATTAGGCTAGGTATTCCACTTTGAAGCATGAGAAATCTCTAGACCTTCAAATGGCATATGCCATTTCTGGAAGTGTATCTGTAGGCTAAATATTCCTTTCTACAAATAAGTACCCCCTTGTTTTAAAAAGAAGAAATGCATATTGGAGCAGTTTCATGATTTGATTTGTTTGGCATTATAGGAAGCAAGTGGTGCTAAGTACTTTTAAATGGTTATATAAGCAAAGCTGAACTGTAAATCTTCATTCAGGAATGTGTATTAAGGTAATGGCATGGGTGTAAGATTACTGGTAGGGGGAGAAAGTGCGAATGACTAAATGGATCTTTTATGGCCCTATGATCTATCCTTTCCTTGAAAGTTTCTGAAGAAAAAGTGGAAAGATCATTTTATTGCATTCCTCCATTCTTGTTTTTAAAAGAATGAGTCCCAAGCCCTGCAAATGGCTTGTATTGAACTTTCACGTTTGAATTAAAGATCGTTAAACATGAAATCTTTTCATGTATTACTTTAAGCAATATATAAAGATTGGGGTTTATAAAGTATGAAAAATTCAACCTGAAAGTAAGAACTATAGTAACCATAAACTAGGTGTAGTTATATGTATACATTTGTACTCTGAAACTTACATCTCGTTAGGCTACTTTGTTGGGCAAAATCTGTAGGACTAAAACTACTTGCTCTCTTTTCTAAGAGTTAGTGGTGACAACAAATAGGGTTGCAGATAGCCATTCTTAATTGTAAAATACTTGTTAATCTGTTTTTCCATGGTTCCATTTGATGTAGCATTAAATCTGGAGAGGGTTGCTCATGCTACACAGTATAAATGTAAATATCCCTCCCACAGTAAAGCTTTGGAGTGTTTCAGTGGTGTTGTCAATTTATTGTCAACTTCATTGAATCTCATTAGAGTACTGATATTTTGAGTAAATACTAGAGTACATTGTTACTGTTGTCTGATAGTGCAACAGTGGGGACCTGCTTTCCCAGTGTATACATGTTAGCGGAGGGAACAGCTTCCTAAAGTAGGCAAAGTAATTGAATGGTTTGGCTTTGTTCTAGAACTCTCACTATGGAATGTGTCTTCCTTCTCACCTCAGTTCTTGGTGCTAATTGGCAAAAGTAAAATTCTAAATCAAATCTTTGTTAAAATGCTGAAGTTTAGAATTGTGCCTGCGTACAGAGGGAACTCTATTGTTGAAACAATTGAGCACTTCATACTTGGGAAACTGGACAATATTAAAAGTAAAACACTAGTGGAGTATAAAGGCATGTCACCCAATTCTGTTTGTGTGACTGACAGGTACATGGTGTGCTAATTAAGGGAATTTCATTAGAAAAGATCGATTATTTCTCTTCACCAAGACAACTGGAAATGGGTAGTAGTTCTCCCATAATTACATCGATGAGGAGGTTTTGTCCCTGGTTAAGTTATGAACTGGTGATATGTATGAGATTTTTCTGTATGGAAACAAGGGTCTTGATTTGAAAGGAGTCCATTACAATTTGATTTGAATTGTGTGGTAGGGACTCCACTAATGATAAACTAAGGGGTGTTCATGGGACACCCATGGAGGGTGAACTTGTATGTGTGTGGGTGGGGGCTGGTGGGGAAATGGGAAAATCTGCCTATAAAATTAATGTTTCAGTTTATTTTTCAGATTACATGCCTTTCTTTATAAGGGATGCTGGCACAGACCCCTAAAATAAGCTTTTGGTAGTACTGTACCTTTGAAGAGTGGTGAAGGATGCTAATGGATAATCTGCTGAAAGTTGTGGTTTTGATGGCCTTACTGTGGGCTGTAGAATTGCTAAACGTTGTTTAGCAAATAACGTTGCTTAGTTTCAACTAAGTTTTTTACTTTTATCACTGAAATAGCAGTGTACCAAGGGTTGTAAGCTGCTCAAATAGACTTTCTGTAAGTCTTGCAATGTATATGATAGTTTTTAGCCTAACGTGAATTTAAGTAATCTTAAAAAGTAGTTGCCTAAAAGCTGATGAAACTTGGGGTGGGAAAGGGAAGGTAGTGGTTTTGAAGTAGTTAGCCATTTTTCTCATTTAAAGAAATCACCTGCCCCCATTTTCCTCTCCTCTACTTTCTCTCATAATTTTGTTTTAAGAGGAACACTGGTCATTTTTAAACTTACTACTCCTAATCTTTAAAAACTGCATTCTCTAAGAGACCTCAGCGTATATAATAGGTATCTTACAAGCCTAACCCATTGGCTGTCTACTATTCAGTGAAATCACAATCCTCCTTTCTTAGAACACTAATTAAATTCCTTAAGAAGTACTGTAAACCCCACCACTCTTTACAGATGTATTATACCACTAATACAAACAATATAATTTGGGAAATTGTAATGTTACGCTTGTGCAATTTTTATAAGTGGCATATTATGGCAGATAAAAATTTAGACACTTGGCTTTTCTTGGGCAAGCCACTAAGTTTTGGCGGAATATTTTCTGGTGTTCTTGGACTGCAATTATGCACTATTAAAGTAGTGGCCTGCTACATAACTGCATTTAGCCAGCATTTCTGCAGTGCGTAACTGTGAGGAACGTAGTACCGCAAATGGCAATGGACATTAGGACCCGGATGTAGTATTCCTGCTTGCTCCAAGATTCTCATTGCCGACTGCATACAGGTAGGTAACAAGCAATATAATCTAACTTGGTGACTTGCTATGTACTTTTATTCCGTGGGCATTCTGACATCACACTTCTGACAATGAAATAACAGTGCAGCACCTAACACTTGTACGGTAAAGCTAGCTTATCAAAACTGCGTGGGTTTGGGGTTAGAACTGTAATTTGTCAGGCAGAATTCAATGCTGTTGCAGTTCTCAGATAAAAAGTGCAAACTTGATTGTTTGGTATATCCGATTCAGTTGTGTGGTTTTCTTTAGTTGCATTGTAACTGAAGATAACATGGAACACATCAGTGGTGTGGGGGAAAAGGGAACCAAACCATACTTGGGAGGCAGACTGCTTTTAGCATCTTGACAATGGACTGTATAGCATGTGACAATTAGTCTCTGTTGTAGCAAACTGACCTTGCCCATAGGTCAGCAATATCAATACTTTCAGACTGCAATTTTAGAGGTAATTATTCTGCAGGTAGAGTGAATTAACAAAAATTAGTGGGTTTTTTCGTAATGTGATATACAATATTTTTAAAAAATGAGCTCCATGGAAACACCTTTTTACTAACTTGGGCTTAGATGGGAATCTAATGTGAATAGTTCAGGTTACGTGATTTTACTAAATACATTTATACTCTAAACCTGGGGGAAGTTGGTGTGGCACATTGACTTGCCTACAGTTGAGTACATGTTGGGAATCATTTCCCAGTCATAAGACCTCGTCGTATTCTGTAGGATAACTGCACATGTTCAGAGTAGCTTTTTGAATTTGGTTCCCTTAGCTTTAGGGATGTGATGTTAAATCCAAAATGTTAATTACAAAGAATCTTCAAAAATACCTTCTTTTGTTGCTTAGGACATACGCTTTGCATCGACTTTTGTTTCAGACCTCAACTCAACTTAAACTTTGGTCTCTGAACTGGTTTTTAGCTAGTGTGCATGGGAAACAGCTTTCATGTATAATGCTTTCTGCTCTGTAACTGGAAAGTTTGGTTTACTTTGCCATAAGTGTGTGAAACTGATTCATGACTCTGAGAATTTTCTTCCGTTGCATCAAGAAAAATGGCTTGCTCTTTGGCAAGCAATTCATAAGGTGGGGACAGATTTGTACTTTAATATGTAGTCCATTCAAGCAAATAACTTTGACTCTCCTGCTAGATGAAAGAGCAAATGGTGATTAGTTTAGCTCGCTTATGAATGTAATACAAAGCAAACAAAATGCTAGGTGTTAGTGACAAGACTGTCACTAAATTGGCATATATCCCTGTGATGGGGTTTTCCTCTGGCATGATCCATTAAATCGGTGGCCAACACTTGCTGCCGTGATTTAGGGATTGAATGTTTAGAAATTAAAGCTCAGGTTTCTTTCTTAACAGCTGATAACAATTTTGCGAGAATGTACTTGTAATATGGACTTCAGGAACATTATTTGGGTGGGGGGTTAATTTTGCTTCATCCTGCTTATTTTCAGATGAATAGACTTTTGCACTTTCAAATGAGAGACCTGTGACTTAGGTCGATTCTTACTAGTTTTGATTTGTACGTAGCTATAATTTGTGAATCTTAGTGTAGAGGGTCTTTAAAAACCACTTAGTCAAAAAGCTGGGGAGTAAATGGGTTTCAGTAATAACACTACTGAGGTGCTTGCATTGTATTTCATATTCTTTTTCTTGCTACAAATGAAAACTATTCTTTTTAATGAGAATGGGCTGATGTTCAGAGGTGTGATGCCAGAATGCATTTTCGTACTGTTAGGCCCTTGGAAACAGATACAGGTGCTTTCTGAAAGATGAAAGAAATGCAATGGGTGCTCTTCATACAAGGTTGCAAAACCTACGAAGAATACATAATAGTCTCACTTTCCCCCAATAGAGATAGCTGCGTGTGACTAGTTTTGGACTTTAACCTTAATGGGGGTTGCATGTCTTCTATTGTTAATCATTGTCAGCTGCAGTGACACGATCCACAGTCCTGCATTTACTGTCTTTCCCTTAATGATTTTGGACAGGTTTTAGAGAGCCAGGATGTTTGTTCTGGGCCTTTATTTGGTTTTGGCTTTAGCTGATAATGTTCAGTGCTCTTGTCAGCTAGTGCAGTTCTCAAATGGCTGCCTATTAGGAAAAGAACTGAGGATTTGACTGCTCCTTATCATCTGTCATTGCTGCTAGATAATGATTGGCAATTTTTAAAGACTCAACTGTGAAAATCTCACAGTTGCTGGTAAACCATCAACCATGAAAACGTTGCTTTTGAACACCAGTGCTGAAAGATTTTATTCAGAAGGTGAAAGGGGGGGCTGACTGCAGAATAGGATAATCTGGAGAATGGGAAGAATGCAAAACGATATAGTATCCCTTATGGATGGTACATGTGCAACAGGGAACTCTATTTCATATACCTCTGGCAGTAACTGATAATCAGGGAGGAAGAAAAACCTGGAACTTGAATTAAGGCTGATCTTTCTGGTTTTTGTGCAGTGGCCCCGCAGTCATATATAATGAAGGTGAACGTCTTCTCCCTCAGAAAAAACTCAGGTTCCTTGCTGTCCCTATAAGGCATAGCTTCCCTGCCCTAACTTAAAACTCAGTGAGGACTTGGAAAGAATGAGGCAAATATACAGGATTACAGGATAACGACTGCATTGTTGTGTACTGTGGAATGGGGAGGGCACTCCTGGAGGACTCCTGCTGAAGGTGGTCAGTCCACCTGAGAATGGAAGACTGACTTGAATGGGGCGCAGGGTATGTGCTTTATGAAAAGAGAACTGATGTTAAAACTCATTTGGTAAGGTAAACGTTGTCACATACCTTCACATAAGGGATAGTATATTTTGGATTGCAGTCAAACTTTATTGTACTCAGACTGGTGAAAATAGCAGTTAGGCTTTTGTATTTTTAAAGAAGGTATAGTTTTCATTCTAATTCAGGTGTCTACTTTTACTTTATGTAAGAATAATTTTAGATTTTCCCCCCCATGAAGTTTCTTCCTATTTTTTTAATGCTGTTACTTGCCCCCAATCTTGGTCTCTGGAATTTTACTCTTTAAATTTTGAAGTTAACTAGCATTTTCAAACCTTATACCCTTGTCTCTTGTAATAACTTTTTCTTATTATTCTTTAGGTACGAGTGGTTGATGTTGGCTGATACTGGAGTGCTCGTTGACTTGAAGTAAGTGTCCTTAGAAGTAGAGGACTTTTGGATTTGGTTTTTTATTTAATGGTTAAATAATCAGATTTACCTAAGTGGGGTGAAACATGTTTGATTTTGTTCAGTATTTCTTAACTTAGTGATTTTTACAGAGAATGAGACATCAATTTGTTCCACTTATTTATATGCATTCATTGGTTGGTTCTTTTTAAAAAGATTTTATTTATTTATTAGAGAAAGGGGAAGGGAGAAAGAGGGAGAAAAACATAAACGTGTGAGAGAAGCATACACATCAGTTGGTGTTTCTCACATGCCCTCACCTGGAGGCCTGGCCAGGAATCAAACCAGTGACCTTTTGGTTTTCAGGTGGATGCTCAATCCGCAGGGCCATTTCTTGATTCTTGTATGTGCCCTGACTAGAGATTGAACCACAAAACTTGGTGTATCGGAATAATGCTCTATTCGACTGAGCTACCTAGACAATGTGTTTGATTTTTAAGATGTTTATCTTAACTAGGATAATACTCCTGTATTTCTGTTTCTGAAAAAAGAAGTGTACATGTCTGTGAGTTGGAAAGAGAAGATGGGGAATATTACAAAATGTTAAACAGTAAAATTCAAAGAAAAATGCATGATTATGTAGAGAAGACAAATTACAGAACAGCAGAAAAGAAATCTTGAGCCCTGGCTGGTGTGACTCAGTGGATTGAGTGCCGGCCTGTGAACCCAAAGGGTCACTGGTTTGATCCCCAGTCAGGCACATGCCTGGGTTGCTGGCCAGGTCCCCAGTAGGGGGCACACAAGAGGCATCCACACGTCCTTGTTTCTCTCCCTCCCTTCCCCTCTCTGTAAAAATACATTAAAATCTTAAAAAAAAAAAAAAAAAAAAAAAGATTTGAACTAGTGGAGAAATGCTGTATTTTCAATTCACCTTGAGACCCATTCAAAATTTCCTTAAGGTTCTTTTTTCCTTATCCAGTAAATAGAGAAACAACTGTTTAGTCATTGGTAGGAGGGAAAATTTCATGCGTACAAGTGAAAAAGTTTAGAGTTTGACCTTGGTGTAGCAATAACGTAGTCAAATAAATACAACCACTAATTGGAACCCAAACATAAAGTGTACACACTAAACATTTGTAAGAATGTAATATGCTGAGGGTGTTATTTTAATAAAAGTGCATTTTTGAAAATAGGTGGATAATTGTTCTCAAGACCTCACACAGCATGAGCCAACCAAGAAGGAAAGCCAAAACCTGCTAGACTGCGGAAGTGTTGAGTAAGTTAAGTGGCTTTTATTCTGTAAAAATCCTACAGAAAAAAACGACTCTTGGGTGGTACAAAAATAATTCCCATATTTTGCTGTGTATAATATAATGTACATCCACATTTTTGCCCAGACTTTCAGGGGGAAAAGAATCTTACCTGAAATATTTTTAATTCAATTTTTAATTTATATTTAGATGCTTGTTTTCTGTATTACAAAGGAATTTTAGTATCTATTTTTGAACATACTATAGTACAAGGAATTTTATGTAACAAATAATTACAAAACACAAGAACCGATACAAGGTATTTCAGGTACTACCCATGTATAATGTACATCCTTATTTTTCTCTCAAAAAATCAGGTAAAATGTGCATTATTCATGGCAAAATATGGTACTTGTATGTGAATATCTCATTTTAATTTCTTTGTTAAAACTTTCTTGAAGGAAATAGTTCTTACGCACTTATTTAATAGTTTTAACAGCCTTCTGAGGCTGTAGGCTTTGTCAGTTGCTTTGACTCAAGCCTCAGAAAAACAGGGATTTCAGTTTCTAATAAAAGGTGTGTGTGTGTGTGTATTTACCTCTATCCATAGCACCATGCAGAGGAGGGTTTGGAGATTTTGAAGTTCCCTGTTTTGTTTTTCATGTTCATAGTTACATAGTGGGGTCATTTATAGTTGAAAATAGATGGCAAAGTAATATAAGTGATCTGTTAGAATGGTTGGCAATTTCAAAGGGCAACTTAACTTTGCTGTGATAGCTGGAAAGCAAAGACAATGTATAAACAATGGACATGGCTCTGTCCGATAAAACTTTTATTGAAAGGTGGCTGTGGATCGTAGCTTACTAGCTCCTCTAATGAATTGCATGTATAGATAGGTATCACTCAGGTTTAAAAGGCCCTCAGTTTGAAATTTAAGTTTGAAATTTAAACAATTTACATCTAAAGAAACCTTAGACTATTAAATACCATTGATACCACATTCCTTGATTACTATTTCTATTTCTTTGGTGTTAGGAAGTTTACTTGGTTGGTGCTAACAGACTTGATAACTCTGATTTTTACATCTTTTGGGAGTAATTGTTTCCTTTGATTGGCAGGATCAGGTGAACTGTGTCCAGGAAACCAGTGAGGAAGAGGGCAAAGAGGAATGAACAACCTAATTGTTGTTAATAAAAGACGTTTTAAAATCAGATTGTCCTTTTATTCTGTTTTTAAGTAGTACTCTTTCATTTTCTAGAGTTTTCCTATGTTATCAACTTGTTATTCTAGGTGACTTTAAAAAGGATGGTCCATATTCTAGACATAGAACAGATTATTCAGGACTCTGTATTTCTTGAGGCTTTTTTGTCAGAGCTACTTCAGCCTCTTAGTTACTAATCAATTAGATGGTCCTTCTGTCCTAACTAAACTGATTTAGGCATCAAGTTTTAATATTGCCTTTATTTTTTATAGGCTTTATACCAAAAGTGCTAATTTATGAGCTTGCTGTGATTAAGGAGAAGAAAGTTGGAATTCAGAATAGTTTGAGATTAGTTGAAATAGCCACAAAGAAAGAGTTGAAAGTCACAGCAGTCGCTGGTCCATGGAATTTGCTTTGAAAAACTCTATAGTCAGTACCAGGGATGAGACCAAGATACTTCTCTTTTCTTTTTGGCCATAGTCATTCTGCTTATTGGTGGTTGCTGTATACATATATATATATATTTTAATAAGCAGGGAGGCCAGCCTTCCCAAATCAAGAATCTTCTGAGTCCATGTCTTGGTTCAACTTTCTCTTCCTCCTTTCTGATTGCCAACTGATCTGAAGCTTTATGGACCTCAAGGCAAGAACAGTCTGCAGTATAATTAATAAAGTAGGGAGGAGCATAACGGGATCTTAAGTACTTAGAGTACAAGTATTTTGCAATTTGTCCAGCTGCATTATCTGGCAAGCTGTAGTTTGCTTACTGGTAAAATAAACATTACCTTCTTAATTGGGTTCCTTGAATAAAAGATGGTGCACAAAAAGCATTTAGCACATTTTCTGGCTCAAAAGGGGAGTACAAGGTATTTTAAATACGGTCACTCAGGGTTCACAGCAAGTTGAGGACTTTCCCTAGACCATGTCATTAGAAGATCTGATACAGTTTTATATTTGATAGAGTACAGAAGTATGTTAATTTTGGTAAACTTTTACACCATGGAGTCTTTAGGGGGAAATTAGTAATAAAGCCTTAGTACCAAAGGGATTGGAGGCCCTGGTAGAGACCATTTAGCTATAACAAGTTAGTAAACCTCAAATATTAAATAATCCCTGCCTGGCAAGGTTGTGTGTTGATTAGTAGTTTAATTTTAATTACTTGGCACGATGCTTCACAGAGATGTCATTGAGTGTGAAGACAAGGTAGAGGGAAAGCAAGCCTAACATAACAAGCTCAGAACTTAGAACATGGTAAAGTCCAGAAGATTTTAACACGTGATATTTGGGGCATGTAATGTTTTGCACCACAAATAGGTTGAATTCCAAACATGCCTGAGGCAAAAGGGAGCATAGAAGACTTGGAAGGAATTCTGAAGATCCAAATAGGAAAACATCTGTTCCTGGGTTGAAAGAACTGTTAACATGGCAGTATTCTCCAAACTGATTTACAGATTTGACATGATCCCGGCTGATTCTAAGATTCCTATAGCCCCCTACCTCACACCATGTACGAAAATTAACTGAAAGTGGTTCAGATACCTATAATGACAATGAAAACTATGAAACTTGGGAGAAAATGGGTAAATCTTAATGACCTTGAGTTTGGCAAAGGATTCTTAGATAGGACACCAAAAACATAGGCAGAAACAAAAAATTAAACAAGTTGGACTTAACCAGTTAAAAATTTTGTGTTTCAATGACACCATCAAGCAACTGTAAAGACCACCCAAAGAAGGGGAGAGAATATGTAAAGGACACATTTGGGGCTGGGGGGTAGGTAAAGGACAAGGGACCCTTGGCTGGGTAGCTCAGGTGTTAACAGTGTTGTCCTGGTACGCCACAGTGGTGTTAGATCCCCAGTCTGGGCCATACAAGAAGCAATAAGTGGAATAACAAATAAGCCTCCCCTGCCCTTCATTCTAAAATCAATAAAGTTTTTGAAAATATGCCCAGGGGCCCTGGCTGGTGTGGGTCAGTGGTTAGAGTACCAGTCTGAAACAAAGGGTCACTAGTTAAATTCGCAGTCAGGACACATGCCTGGGTTGCAGGCCAGGTCCCCAGTGGGGATGCATGCAAGAGGCAGCCACACATTGATGTTTCTTACCCTCCATTCCCCTCTCTAAAAATAAAATCTTTAAAAATAGGTCCAGGGTTTGAATAGAAGTTTCTTCAGTGAAGACAAATGGCCAGCAGCATATAAGAAGATGCTTGAAGTTAATCATTAGGGAATTAGAAATCAAAAACGAGATAGCACTTCAAAACAGCTATAAAATGAAAGGCCTAAGGACCTAACAACATGATGACTACAGTTAACAATGCATTGCAGAATTGAAATTTGCTTAGAACTCAAAAAAAAAAATGAGGTGATGGATGCTTTCACAATGTGTATGTGCAGTCGTGTACCATCTAATGATGTTTCATCCAACAGTGGCCTGGAGCCACCTGTTCATGGTGATGCTGGTGTAAGCAAACCTATGCTGCCAATTGTGTAATAGTACAGAACATACAATTATGTACATTGCATAATACTTCATAATGACTCTGGTTTATGTACTGTACTGTTAATTTATTATTTTTTTTAAAGATTTTATTTATTCTTGGAGGGAGAGAGAGAGATAAACATCAATGTGTGGTTGCCTCTCACATGCCTCAGACTGGGGACCTGGCCCGCAACTCAGGCATGTGCCCTGACTGGGAATGGAACCAGAGACCTTTTGGTTTCACAGGCCCATGCTCAATTCACCGAGCTACACCAGCCAGGGCAATTTATTGTTATTTTATTAGAGTCTACTCTACTTATAAAAAACATTTATTGTCAAATAATTTGCCATGCTACACCAGCAGCAGCCCCATCTTGTGTTTATTGTATCTTGGATGCATCCTTTTTCTTGTGTTTGATTTAAATCGCATGTTTTGTACAGTAAAATGCTGTATAAGCTTGTTGCCTAGGTGTGTAATAGGCTATACCGTCTAGGCTTGTGTCAGTACACTGATGTTCTACAACCATGAAATCACCTAATGGTGCACTTCTCGCAACATGTCCCCGTCATTAAGTGGCTACATTTGATGTGACTACATCAAATCATAATGCACATTTTAAATACCTTAACAATTTTGTCAAATTTCAGTCAAGCTGGGGGCAGAGGGAAGACATCCCTTCACACCCACTAGAATGTCTACAGTCAGAAAGTCAAGTTTTGGCAAGGATATGGAGAAATTGGAATCACCATATACTACTGGTGGGATTTAGAACGGTGCAGCCACCTTGAAAAATGGTCTAGTATTTGCTCAAACTAACCCTTACCCTATGACTCAGCAATTCTAATACCTGAGAGAAAAACGTTCATACAAAAGTTTGTGGATGTTTAGCATTATTCATAGTAGTGAAAACATGAATGCATAAACAAATTGTATGGCCCAACAATGGAGTATGAATCAGCTATACAAAGGAATGAAATAGTCACACATGCTACAACATAGATGAACCTTGAAAACACTAAGTGAAGCTAGCCATAAAATACCACTTAAGTGATTCTATTGAATTGACCAAAAATACCTAAGACACTCCACAGCAAAAACATCAATGTGTAAGAGAATCAACAGTTTCCTCTCATACACCCGCAACTGGGTACCTGCCCTGTAACCCAGACAAGCGCCCCCAACAAGGAATCAAACCTGCATTCATAGGCTGGCGCTCAATCCACTGAGCCTGCCAGGGGCTGACAAGTTTTTGTTTTTTTTTTAAAGATTTTTAATTTTTATTTATATTTAGAGAGAGGGGAAGGGAAGGAGAGAAACATCAATGTGTGGTTGCCTCTTGTGTGCCCCCAAGTGGGGACTTGCCCTCAACCCAGGCATGTACTGTGACTGGGAATTGAACTGGCAACATTTTGGTTGGCAGTCGGTGCTCAATCCACTGTGCTACACTAGCCAGGGCTGACATTTTTTTTTTAAATGCACACTGATATGACAGCTGTCACCATATAATGTAACAAAATTGTTTTGAATGAAGTTAGTGACAACTAAGTATTGCTAGAGCCATCATATGGAAAAAAAGTAATGGGACATTTTGGCCAACCCAATATTTATATGAAATGGTTAGAACAGGGAAGTCTATATAATAGATTAATTGGTTTTCAGACTGGTGGTGAGGATTGAGAAACAGGAGTGTAATGAATAGGGATGTGATTGCTGAAGGACACAGGATTTCTTTATGAGGTAATGAAAATATTCTAAAATTAGTGACAGATGTACATATCTGATTATACTAAAAACCATTAAATTGTGTACCTTGGAAGAAATGTGTGTTGTGTGAATTTAAATTTTTAAGTTTTTAATAAAAAAGACCGTGGGAGTTGGATATAAGAGGCCAGAACACAGGTCAGATCATGGAAGGTCTACCAGGGGTGTCCAGCCTTTTGGTGTTTCTGGGCCACAATGGAAGAAGAGTTGCTTTGGGACCACACATGAAATACACAAACACTAATGAAAACATGAGAAAAAGATTTTAAGTAAATTTACAATTTTGTGTTGGGCCACATTCATAGCCATCCTGGGCTGCATGCATCCTGTGGGCTGCAGGTTGGACACACCTGCTAGGCCACATTAAGGATTTTGATCCTTATTCTAAGAGCTTTTCCCTTGTTCTCATTAGCCACTTGAACAAGAGGCACTGAAATCACCTAAATTAAAATGGACTCCTAATTTGGTTTATTCCTTGCCCACGTGATCCATTTTCAGCATGGCAACAATTTGTTAACTAATCCTTGGTGGCTCAGGACAACAAAGTAATGGTTGACTGGGCTCAGCTAGGCAGATGGAGGCTGGAGCTGAAAACTTCTAGACTGTTGGGGTTGATATCTATAGTCTAAGATGGCTATTTCACTCAAATAGCTGATGACCTAGGCTGAGATGGTTGGAACACTTAATACTGTTTCATAAAATGACTAGGTGTGTCTCAATTTCTAAAAGGAAAAGGGACTGGTGACTTTAAAAAAAAAACCTTATTTTTAGAGAAAAGGGAGGGGAGGGAGGAGAGAAACTCAGTGTGTGGTTGCCTCTTGCACACCCCCTACTGGGGACCTGGCTCACAACCCAGGCATGTGCCCAACTGGGAATTGAACCAAGACCCTTTGGTTTGCAGGCCAGTGCTCAATCCACTGAGCTACACCAGCCAGGATGGACTGGTGACTCTTGAGGCCAGTGAAAAAGGGACTTTAGAGGACTCAGCCTGTGGTATGGAGGTAGAAAGACACCTAAATGACAGGTGCTGGAGTAGTAATTCCAACAGGATGCAAAGCAGTCCTACATTGAGAAAACAAGGGAAGCCAGTGTGTGTCTAAGAAAAGGGTTTTGAGCCCCAGCTGGTTTGGCATCTTTGGGCATCCTGCAAACAGAAAGGGTTCACTTCACTGTTGGGGCACAATGCCCAGGTTGTGGGTTTGGGCCCCAGCTGGGGTGGGTACGTGCGTACGAGAGACAGAAAACTGATACTTCTCTTCCTTTTCCCTCATCTCTCTAAAAGCAATAGGTGTGTCCTCAAGTGAGGATTAAAAATAAGGAAGGGGGGTTTTGGACTGAATAGTAGAAAAACACTTTGCCCTTAGCAATAATAGGCCTAAAGAGGAATAATTTTTGTATTTGATAATTTATCATTATTTTACTTTGTGCCTCAGGGAGACCAGCTTTCAATTTACCTATTCGTTTGGAACCAGAGATTTCTCATCAAGTATTAGGAGAAAAGTCAAGTCTTTGGATTGTGAACTTAACAAAGCAGTGGTAGTGCCACAAGGACTGCCATATTGTTTTCAGTATTTTCCAGTGTTTTGGATTTGAGGATTTATTTTACATACAGATATCAGGTTTTTGGATTTTTTAAAAAAGATTTTATTTTAGAGAGAAGTGAGGAAGAGAGAGAAACATCAATGTGTGATTGCTTCTCATGCACCCCCTACTGGGGATCTGGCCTTGCAACCCAGGCATGTGCCCTAGACTGGGAATTGAACCAGCGACCCTTTTTGGTTTGCAGGCCAGAGCTCATTCTACTGAGCCACACCAGCCAGGGCTATACATTTTTTAAATGAAATTTATTGGGGTGACTGACATTGGTCAAGAAAATTATATAGGTTTCAGGTGTGCGATTCTATAGTACATCATCTGTATATTGTAGGGTTCACTACCCCAAGTTTTCTTCCATTACCATTTAACACCCTTGTACCCTCTTCTACGCCCCCGCCCCCACCTTTCCCTCTGGTAATCACCATACTGTGTGTCTGAGATGGTTTTTTGTTAATCCCTTTACCCATTCCACCCACATCTGTAACACCTGCCCCTCTGACAGGTGTCAGTTTGTTCTCTTTGAGTCTGTTTCTATTTTGTTAGTTTATCCTGCTCATTAGATTCCATATACAAGGGAAATCATATGGCACATACTTGTTGTTCTCTGACCGGCTTATTTCACTTAGCGTAACACTCTCCATGCTGTTGCTAAGAGTAAGATTTCCTTTTTTTTTTTTTTACAGCCAAGTAGTATTTCATGTCTTTTGAAAACATTTCCATCCTTCGTGTCCTTTGTTTCTCTAGGGATCATCAATTGTTTATGTGAGTTCCCTCTAGTTTCCAAAGTGATTTTTATTCCTTTTAATTTTCTAACACTTTAATGAATTGTCACTTTTCAGATCTTTGATCTACTCATCTGCTTCCTAATTCTGATTAACATTGTTTTATAGCTTTTATCATTGAAACATATGTAAGGATTCACTGTTCTAATTTTGTATTTTATTTCACAATTCTTTCTGTTGCTCACTATGTGAAATCCATTTTCCTTTCAGGAGGGGAAGGAACTGAATAACTTTTCTAGCCTTAAGGCTCATGAAATCCTTTTTGTTTTTAAAAACAAAAAATTAAAAAATACTTTTACTGAGATCTCCTTCTGCTTCTCTTCCCTCACTTCAACCTGCAGTCTTTCCTTTGCCCCTGTTCACAATTTGGTATCTATAGTCAGCAATTACTCCTTAAATGGATTTTGTTGTAGCATGAAGCTTAGGCCTGCTGGTCTCAAGAGTTTGTAAGGACCTAGCCTACTCAACCACCTTCAGAATTTAGCAGTCCCTTTAAACTCACTTGCAAATTGGCATCTTCAGGGGCCTTTCTTGTTTTGGCCCTTTTCAAATTGCTCTGCATGCTTCCCAGTGGGAACCTATTGGCTTTGGAGATCTATTCTGAAGGCCATCATGCGTCTCATTGCTTTCCCTCCATGACCTATACAGATAGCCAATGTCATTTCAGGTCTTATACCTGCTTTTGAGTTTGTCACTATCTAATCTTATTTTGGGACCACTGGTTACTTTGTCAAAATTTGTTGTAAATGTTGAGCCTGGGGTTTTGTTTTTGAAAAACTACACTTTTATTTCTGCCATATTTATTCTTTAATGCACTAATGGTAGTGCATCTAATGGTAGTTATTAATCTCATAATTAGGAAGATCTGTGGTTAAGTCTGTATAAAAGGTAGTAGAGCAGAGTGACTGAGAGTATGGGCTTTGGGATCACTGCCTGGGTATACACTCTCTTTGTTTCCTCTATAAACTGATAGGTAGTTGTAAGCACTAAATGAAATACTATAAAGCACAGAGAAAAGTACTAGCCTACATAGGAGGTATTCAACAGATAAGGCTGTTTTATTTTTGTTTTCTTTTTCAGGTCTAGGCCTTGCATTACGGGTTTACTGACTATAAAAATTGTTTTTGAAAATTTTTTTAAAAACCTGGCTTCTTGAAATTAACTCTTGCTTCCAGGACAAGATAGAAACCACAACTGCAAATAGCTAGAAAATGATGAAAATGAGAAAAATACATGGTAGACAAAGACTTCAGAGAAAAGTTCTGTTAAATATTCATAATGATACAGAAAAGAAGGAAAATATATGCAGTAAGCATTCAAAAGTAGAGATAACTGCTTTTTAAAAGAATTACTAGAGGAAGGAAGAGAGAAACATCAACTTGCTCCACTTATTTGTGCATTCATTGGATGCTTTGTTCACATCTTGACTGGGGATGGAACCCACAACTTGGCATATCAGGATGGTGCTTTAACCAATGGAGCTACTTGGCCAGGGAAGGTTAACTGCTTTCTATGTGATTTAAAAAAAAAAAAAAAAGTTGAACTCAATGAATTTTTTAGAAAGAGTAAAATGACATTGCCAGATGGTGGCAAGGATGTGGAATAAGACACTCTGCTATTGTTGGTGGGAATGAAAAAATGTCTAATTAAAGTGGAAGGTATGTACAGACTCAACCCGTGAAGTCCACTTTTAGTGAAGCACCCTAGAGCAGATCTTCTGAGCTGGTGTGCCAGGGACGGGTGGTTGGTGAAGGCCTTAAATAGCCACAGCTCCCCAAGTCTCATTTTTTATCCTAGCCTAGTACAGAATACAAATATTATCTTCTGCATTATCATCTATCTACATGAAAATAATTGGTAAACAACCTCTTCTAGTATCTGTCTTGGATTTCCATATTAAAAAGCTAAGTTTCATTGGAATCAGGTTCTCATTTTATTCCCTGCTGGAACTCCAGCAGTTTGAATAATGCCTGGCATATAGTGTCTCAGTAGATATTTGTTGAATGTACAAGTGCATACCACATATAAAAATGATCCTTGGAGTATTATAATGAAAGTGGTAAACCATACAATATTATCCAATTAATTAAAGGATGAACTTGTATACTCATAATGGCTTATTCTTCAGCAGTTAAAATAAATGAAAATGAAATCCATGTAAGCCTCAAAAAACATTTTGAGTGAAAAAAGCAAACTGCAGAGAGATATGTGCAATGCAACTTTTATAGTTTTATGTAAAGTTTATAAACAAGGCTGTATGCTAAGTATAAAACTACGCATCCATGGAATGATGAACACCAAATAATTATTGTCACTAGAGAAAAAAGAAATGTTATCAGGAAAAGATTTTCTAAGGGAGCTTTAATTTGATCTATAATATTTCAGAATAAAATCTAGGAGCATGGAAAAATGTTAGGGTTTAACAGGATTAAATATTACCTGTGTTCTTATTTGTATATTAAAATCAACCATAATTAAAAAAATATATAAAGTAGACATGATAAATCTAAGAATGCATGAAAACAAATCACTAGTTGGTATAATCAAGAAAGAAAATGTGTACAGAAAGATCAATGAAGTATTAGCATATTGAAGAAATTGAGAATACTTTCTACAACTCTAAGCAAATACATTTGAAAGGAAATACTCCAGGAAATGGATGCTCTTTTTAGAAAAATTACAGATTATAAAAACTGACGAAAGAAACAGCAAGGGAAAAGTGCCAGAGAAATATTTCCCCCAAAAGGAAAGAGATACCTGGCACAGCTATATTTATCACTAAATTCTTTCAGATCTTTAAGGAACAGATTTCCTTTGTTATCTTAACTTTTGCAAATTATAAAGGTAGATAGAGTCCTTTTGGGGTTACTTGAAAAAGTTATATTTTCATAAAGTAGGCTGAGAATTTCTATCGTGTCATCCAGTTATTATTTCAAGCAAAAACACAGCAATATTTGGTTTTAATATTTAAATGTTATAATTCACAGTAAAGGATTACAAATGGCTCAGGCAGACACCCAACCTCATCCTTAAGTGAAAGTGCAAAATTCCACTGAGATTTAATCTCCACAGAGATTAAAATACTATTATCTGACTAACAGATCAGCAAAGATAAAAATACTTGACTCTCACATATTGTTGGTGGGATTGTAAATTGACACAATCCTGGTAGAAAGCAACGTGCCCATCAAAAAAATGTACAAATCTTTTGACCTGGTAATTCTAACTTAAAATTTTATCTTACTAATGTGCTATCTGACTTACATGCAAAGTTATTAAATGCAGCATTATTTATACTAGCAAAAAAGAATTTAAATGTCTGTTTGGTGGAGACTATTACCATATATTATGGTACATCCATACAATTAAATCTTATGCAATTGTACAAAAAAAGAATCAAGAAACTCTTCATGTACTGACATGGGACAATCTCAAAAATACCATGTAAAGTGAAAAAGGCAAGTTGAAGATAAAAATTTTGAAGACACAAATCTGAAATAAGAACTGTTCAATTCCAATAGAAATAAAAAATTCTTTCTGGTAAATTCAAATTAGCAAGTACTATATTTCTTTTATCTGACATATAAACTTTTCCACGATTCCATTGAGTCTTTCAGGCTCCAGCAGTTTATTTACCAATTCCTGCTCAACAGCCATCAGGGCCAAGCCACTAAGCTTCTCTTGTCCCATGGTATGACATAAATATGTTTTAAGACGAGGCAGTACAGAATATGAGTTTTCAACACTTGCTGAGGTAACCGGCCAACACAGCGCAATATATAATAGCTTTGATATGCAAGGAATATTATTATGAAGACCATGCTGAATAAACAAATGGCCAAGGTTGATGAAGTTGATATGATCATTATCTACGACAAAGTTGAGCTTTGCATATTGCCGATAAAATCTAAGTTCTGGGATGATGTCTGCATCAAATTTATAAAATTCTTGGACATGTCTGGCTGTTGCTTCATTTAATGGTTCATTCCACTTAAGTAACAATTCTGAAATTTGCTTCACTTTGCAATAGTCAAATTCCGAAAAACATAGTTTTAAATTCTGTAATACAGTATCTAATCCTTGGTAATAAATATTTATTTTATATTGTTCTTCTGTTGAGGTAGGAAAAAACACACTGTCTGAATTGCCAAGATCTATTGTTTTCTGAATTTTTCTTCTTTTATGAAAAGAAGGTCTTTCAACTTCAAAACCTTTACAGGTTATTTTTTGGCATATTTCTTCTGCTCCATCCCAGATAGTTTTGAAACAGACATCATTTCTTTCAGATGATAAACATTCCAAAATTGCTTCTATTTTTGAAGACAAAGAAAAAATGTTTATGGTTTCACTTTGAAGCTCTTTGGAAATAATCCCTATAACACTTAATACTCGATAAAGAAACTTCAAACAAAAGATAAATTCAAATTTGGAAACCAGTGTCAACAAGTCACTCAATTCATCAGCCAAACTTGTGTTAGAAGAATGGCTTGATAGAACTTCCAATGTTTCGATAATCTCTGGAAGACCCTCAATCACAGATAATAATGTATGATCATGAACTGTCCAACATGATTGTGATATATGTTTCTTGCAAGTTTTGTTTTGACTTAGTTTATAAATCTTTTGAAAATTTGCAGACATTTCTCCAGACATATGAATAGTGTTGAACAAAGAACCAAGAGTATTTAGAGCACTTCGGAGTTCTTTTACTTCTTTACAAAACCTAATTACTGCTAAATCCAAAAAATGGGCATAACAATGTACATATAAAGCTCTTGGTTCTTCCTTCTTGAATTCCGATGCACTTTCATTGAATATTATCCTCAAATTACTGGCATTATCATAGGCCTGGCCTTGCATTTTATTCAAATCAAGTCCAATTTGCTGCAGGTAAGTTGTGATAGACTTGTGTAAACTGGTGCCAGTCCTCTCTTCAACATCTATGAAACCCAGGAATCTTTCCTTAATTAAGATAGCCTTTGGTGTTTTTTGTGGGTATCTTACACAAATTGAAAGCTGTTCTTTAGTGGCACTGTAAGTTGCCTCATCACATATTAATGAAAAAGCTGAGGAAACATTGATCTCATTCACAATATCATGCAACATTTCAGTCTTTATTATTTCAATAATATCATTTTGTATTTGCATACTATTATAGAAATCAACTTGTGAACTCATAAGTCTAAATATTTCTTCTCCTTTATCTTTTGCTCTGATTTCTAACAGTTCTAAAAAATGGCCTTTATTTGCAGATGAAATAGACTGGTCATTTCCTCTTAAGGGTAAACATTGCTTTCCAAGAAATAAAATATTTTCAATTATAAGCTTTAGGTACTTTTTATTTCCTTCCATCTGTTTTGAATTGTCATCGACAGTGTCATTACAAAACTGGTATTCCCTCCAAAACTGCAACGACTTCAAATGCATTTTACTTTTTTCATGCTTTCTGAAATTTTTCAGAGTTTTTTTCCAATTAGAAATTCCTTGGGTTGCAAATGACTGTCCTCCATAGCTACATTTTTTTTGGCAGAACAACTGGCATGAGTAACAGAATGTCACATCCTTTTTAACACTGGTTTCTACCTTCTGAAAATTTGAACACTGAAATTTTTTAATACTTTTTGATTTACCTTTAACTTTCTGTACTTTAGATGTAAATTTTGGGTGATATAGTCTATCACGTATTTTCATAGATTTCTTATTGCGTGCAGCATCTTGGTTTGACAGTTGGTCTTTTTGTACTTCTATACTGGAGCCAATTGTATGCTGACTGAGTACTGATGAAGATGGCGAAACGCTTGGGTGTTCCACACTACTATTAGCAACACCACTACTTGACTCGCTGGGTGAACTCTTAGGAACCTTTAGTAGAAAGTGAGAAAATCATATTTGTTTTAACACTTTCCAAATAATTAAAATATCAAATGCACCTATTCTAATAACACAATGAAGTCACTGGGTGAGTTATAATATGAGCTCCACTAGGGGGAAACATTAACAATTTATAATTTATCTATTTGCAATCTAGATTCAACATTAACTGCTTAAGTGTCATTTGGTATGTAATTATAATAATACTAAAATACTTTTTATTGCTCAGGTGAGTAGAACTGCTTAATAAATATTGAGAAAAATAAGAACTCAAAGGAAAAAACTAGATAGTAATACTTCTGTTTAAATATTCTTCTTAATAACAATGTCAAACTTGACATTTGGGAAACTGAATATAAATACCAAAAGGTGTTTATTGCTCTATTTTTTTGAGCTCTAGGATCAAAATAGGAATAAAATGCTCGGATACACATGTTTAAAAAGGAAAAGCTTAAGAAAGAGCAAAAAAATAATCTTACATCTGATAGAACATTTCCTCTTTCTGAAGAAACTGTACCTGTTAAAGCATAAATTCAAGATCTTATAATCTATAAAATAGCATCATAAAAGTAACATCATAAACTAATTGCTTCTTTCATATCAGGTAACACAAAGAACATTTAGAATATGGATTGATCAATTATGACAAAACAGTACATATGTCAAATGTCACATCAATTTTTACCTTGTAAGACATCAGAGTTCATGATGGGTGGGTCAGCAGGAGTATCTGCCAATGACACTATATTGCTAATAACTGGAGTTGTATCTTTCTTTGGAGAAAATTGCTTCTCTGGAGAAAGGAGCTCCATTGAAGTATCATGTACCATGGAAACATTTACTAATAAAGATAAAAAGATTTCTTATAAATCAGGCATAATCAATCAGAAAGCACTATTTAATAACAAGTGTTTTCAATGAACAATGCAAAAATTATCTAATAACTTTAGGTAGTGCTGGGTACTGGAATGATTTTTTTAGGGCTTAGGTAAAGCCAGGTTCTTAAGGATAACATCAATAACATGATTAAACCAGTAATTTACATTTCCTACCATTTTGTATCTTTTACCTTTGCATACAATTTCTCAGCCTTTATACTAATTGCCTGAAATTTCAAGCAAATATCTGTGAAATTACCATGAAGAACAAAAAAGAGACTCCTACAGAATCTCCTAACAGGCATCACTTCTAATTCTTTCAAGAATCACAAACCTCAACACAAATGGAACTGGGTTGTTGTCTAAGCTAGTTTTGTATAGAGATTTCTGTAATAAGCCAGTTTGCAGAGGTATAAGCCCCAAGGCTTATCATTCTCTGCAGTGTGTGTAAATAGCATCACTGGTCCTATATGTGGATCTTTGAGGGAATGTATAGTTGTCCCTGGATTATCTGTGCTTTTCTATTAGTGAACTTCAAATTATTTCCAACTGGCTCTACTTTATGCGAAAATTGTAAAGCCTTATTTTTTATAAAGTAGGGCTAAGTACCAGATCCTATTCTAATACAATAATCTTTACAAACATTAAGTGTCTGGTGGTGAAGCAGCCTTCCTTTTATGCAAAAATACTGGAAACCATTTTCTTGCAACAAGTTTTTAATGGTTTTGACTTTTAAATCTAAGTTGGAAATAAATCAAGGTTATGCATTAAAGGAGGCAGTAATATTCTTCAGGAGTTACCAAACCTCTGAGCACTAAGCAAGTAATTACCTGTAGAAGATTCCATCTTAGCTTTACTGTAAGCAGAGAAACAATTAACAGAGCAGAAAAGCTCTGTCTTCCCCACTTCATTGGTGATCTCAATCATTTCATCTGAGGGCTTCAATGATTTGCAAAGACCAGACGTAAGTGTTCTGGCTGGTTTCTGCTACAGATTAAAATAATATATTGCAGGTATATGATAAATCATTAACATACTATCATAAAAATATACCAATACCATTGCTCTACAACTAATGACAGGGAAGCCACATTTTTACTTTCTTAAAAACCAGAGAAGGTGTCACCATGAATTACAAAGATTAAAATGCAGGAAATTGACCACTCCATTAGGTAACTAAATTATTTGTTGGATATATAATAGCAATTATAACAGATATGCAAGCAATGAACAAAGTCATTATAAAATATGTTCACCATCCCAGGCAATCAAAGCCAATTTACAAATAAAGAAAAGATTTATAACTGTAGGCTGTTTCTCAGTGCCTACTTGGACATCAACTCAGGAAAGCCTTCTCTGTTGGTGCTGAGGAGGAGCTAGAAAAGGGCTTAACATACTTTACTAGATGATGAGGGAGTCACTTTTTCTAGGCCAACTTACATGGTAAAAACTGCAGGCACACTGAAAGGAAGCATTCAAGCAGCAAGAGCTACAGACTACAGTGTGTTCAATAGCAGTGATTGCACAAAACAAAAGGACAGAAACTGTGAGGTTCATTACCTAGTCTTTCTAGTGAAACAGGAACCATCATTTCTGGACTTACAAAGTTAACCATGATGGCTTTTGGGGGCATAATGTACAAAGACAAATGAAAATACTTTATACAAATTTTCTTTTTCTGTGGAAGAACAGGGTATTACCAAAGAAACAAGGAAACAAAAAGCAGAGTATAATTTTTAAAATTTGTATTTTTATCCTTTATTAGTATGAATTTTTTAAAAAAGCTTTTATTTATTTTTAGAGAGGAAAGGGAGGGAGAAAGAGAGGGAGAGAAAGATCAATGAGTGGCTGCCTTTCACATGGCCCCCACCAGGGGTCTGGCTCACAACTGGCATGTTCTACTACTCCCTGACTGGGAGTAGAACTGGTGACCCTTTGGTTTGTAGCCCACGCTCAATCCACTCAGCCACACCAGCCAGGGATATTAGTATGAATTTTTATATTTTGAGAAATCTCAAAATCACAATTTTGAGATACTAATATTAGTATCTAATATTAACCAACAACAGTGGTATAGTTTAAAATTATTTAGTCACATGGGAAAGCTAATATTTAATATACTCTGTAAGATGTAGCCAAGATCATTACATTTCTACCAAACAATTGCTTTTTAAAAAACCACCTCATTTTTAGTTTCATAGAGTTGAACATTTTCTAATTCTTGATCATAATTCACTAACAATTTGGATTTTCTCCATTTTCACTGTCATACAATATCTTAAATGCTGTGCACAGGATTAAGTGGTACTTTTTAAAAAATAATTTTTGAAAATTTTTATTGATTTTAGAGAAACATCAGTTTGTTGTTCCACTTATTGATGCATTCATTGGTTGATTCTTTTAAGTGACTTGACCCAGGGGTCTTACCCACGATCTTGGCATATTGGATGATGCTCTAACCAATTCAGGTAACCTGCCAGAGCTTAGGAGTTGTTTTTTGTTTTTAAAAAATTCTCACTGGGCCCTGGCTGGTGTGGCTCAGTGGACTGAGTGCTGGCCTGCAAACCAGGGGGTCACCAGTTCGATTCCCCGTCAGGGCACATGCCTGGGTTGCGGGCCAGGTTCCCAGTGTGGGGTGTGTGAGAGGCAACCACCTATTGATGTTTCTTTCCCTCTCTTCCTCCCTCCCTTCCCCCTCTCTAAAAAATAAAATCTTTTTTAAAAAAATTCTCACTGGAGTACAGTTTATGTTTATTGACTTATTTTTAGAGAGAGAGAGAAACACCAACTGGTTGTCTCCCACAACATTTTGGTGAACAGGGTGACGCTCCAGCAAACTGAGCCCCCTGGCCAGGGCTACCTAAGTGGTGCTTTTTAACATAACTACCCCAGTCAGCCCTGCCCCATCACACAGGCTGAATAAGTACTGAATACAAGTTCTTAAAAACAGGACAAGGCCTATATAATGAATGTGAGGAATAAAGAAGGAAAACGAGGAATGACATTTCTTGCCTTTGGAAGGCTTCCATGTCCTTCATTCTCCCTCCCGTTTCTGGTTCCAAGATATAATACTCTATGGTGTGGCCAGTTGCCATAAAAAATTTGTGGTTCACAAATGACTTATGTGAACTGTGGTTTTTTTAAGACTCCCATCTTCAGTTGCTTGTTTTTAAGAAAGAACTTACAGGGATAGAGTTGTATCTCAAAGCATCATTGAAACAAGCAAGACACTGGGACAGTCCGACCTCATGAAAGGGGCTCAGACCACTGAGTTCATCTCATAACAAAGCAGGCCCAGCTTCTCTGCTCAGAATCACCCACCCAAGGTTCTCCTGTCAACAGTAAGAGATTATTGCTCATTGGTTTATTTCTTCTCTATGACTGATTCAGAAAAAACATGACATTCTTGATTTACCTTAACCTTGCTTAGGTGTAATGTGATAAATGGAATTAAAAACAAAAGCACTTTTGTGGCTGAGTCTTACCAGTAGACTACTGTTACTTTTGCTACTTTTATTTGTAGCTTATAAACAAGTTTCCATCTGCTTGCCTTTCTTCAAGGTAAAATGATCACCCTGAGATTCTTGAGGAAAATCTCCACATAGCACCTACCATGAATTACTATACTAGAAGGAACTATCAGGAGTCTTTTATTTCATCTCCTTCACCATCTCACCAACTAAAACTGTTTCCAATAGTATTAAAATCTATATCCCGACATTTTCCTAAAGTGAAACCATTCACAAATCAATTAATGGAAGGAACTCAATCTTCAATTTTTCATTTGAGTCCTATCCAGTCAATTTCAAATGGAGTGGTCCTCACTTTAGGCAACATTTCTTTATTCTTACCTGCTTACATGCCAAAATACTCTTTGAACTATTTAAGTAATGGAACTGTCCTTCCATCTGAAGTATATGGAACAGGTCAGAGCTAGTGTAACAGTAAGTCCCACAGTTCTCACAACAGTTCATGATGAGGTTGTTAACGGAGTGAAACTTTGAGAAACAGGCATTACTGCAAAGAGTCTGTTTCACATTTTGATATTTTACTTCATACTGAATCTAGGATAAAAAAATAAAGATTCAGTGAAGATTCTGGTATTTAAGCAGATCAGAGTCCCTATAGGTTAAAAAAATGCAACTTACGAGAGTAGTCTTCTGACACATGCTGCATTTAGTTGAAATGCTGTCAGTATATAGCATAACAGAGAGTTTTCTGAGACAAGACTGGCTGCAAAAATTTTTGCTAGAGGCAGTATCTTCCAGCTGGACACTGATCACATCCTTTAGGTTTAAAATGTCTCTAACAAAAATAAATAACAAGGGCACCATGAAACAGTTTTACCATAATTATAGTTTCTCTTCATAAGCTAAAAATCACCCCTCCAACAACCCTCTCCCCTACTGTGTCTTTCAGCCAAAGAACTGTGAAATAGTAATAACAATATTAGCCTTGAAATAAGAAAACCTGAATTTGGTATCCAGTTCTTTTACTTATGTCATTTACATTCCCTAAATGTTAATTTACTCATCTGTGAAGTACGAATTACAAAACACATCTGATAGTGCAGCTCTAAGGTTAATTACCTAACCTGCATTAGTTGGTGCTAGTGATAATAAAATGATGACAACTCACGTATTCATACCTGATGAACTTTGAAATCTATGGGACAGAAGATTTCCAAGTGTGGTCTGCAAGTCCCTGGGATCCCCCAGATACTTTTGGGGAATCCACAAGATCAAAACTATTTCACATTAAGGTATTTTTGACTTTTTCACTGTACATTTTAACTCCTGACCGAAAAGCAATAGTGGGCCCCTGTGATTCCATGCCTAGGTTTATATCCCCAAGAATTGAAAATAAGTACCTAAAAAAGTATATGTACATGCATGTTTGTAACAGCACTATTCACTACAGTTAGCCCAAATGTTCATTAATGAACGAAAAGATGAACAAACTAGTGAATTCACACAGTGGAATATTTAGCTATAAAAATGAACAAAGTACTGATATACATGCTACAACATAGATGAACCTGAAAAACATGTTAAGGGAAAGAATCCAGCACTTAAAAGATCACATGCAGGATTCCAAATATCCAGAACAGGTAAATCCATAGATAGAACGTGCACGGGTTGGTGGTTGCCAGGGGCTGAGGGGAAAGGAGAGGGAAATGGGGAGAAACTACTTCATGAATAAGACATTTTACTTTGGTTGACAAACATTTTGTAACTAGATAGCAGTGGTAGTTGTACAACACTGTCATGTACTAAATCCTACTGAAATGGTCTTTTGTCATGGGAATTTCAACTCAGTAAGTTGGGAAGAAATAAAAAAAAGCAGAGGTGGGTAAAACTGCCAGAGCCTTAGCACACATCAAGGCAGTACCAGTGTTATCACTGCCAAGCTCTTGCTGTAAAAATTTTTCGCTTTATGAAACTTGATCCTTGAATACATCACATCTTTTTTAAATATTCTGTGTGATGAAATGGGATATAGGGTTATCCCTGTGCACCCAAGGATGATGGATGTCTAAAGGAAAACCACACGTGGAAATATTAAGAGTTACAACCTAAGTTAGCTACTTTTTCCATGAAACCCATTTTTACTTGAAAGAACATCAGACAAACTATTATCAAGAAGTGTATACCTGGCAGATATTTCCTCAACAATGAATAAAGTAAAACTGTTACTTCAAAAAAAAAAGCAAAAACAAAAAAACCTGGCAGTATTCACTGCCAATGATACAATTTGAACTTTTACTGAAAATAAGAATTTTGGAAAAATATCTGCCACCTCCAGCTTACTTGTTCCCTATCACTTAAGACTTTCCTGATGAGATTAGTGCTTTAAAAAAAATGATTTAAAAAAATATTGTGTAATGGAATACATCAACATTCGGAAGATCCGCATAATTCAGCGACCCAATATTTTCCAATGATAAAACAAAAATCATTTCTGGGTAAAAGAACCAAAGTACAAATACAGGGTCCAGCAGAAGTAAGGCCTGTTTGAGTGTGGTTGGCAGGGTAATAATATGAGTGCAATAATTTATAGTTTTAATTTGAACATTTCACCTAAAATGCCATATGGTGTGCTTGAGTGTGATTGTTATGTTACAGAATTACATGTTTATGATTTTGTCATAAAAGATTTTGTAACAGAAGGGTAGTATTAGTTGTGCCGGACCCTGTAGACCAACGAATTTTATTTTAACAGTACAAAAACTTCATTCCTATGGTTTTAGATTACATGTTACAACTAATACTTGCTTTCTGATGTATCAAAAAAGCATTCACAATTATCTGAAAGCCTAGTAGAGTGGACCTCCCTTTTCCAATTACAGTTTAAGGCCAGATTTTTTAGACTTCAGCCAAAGTGGTATTTTACAACATACTGCATATAGAAGCAGATATGAAAACCCAGCCAATTTTGTAAAACTGATAAAAACAATGGTCACTGAATTATTCTTAAAATTTCTCTTCTCAATAAATTAAAAAAAATATGGCTATTTTTCATAAAAATATATGTCAATATGCACTGAATTTATTTTAAAGAAGCGAATTAAACAGTTTTAAAATTCCTTGGTTTTAATTTCTAACACAGTATATACTGGTAGATATGACCTATCTAAGACTAAAACTCTTTGGGTCTTCCTAATCTTCAAGTGTGTAAAGGGATCTGGAGACCATAAAATCTGGGAACTGCCACTATAGGAAATACCAACATACCTCACCAGCTAGAACCCCCAGAGTATCAATATTTCAGGACAATAATTGTTCAGATGAAAATACCCCTAAAATCAACACTATTTTCACACTTCAACACTTGCAAAGTTTTAGTATACTATGCATGTTTTTCTACCTTCTTAAACAGATGGTACCAAAAATAACAGGTTCATTTCATTAACACATCATCAGTCATTTTACTGGTTTAAAATATAGCTCTAAATGCAGTTTGAGTTGTACTATCCTTGTACTTCATGACAGAAAATTCTAGGATTCACTGTGTGCCAGGCAGTGTTTAGGCCTTGGGGATATAAAGATGACTATAATCAGTCCCTAATGTTAAGAAGTTCATCTTCTAAACTAGATAGTGTAGGGGGTATAAGGGGACTAAATGGTAATAGAAAAAAAATTTTTTTTTAATTTTAAACAAAGTAATTGTTGCTAGGGGAAAAAATAAACTGGGTAGTGTCAATTTTTAGACGAATGCTTTGAAAGTTATGAACACTATGAAAACAGAGCATGGAGCAATTAATCTGGATGGGTGTAGGGAAGTAAAAGGGGAAGGAATGATGTGAGAATAGATAAGAGGTAAAGATATTTGAGGCAGGCTTTTAAGACACAAAATTAACCTGATTGGAAAGAAGGCAGAAGAAACTGCATTGATAGAAGTATGGAACTCTGGAAATGCTTACTGGTTTATGCTATTAGTATACTAGATTGCTGGCTTTGATCTAAGGCCTTACAAATGAAAACTCGAAAAGTAAATTTTGGCCCTAGCCAGTGTGGCTCAGTTGGTTGGATTATCATCCTGTAGACTGAAGGGTTGTGGGCTCGATTCCTGGCCAGGGCACACATCCAGGTTGCGAGTTCAAACCCTGGCCGGGATGCATACAAGAAGCCAATTGTTTCTTTCTCACACTGATATTTCTCTCTCCTCTCTTTCTCTCTCTCTCTCTCTCCCTCCCCCTCCCCATACTCCCTTCCCTCCCCTCCTCTGTCTCTGAAAGCAATGAAAAACAAAATGTCCGTAGGTGGGGATTAAAAAAAAGTGAGTTTTGTTACAAGTGACTAAAATTAGCTTAAAGAAACTGAGCATAGGTCTGAACAACTTTCCTGCAAATAACTGTTATCAGCATTAGTGCCTGGGGTTATTTCGATCTCTATTGATTGCTCCCAAGACCTCTAACTGGTTCCAACTGGGACACGAAAGGGCAGAAATGACACTTCTTATATACATGGCTCTCAAAAAAAGCCTTATCTTTCTAACATGATTTAAAATGTCATTTTCAAAGCTATTTTTCATCTCATTCATGAAATATAAGAATTTTATAAACTCAATGTAGATTTTAAATCATTGCTACAAAACCTCAACAGTAATAATAATTAGCTAAAATCTTGAGAACTATATATTAATACAAGAGGTTAATGAATATGGAATTAAAAAAAGGTTTTGAAAGTGGCACAGGTTCTTCCGAACAATGGATGGCCTCTCCTAGCCTAGGCACTACTGCCACCTATAAAATACTATTTTATATCAAAAAATTTTATTCCAAAGAAAGCAAACCTTGTTTCATATTTTTGCTCATACTCAATTCCTTTGCCTTAGAAAACAGCTTATACACTAAAATCCTTCTTGCTTTAGCCTTTCAATTTGTTTGGGAAATCTGCTAAAGATGTATAGGGGGTAAACTGCAAACATAGCAACATGATACCTTGACTTCTCAGGGCCTCTATTTCCTCAAAATCAAAAGAAAATGTTTGGACTGGTTGATCTCCAAGGTCCCTTCCAATTTTATGATTCTGCAGAAGAAAGCAGGCTAAAAAGAGTGCCATACAGCCCATAGCAAAAAAGAAAAAAGACAAAGTATAGGATTAAAGGGTTGAAAAAGAACAAGAGAAAGGTAAGTAAAGTTCCAGGGAGTAAGACTTGAAGTAATGAATAAGACCTGAAGCAGCAGTCAAATGAGGAACTGAAGCAATCATTAAAGAGTTTGTGAGTTTGTTCAGATAAAAATAGTGAGAGCTAACATTTATGAGTTCTTACGACATACCAGTACTGTGCTGATCACAAAATATATTATTTAATATTCATAATTCTAATATACATTTAACAAAACAGATGGGACTATTAACAAAGAAGTTCTTGATACTTTTCAAACTTCAGCATTACAGCAGTCCCCCCTTATGCAAGGTTTCGCTTCCCACCGTTTCATTACCCAGGATCACTGCATCATCACAAGGATGAGTACAGTGCAATAAGATATTCTGAGACACTTTTCATGAATTCATTATGAAATTACTACTACTTTCTCTATATCTAAAATGACTTACATATGTAAAAAAAAAAATGAAACTAAGACCACAACAATAGCTCACAGAAATCTTGAGAGAATTACATCCACCCATCTATGTTTACCTATGATTCTCAAAATAATTAAATAACTTCATTTATCATTGCAAAAAAACCATAATTTTTATACCCTGGAAGATCCAAAGTAATTGTTGTATGATTTTTTTAGTAGGTTGCTCCATACACAGTTAAATGATAAAATGGGCATACAATAATCCCACTGATAGAGAATTTCAAATGAAAGAAACAGGAAAAAAAGCTTTGGAGGTCACACTGTTTACAGAAGAGAAACAGAACTTATATTTTAAATTCTGCAAATCTCTCAATGAACAACAAACTATTTCTAAAGAATTAGAGGAACTGAAAGCAGCAGCAGCGTCTTTGCCCTAAACCAAGGTGATACTTCTTCAGAGTAAGATGAAAATGTAGAAAACTACAGCCAAGACTCTGGTCAAGATCTAGGTAGGAAAGTATGAAAGGAGGCATAATTTAGAATTATATACTTTGAGCAGTTTGCACAAGTTCTCTTGGGAAGCGCTGGTGTACTGGCAGATGAAATGTATTCAGTGATGCACAGTGTGGAGCAGAAAAGCTGAGTGGACCCTTTTCTTTGATAAGCAGTCTGCCCCTTCTGGAGAACTTTCTTACAACCAGAACAGGAAACCTGAACAGCTGTGGTTGAAACCGAAGGAAGCATTTTGTTCATGCCAGATGATGCCAGAGAAGGCTGAGTGTCTGTAGTTGACTGTGACACTATAAACACAATACAAGAAGGAAAAGAATCAGTATTTACATAAAATTAAGCATGCATTCTTTCATTTTACTTGAGAGGTTACTTCTGGACTTAAAACTCAATACAACGCACTATTCAAAGGCATTCTAAAAAAGTAGAATAAATTGGCTATCAATTGGTCAGAATAAATGTGATCAACTTAAATAATTCTATTACCACAGTCTGAAAATGTAGTGTTTATTTTCTGTTCATTCTCCTTAGTTTGAGACTGTTGGGCTTGACAATACTCCTAAAAAAAAAATGAAAATAATGAATACAATGTGTTTTAAATAACTACTTATTTCATGGAAAATGATAAATTATGCTTAAATCTATTCAGTGAATTGTATAACAACTGAACCATAGTACATAGGTAAGCACTCCCCTTTGGGTGACATTTGGCTGATAATACCAATTACCTCATTGCTTTCTGCGTACCTAAGTGTGACTTCAGTTACTTGTCTTTATAAAGGCCGTGAACACAAAAATTGTTAGATTGGGCAGAATGAGTTTTACAAGGGAGGATTTTTTTTTCCACAGCAGCAGGCAATCTATCTAAACTTGATCTATGTTTTTGAATGTATGGATTGAAAACGCAACAGATACCTCCTAGATGGACAACATTCTACACTGTCACAACTCAATGGGAGTTAGATCCTTACTGGATACTGATTTACTTTAGGGTATTTCTAAGTAGAATAGTAGAAATAAATTAAAACAATTTATTTTTTGATTCATTAGAAATTTCACCTAAATTTCATATGCAAATATTCCACAGAAATTTGGCCCTCAAGAATACTCATACCTTGAATCAATCAATCCTTTATAGTTTTAGCATGCAATATCTAAGAAAGCTTAAAAATAAAAACATGAAACTAATTTGGATTAAAAATTTATAAAGAAAATAATTCTAAAATTTAAAATTTATTTATTCTACAACTTAATAGAGGCAGTAGCATAAAAACATAATTAGTGCCCTGGCTGGTGTGGCTCAGTCGATTGAGCACCAGCCTGAGAACCAAAAAGTTGCTGGTTCAGGGCACATGCCTGGGTTGTAGGCCAGGTCCCCAGCTGGGGGCGTGTGAGAGGCAACCAATCAATGTTTCTCTCTCTGCCTCCCTCCCTTCCCCTCTCCCTAAAAAATAAAATCTGGCCCTGGCTGGTGTGGCTCAGTGGTTGAGTGCTGGCCTTTGAATCAAGGGGTTGCCAGTTTGATTCCCAGTCTAGGGCACATGCCTGGGTTTCAGGCCAGGTCCTTGGTGGGGGGTGCACAAGAGGCAACCACACATTGATGTTTCTCTCCCTCTCTAAAAAATAAAATAAAATCTTTAATAAATAAATAAAATACAATCTTAAAAAACATAATTAGTTATTGGTATTATTGGAGAAGAGGGAGAAAGAAATGAAGGAAGAAAAACATTGATTTGTTGTTCCAGTTATTTATGTATTCACTGGTTGATTCTTGTATGGGTCCTGACTGGGGATCAAACCTATAACCTTGGTGTAATAGGATGATGCTCTAACTAATGGAGCTACCCAGCCAGGGCCAAGGAGAGAAATCTTAAATGTAGCAAGAGAAAAGTAGTTAGTTACCTATAAGGAAGCTCCCATAAGACTGTCAGCTGATTTCTCAACAGAAACTTTGCAGGCCAGAAAGGATTGGCAAGAAATATTCAAAGTGATGAAAAGCAAGGACCTGGTCACTTAGAATCAAAGCTATCACTTAGAATCAAAAGTCAGATTAAGAGTTTCCCAGATAAGAAAAAGCAAAAGGAGTTCATCACTACCAAACCAGTACTATATGACATGTTAAAGGGTCTTCTCTAAGAAAAAGATAAAAAATATAAACAATAAAAATGGCAATAAATACATATCTATCAATAATTGAATCTAAAAAAAAAAACAAGTAGAACAGAAACTGATTCATAGATATAGAGAACATTTTGACAGTTGCCAGATGGAAGGGGGACTGGGGTGATGGGTGAAAAATGTGAAGGGATTAAGAAGTACAACTGCTAACGAACAAAATAAACTAATGAGCAAAACAGAATAAGAGGCATGCAGACCAAGGGCTGTCAGAGGGGAGCCCAGAGGGGAGTACATAATGAAAGAAGGTGAAGGGATTAGCCAAAGAATATATATACATGACCCACTGACGTGGCAACATGGGCCTGAGGGAGTGGGGACTGGGTGGAGAAGGGCAAAGGTGGAAAAAAGTGGGAAAACTGTAATAGTGTAAACAAAATATGATTAAAAAGAAGAATAAGAAGTACAATTCAAAGAAGTTGTTCAGAATAGTCATAGGGATGTAAAGTACAGCATAGGGATATAGTCAATAATATTCTAATAACTACGTATGGTGTCAGAGGGGTGCAAAATTTACTGAGATGATCACTTAGTTATGTAATGTCTAATCACTGGGATATACACCTGAAAGCAATATAATAATGTACATCAACTGTAATTAAAAAATTAAAATGATTAAAAAACAAAAACAAAAATGTGTTAACCTTAGTTAGGCCCATGATATCCTAAGCAATCCTTTTATCCATCCAAATACCCAATTCCAAACAGCTTATTCTTCTCTCAAATCACATTCTTGCATATACTTGGTTTTGGCACTGAACACCACTGTACCTTGTATTATTTGATCAACTGTTTTGGTATTTAAATTTTTAACAGCATTAAAAGCTTTCAACCAATAAACCACCATCTCAATACCGGTAATTAAAATTTATAATTCAATGATGCTGTAGAAAAAGGACAAGGTACCTGAACATTGTCAGGTTCTGTCTTAATTCTGTCAGGCTGCAGCAACTGTGGTGCTGCTGCCTTGTCACATTCAACCTCTGTTGGTGATTCTTTCATTTGAGTACTTGATGTAAAGGACTCTTCCAGTTCCAAACTAATGGTTTTCTTCTTGAGGAACAGTTTTCAGATATCTAAAATAAAATATAAATCGAAGACAAGTTCTGATTTTAAAATTAGTTCTTTTAAATACAGTAATTTTCTGTAAGTATAGTAGGCAGCTGGATAGGCATGAGCAGAGCAGGAAGGATGGGCCAGGTACAGAGGGTCTCCAGGGATGGAGGACCCCCGTGTGGCTAGAACCCCTAGCAATGGGCAAAACTATAAGCCATGCACGAGCACTCCCTTAAACATTAACCCCAGGAGATGACATCTGGGACTCAGCTGCGTTTCAGCTCCAGTCCTGCAAAAGCAGGCAGAGTGATACCATGCCTGACATCAGGACCAGGTGCAATGACTACTGACCCACACTCCCTCAGTGCTGATAAATCAGTGACGACCATGACCCTGAGGAGACATAACAGGAAAGCCGATGAATATTGTATTGAGATCCTCCCAGGAGACCTTAGATAAAAGCCCTCAGGAGGGAGGACCCAGCACTAGGCTGTCTCCACTGAGCACACCAGAGACTTTCTCCACCTACTTCTTTTCCCAGGGGCTGGCAGCTGACTCTCTCTCTCTCTCAAACCAATAAATATTTTCTTTTTGAAAAAAGGGGGCTTTTGCCTTGGCTGGTGTGGCTCAGTGGACTGAGTGCCAGCCTGCAACCCAAAAGGTTGCCAGTTGGATTCCCAGTCAGGGCACAAGAAGCCTGGGTTGTGGACCCGGTCCCCACTTGGGGGCACTCGAGAGGAAACCACACATTGATGCTTCTCTCTTTTCCTCCCTCCCTTCCCCTCTGTCTAAAATTTTTTTTGAAAAATTAAAAAAAGAGGGTTTATGGAAAGTAATTTCACAGGGTGATCTGATCATAAATTCCTAACTAAGCGGGTCATGGTGGGTAGTCACACCCCAACCTGTAACTGTTTATCTTTGTCTTAAAAAAGCCCTGTTCATTGTCTGTGTGCGTCTAGTTTAATATACATATGAAATGCTACTATTTATTTACAGATTTATTTTTTTAGAGAGAGGGGAAGGGAGGAAGAAAGTGGGGGAGAGAAACATTGGTAGGCTGTTGCCTCTCACATCCCCCAAACAGGGGACCTGGCCCACAACCCAGACATGTGCCCTGACTGGGAATCAGGTGGTGACCTTTTGGTCTGCAGGTTGACACCTAACCCAAGCTGCACCAGTGAGGGCCGAAATGCCCCTTTTAAGACTCCTCTTCCTAAAATGTAACTACCCTTAAGACAGCTAATAATCTTAACTATCCTTTAATTCAATCCCAGCCTTGCTTTCTGTGACCTTCATGTAATTTTTCTTACATTCCCTCCTTGATTTCAAATGTATAAAAAGAAACTTCAAAACGGTTACTCTCCAAAGCATCTGATTTTTTTTATCCTCACCCAAGGACACACTCACTGATTTTAGAGGGAGGAGAAGGGAGAAAGAGAGAGGAGAGAAACATGGTTGCCTCCTTCAGGCACCCTGACTGGGACCAAACCCAGGCCCCAGGCATGTGCCCCAACCAGGAATTGAACCTGCAACCTTTTGGTTCACAGACAGTGCTCCAAACAACTGAGCCACAGCAGCCTGCGCTCTCCAGAGCACCTGAGATCTTGAGCCTCAGCACATGCCATCAGTTTGGCTCATATAATACCTTATAAAAATTCTCTGAAGGTTTGGACACTTCTTCATACCCAGGGCTCTTCTCACTTGCTCTATGGGTACAACCTTGAATTCAACTAACACCTGTAGGCTAGTTTCCCCATACATCCCTGAACTCCAGCCTATATACCTAACCACCTATTAAATACCTCCATTAGATTTTTCACAGGTTCATCAAATTCAAGAAATTTAAAATCATACTTTTATATTATCCCCATTGACCTGCTTTACACATGGTCCCTTTCTTGGTAAATGGGCTATCATATACACCTAATTTCTTAAACCAGAAATCTAGGGATAGCCCTAAATTCCCAGTCTCCACATATAATCACCAAACTGGATCAAATATATCTTTTAAATATGTCTTAAATTTATTTTCCTATCACACCTCATGCCTGTGAAACAACCCTCCTAGATTAATGGATTCCTATTTGGTAAATAGCTAAAATCCAAACTCACATTCACGAGTCGAAAATAATTCCATTTTGTAATATTTTAGGAACTTCAAGAGAAACTTTTGATTGTCCAGCCCCATACCTGTTTCAAGGACAGAATGGTCCCTTGTATTCTTTTTTCATAATTGAGATCTACTTTCCAGTTTTCTGGTAGCTGCTAGCTCTGTAAATCCTTTAGAACTCTTGCCCTTCCTTCCACCCTTACTTGGCTGCAGAGTACAAGTCTGGATTTCCCTTCCTTGATCAACCCCAAGACAAACATACTCTTTTCTGAACAGGCTTTAGAGTTCATGATGATGGAGGGCAGGGGCTAACTAAAACAGATAAGGATAGTTCTTACAGGAGTAATTCCAGGTCTATGGTTTTATTCTGAGTTAGTACAAGAAAAACCCAAGGAATTTTTCCATTGTCTTTTATTTTTGAGGTTGGGACTCAACCACTTACCCTCAGTTTCTACTCAAAGCTCCTATCCCAAGGTAGAAAATTAAAGTAAGACCTGACTATGTAGTGCAATAAACGTTCCTATGGCCAATGCCCAGCCCAGTTGAGAATTACACATAGTCAACAAAGCAAAACAGCTTGGAAATTAATTACTAGTTTGTCATTAAGCAGATTCTATTCACCAAAAAGTAAATATGCTACGCAAGTCTAAACAACAATTAAAAAGAAAGCATCAGTGAATTCTGGCAACTTAGAATCACTTCAAATGTGGCAGTCATCTCACAAATAGGTAAATAATAGAGAGCACCCAAAAATGTAATTAATGAATATAAAATATATTCCTGAGGCACGGGAAAGTGTTATAAAACATTTCTTTAGCTATTAGAAAAACAAAGCAAAAAACACGTATGAAAAACAAATCCATGATTTCCTTTTCCAGATGCACTTTAAAGTTAAGTCCTAGAGATCTTTAAACAAAAGAGGGATAAGTCTCTCTCTCTCTCTCTCTCTCTCTCACACACACACACACAAAAGGGATTTGTCATGGAGAAAAAAACAAAATTCACATTAATTTTTAAAGTTAAACATGAGGACTCAAAGAAATTACAGGCTATTAGGCGTTACTTCCAGGCACAAACAGACCTCCACAGGGAATGTACACACTCCTGGAAAATTAGCACAGTATCGCTTATGTTAGCCTGATGCTTCAAACTGCTTTACCTTAATCTTTTAACTCCTCCCCACTACACTTGTGCTCACACTGTTCTCCAACCTACAAAGTCATTTTTGCCTATTCAAATCCTACTCAGTGGTTAAACCAACTCAGGTCCAGATTTTATCCAATTGATAAAACTGATAAATTTCGGCTTAACAGAGTAGCCTGGCATGCTAAACCTTCTCACCAAAAACAGTTATGTAATAGGCTTTACCCCTAAGGACACTTTTCAGGACAGATTACAGTAAAAAGCCCAAACTGAAAACAACAGCATAATGAGCTAAGGAGACAGGAGTTCTGGGTTGCCAAAGCAGTTAGAACTCCAGAGGTACAATCTGGGAGGTGAGGGAACCAGAGAAAGCCTCCAGGTTTGCATACAAATATCCTCCTCCTTCACTAATTAGCTGACTCCTAAACTGCACTTCTACTAATCGAAAGACCTAGCAGAAAATAGTAGCTGGGAGGCTAAAGAGCTGAGAAGAGATTATAGTAGCTTTGCAGAGCTAAAAACAGTTGAATTAAGCCTAGTAAAGCAACCATGGTAGAGACCTGGACTTTTAGTTGAGACACCAGGGGGCCATACACTAAGGAATGCCTCTTCCCCCAATAACAAATAGAATCAAAACAAGACAAAAAAAAAGCTATTAGAATTTAGCAGGATCATGTTAATACAAGGTCGATGCTTAAAAATTTTTATCATTTCTCTTCACCATTGTACCAGAGGTTCTATACAGGGCAATAATGCAAGGAAAAAATAAAAAGATATAAATCTTGAAAAGGAATAAATAGCCTTGGCTGGTGTGGCTCAGTGGACTGAACGCCAGCCTGTAAACCAAAGGATCTCTGGTTCGATTCCCAGTCAGGGCACATGCCTGGGTTGTGGGCCAGGCCCCAGCTAGGGGAGTGTGAGAG
This sequence comes from Trachops cirrhosus, assembly GCA_028533065.1. Taxonomy (NCBI): domain Eukaryota; kingdom Metazoa; phylum Chordata; class Mammalia; order Chiroptera; family Phyllostomidae; genus Trachops; species Trachops cirrhosus. The sequence continues at coordinate 20,625,720 of CM052542.1, read as the reverse complement.
GCAACCACACACTGATGTTTCTCTCCCTCTTTCTCCCTCACTTCCCCCTCTCTACAAATAAATAAATAAAATCTTTTTAAAAATAACTATTTTCTATAGCACCATAAAATAATACAGGAATAAATCTAATTAAATATGTCAAGACCTCTACACTGAAAACAAAATAATGCTGAAATTAAGGAAGATCTAAATGACTGGAGAGTGACAGTACGCTCACTGACTGACTTAATCTTATTAGTCAGTTTTCCCTAAATTGAACTAACTATACATCCAAATACTAGCAGGAGTTTTTGTGGAACTTTCAAGATTCTAATGTGTACAGAATGTATACAGAACCTAGAGTTGCCAAGACAACCTCAAAAAAGAAAAAAGTTGAATACTTATTATAAAGCTACAATAATTAAGGTAGTGTCCTCTATGGACACAAGCAAAAATAAAATGACTGAGACTAAATGGTCTTCAAATTATACTAAAATGTCCATGCTTAGTTTTGTAGGCAACAAGAGTTGCTATGAGGTGCCTTGGTACTGGGGTTAGGATGTCTCTACACTCGTAATGCTCTGGCTAGCACAGTATAAAAATTGCAATAGTGTAAGTGCTAAGCGTATAAATCAGAAATGAGGAAAGAGAAGATGGACAAAGAAGTCTTCTAGAAGGTAAATTTCAGCGAGGTTCTGTGAAGCAATAATGGGGATATTCCAGGTTTAGGGGCAGCATGTGCAAAAGCACAAGTATATGGGAACTATAAGGAGTGGAGTTACTGTTGGAGATAAAATGCAAAAGTGGTAGTGGAAGGAAATGAAGTTGGAGAAGCACAGGGATCGTATCAGGAAGGACTCTGGACAACAGAAATTTTGAAATGAATCTTGTAAATAGCTTTTAAGGTTCAGCAAACATTTCATATTTAATTGATTTTTAAATAAAAAGTTACTTTAACAAAACTAGTAAAATCATGACACACTTATGTTATATACCAAATGTTAAGTATTTTTGAAGATATCCAAAGCATTAATTTGCATTAGATTAATAGACCTTTGGGAAATAGCTTTTCCTGCCATTTGGGTAAATATAGTTCAATTCCCTGTAGCTATGTCATCGATGAGGATGGCAACAGCTTTGCACCTACCCCTTTGCACACACAGAAAATCCTAGAAGCAAATTCACTATTTTAGCAAGGACATCTACTCCTTTAATGCTCTTGCCTCAACCTAGGAGTTAAATGGGCAAAGTGTTGTAATTTAGTTCTTGTTACCAATTTTAAGGGCTTCTTTTCTTATAAATTTGTGATGAGGAATACAACTAATTGTCAGATGTTATCGGTGATCCACCTCTTAAGAGAAAATTCTCCACTTATTTACTTTACAGCTTTTGTTTTAACTGAAAAGTATGCCAATATTTGCCTCCTGAGAAAGTTGAAAAAGTTTTCGTTTGTAAACACTGGTCCACTCCAAACCAAGATACTCTCAATCCTGTACACTAAAGCAAAATACTGAAATAAAGTGATAAAGATTACACCTGTATCTAGTTCCATTTCAAGTCCGAATTCATCAAGAGTCAAACTTTCAAGTAATTGTTTTTTTTTGCAAAAGGAGTCCCAGGTTTTGAAGATTGAATAAAATCATTACTTAATGAAGCCACAAGTGTTATCACATAAACGTTTGAGAAACTGGAACCGCGGAAACTAAAGACTGAAAGCCCAGTTAGGACGCACAAGCCCTAGGAGGCGAGAAACGCTAGAAGTGGGGGGCAAGGAGGCCCTGACTCCGGATTAGGAAAAAGGAGACTACGAACACAAACCGTGGCCCCGAGCTCCGAATTTCCGACCTCCCTAACGGCTGAAACCGCACGCGCGGCAGCGCCTCTAGAAACCCTGCTCTACGTGCCGCTCTCCCCTCCCTTCCACAGGCGAAACTCTCCGCCCATCCCTAAGACAGAAATAAAGACCAAAACCAGAGCCATGCACTGAGGTTTACTAACTGCTCTCCGGCATGCTTACCACGCGAGGTTTCTCATAGGAACTTCGACGGGACGGGAAGACCGCGCAGGCCCAGCCCCTTTCCCGCAGTGCCCTGCGGCTGAGCATGCGCAGCGCAGCCGGCCGCGGTGGCTCCTATCCCTACGTCGGGAAGGGCGACGTTGGGAAAACGACTGAGGCGGCTGAGGGGGCGGGGAGTTAGGGCCTCGGGGCATCTTAACCGTTGAAGCCTTACCTGGATGGCAACCAAGTTTGGACCCTTACGGCTGAGGCGTTGATTCAGACCTCAGGCGGGGCAGTTAGATTTCCTGGGTTCGAGAGTTGGCTCTGTTGGCAACTTCTGTAAATCCCCCGTGTCTTCATCCCTGAAATTGGGATAATTATAGTGCCTACTCATAGGCTTGTGAAGTAAAGTGTCAGGTACACAATAAATCCCCAGTAACAGGAATTATTCGCAGAGATAAAGAGGGGGGTTCAGGCTTCTCCCATTTTGGGGAGCTCTTAGTATTTTAAAAATTAAAATAATCCCAAACTGTGTGGTAAAAATTTTGGTAGATTTTAAATGCAATTTAAGTTTAGGGTCAAATAAATGTACTCTTAAGTCATGATAGACTGTAAGATACACGAAGTCGAATGATGAACTGATTGCAATCCTGTCTTTGACCACACTACTAGAGATACTATGAGAAGTCTAAATATGAGGCCCATGTCAACGTTATGTGCACACCAAAAGGACCTCCTGATCCTTACTGCCACGGTCCCTAAATATCCTCTGCAGTTAATTGACCTCCGATTCAGACGCTTTGGTGACGTTGCATACACTTAGTCCTCAGTTATGATCGATAGGTTATGCAACTTTCCACGAAGTGAAATATAATGAAGTCAATCTTACCTTAGGCTAATCGATACAAACAAGTGTTAAGGCATGTCATCAACTTTATAATGAAACATTATTTAAGGACCTGTTGTACTGGACTGGAAACCGAAGTTAACTTCTCCAACAGTTATCCTTACCTTCATAATATGGTATATAGACATTAGGGAATGTTCTCTATTCCCTTTGTTCCCTTTTCTTGCCTTCTTTTGGCTAATTTGAACAAATTCCCCGGTTTCTAAGCACCCTGATCCCCCTTTGAGGGAAATTCTTCCTTGTGAGGGCATTCCTCTGCCTACCTCCTACTGCCTTCTCTCACAATGGAAGTAAAGAAAGATAGATTCTTCCTGTATTTTCTTTCTCATATGGCCAGTAGGTTAGCATGCAACCTACACTTGGCCAATCAGATGACCATTCTCAGAACTTTGCATCTTGTTCAAGAGATGTTGCGACACAGACTGTCAAATGTTAACTAAAGCCCATTTTCTCATTTTCCAGGGCATATAGATTGAGTACATTTTCCTTCTAGTTAGGTGCAGCCATGTGACTTGGCTTCTGGACAATGCAGTGTCAATACAAATGAAGCCTAACATCTAGGCCTGGTTTGTACAAACCTCTCACATGTGATCTTTTCCCTCTCTTGTCCCACCACTAGCTGAATGGGAGAGGATTCCACCGGCATAGAAGAGGACAGAGACATAAGGTGTAAGGAGTCTGGGTCCCTGAATCACTCTGCCTGAAGGAGAGCTGCCCAGGAAGGCCACAAGACCAGGAGCACCCATGATGGACAGAAATAAACTTTCATTGTGTGCCTCTATAATTTGGGAGGTTATTCTGGCACTTAGCTGATGCAGACTGAAAGACAGAATGTTGGCACAGGTTTATTTTAGCCACAGCAATGACGTGGATCAAGCTATTCTGGCTGACAGATCTTGGGAGGTTCCTGGTTCTGCTCATTATGAAAAACTTTTATTTTTATTTTATTTTATTTTATTTTACTTTATATTTTTGAAAACCTTTTCTTTTAGTTCTCATCATTCTACCAGCCACCAATATCTTTACCACATATTTTCCCTTTCTATGCTTAAAATAGCCAGACCTAGTTTCTGTTGCTTATAATCAAGAACCTAGACTCCTTCATCAGTTAAGAAACTGAGACTTTTAGTGGTAAGTGATTTACGCTAGGGCACGTCTCATAAGTGGCAGATCTAAAATTACAACCTTGACTTGTATCTCCTGATTCTAGCATTCCTTCCACTAAATTATTGGGGGTTGTAAGGGGCTCCAATAAGTAGCACTCTTCTTTCCCACTAACTTATAAACCAACTGAGAAATAAGACTCAAGAAATGGTAAATAAACATATATCACCTTTGTTACTGGAAAAGGCCAGGTTGGAGGCTGTAACTTCCCCTCATGGCAAGGCCTGCTGCTGTGAGACTTAAAGCAGAGAACCAAAAAAAAAAACCCCCCCAAAACAAAACCCCAACTAATGTTTCCTGTTAACAACTTGCTTCCAAGTAGCAACAACAGAGAAAGAGGCTTAGACTGCATAGTTTCTCCTTCCTAACTCTCCAATGGGAGAAGCCACTACTTGGACTGAGAAGAATGACAGGGCGGACAGAAGTCAGTACTACAATGCTAATGCCAGACCCTTTCCATAAAAAATGGGAAATAGCATGTAAGTATCTTATCTATACATATCCTTAGTTATTGCATCTGAATCATAAACTATTAAGGCTGGAAAAGCCTTTGGAGATTCTTTCTTGTTTAATCCATACAGATTACAGATATACTGGGCATTTGACATTTTGGCTGCTAGTAATATTTTATTTCTGATAATACATTATTATGTAAAACACTGAATCAAAGTCCTCTAATAATCTACACATCAAAGATAAGTTTTGTTAATATAGTTTGTATCTTTCCTTAGGGACAAGGCTGAAGTTGAGAGCTGTGGTATCAAAAAATGAATATGAGCCCTGGCTGGTGTAGCTCAGTGAACTGAGCACCAGCCTGCAAATGGAAGGGTCTCTGGCTTGATTCCTGGTCAGGGAGCATGACTGGGTTGTGGGCCAGGTCCCCTGTGGGGAGCATGTGAGAGGCAACCACACATTGATGTTTGTCTCCCTCCCTTTCTCCTTCCCTTTCCCTCTGTATAAAAATAAATAAAAATAAAATCTTAAAAAAATAAATGAATTTGAAGCACTCAACACTGTTTTAGAGCCTGGCACAGTAGGAACTCATTTGCTTCATTCCCTTTTTCCTCCTTAGTGCCCTAGACCCTTGTCTAGTTTGAGAATCAATGACCAGTGTTGAGTTGGGCTGAGGTGACCATGGAGGGCTGACAGATGTGTATGCGTGCTTGGAATGTCAAGGAGCACTAATTAGAAGCCCAAGTCCATAACGGGAGTCCACGAGGCAAGAGCTGTTCAGCCAGATTAAGCCCATCGCCTTTCTTTTTTTCCTCTATGGACTTTCCTACTCTGGGCCAGGGGTCTGGACCCGCTCTAGAGCCAGAGGTTAGGACTGCATCCTGGGCTAGCACACTGTCCTGTAAGCTCTCTTTGTGAGCTGGGACGAGGATTTCCAGCATTAGGGCCTGTCCCCTCCTCTGGGACTCTCACACAGGGGAGTCAAGCATAGGTCTGGGCCCTACGGGGCAGTTGGCTAAACTGCTGGGTTTATGTGGTGGCACTTTCAGCTCTGCTGGTAACTCTGCCTGACCCTGCCCTGGCCTCAGGGATTTCTAAGCCTATTTTCTCTTCTCTGGATTTCTGGGGTTAGCAGAAGAGAAAAGCTCAGAGCTAAGGACACAGCAAGAGAGCATGTTGGGAGAGGATGAAGCACTGACCACAGAGCTCCCTCTGCTTGACTTTGCCCTCTGGTTTAGCTCAGGTGTCTTCCTACCTCCAGGAATCCTTACCTGAAAACCACGTCCCTTCCCTAGGCCAAGTTAATCACTCCCTCTTCTATTCTGATTGACCATTTTTCCATGTCTGCCTTTCCTCCAAGTCATGAACTTTAAAAGCCAAAATTTACCTCATCCATCTATGTGTCTCTAGTGCCCAGTACTGGCTCTGGCTAAACAGTATTTGATAACTTTAGTACAATGACTGATAAAACCCCAGAGCTGAATTACATAAGTGAGGGTGAAGGCAGAAGAGGGGAAGAAGAGGAATACCTTTCTGTGGCTCGGCTTGTGATCAGAACCTTCCTGATGGCAGAACTGCCCACTGTGAAAGGAGCTGCCAGTGAGCTGCCAATTCCCTGTCTTTTTTTTTGGCATACAAAATTTATTTTTACATATTAGATATGAGGATGATTAAATAAGCACTTGCAACAATGTATGACCTAGTCTCAATTATTTTTCCTTAGATCACATTTGAATTTAATATGTCATAGATGCACTGCATTGCTAAACAAATTCTAGAAGGCTGAAAATGTCTTCAGGAAAGATTTTCATTTGTTGCTGACAAACATTTGTTAGGAAATGTATCTGCCTTGAAATGAAACGGGATTGCTGAAATAGTCTGACTTTTCTCCAGCCTGTACTTTTGGAGGCATCTTGTGTTTTTTTAAATATTTTTTATCAATTGATTTTTAAGGAGGCAGAGAGAAACATCAGTTTGTTGTTCCACTTGTTTATGCATTCATTGGTTCTGTTTTTAATCCTCACCTGAGGATATGTTTATTGATTTTAGAGAGAAAAAAAGGGTGGCAGGGAAAGGGAGAGAGAGAGAGAGAGAGAGACATTGATAGGTTGCCTATGTACCCTGACCAGAGATAGAACCCACAACCTAGGTGTGTGCCCTGACTGGTAATTGAACTTGCAACCTTGGTGTATTGGGATGGCATTCTAACCAACTGAGCTACCTGGCCAGGGCAACTCCTTGTCTTGAAAGGTGCATAAAGAGAGACTAGAGACTTCTTCTGGAATGCTGCACCAGGGACTCAAGCACTTCATAAGCCTCAGATCATGTAATCATCAAAGTGCCTTTCAACTCTAAAGTCTAAGATTGTGGGAAGGCATGAGGCTGGTCCCAGAGAGACACAGCATGCAGAAAGCTGTCTATCTGTCTTGTCATGGTCAAGGTTGCCTGAAACTACTGAGGATAATATCACAGCCTAATTAATCCCCAACTCCTTATATCCCATCCTTGTACATGCACACCCATATTCACAGTAATTTAAATCACAACTTACAAAAATGCCCACCCATACATGCATGTTGCTATGAATGTTTATCTTCATACATTCTTTGCAGATAAACACATTCAAACCAAATGCATCATTAAATAAAACTCACTGGCCCACATTTATACACACTGCTTCACCCTAATTAAAACTTCTTCCATTGCCCCCAGGCCCAGGTAAGCTATAGACTTCCTTGCTCTAGGGACTGGCCAGGCAGTCCTGAGAGGTGGAGAGGTAGAGAAGGCCTGGTCTGCTTTTGATGGACAGATTAATATACTGATCTGGAGAAATGAAATAATTAAATTCATGATCACTCCCCAAGTCAGCCAGTCCAATATAGCCAAGGGAGGGAGGGGACTCTGAAGCCCAGACCAATAATCTAGAGGTAGGGGTGATGGTGCTTGGCCAGGGAAGCACAGAGAGCCCCCTCTAGACCATGGAGGAACATTGATAGGTAGGCAGGCAGGCAGGTAAACAGAGAGAAAGACAGACATGCCTTTCCAGTACTACAGACTTCCTCTTTCCAAATAGAATTGGAACAGCCTTGGAAAGAAAGCCACCCCCTATCCACTAACACAGGGTGAGAAGAGGATCTGGGGTCCTCCCGCCCTCCCCCCGCTCCCTCATGGAGTGTCCTGGGAGCATATGTGGGTGGTAAACAGGACTCACAAACTGCCTGCATCCTTGGCTTTCTTCAGCCATAGGATGAACCTTGACCTCCTGGAATCCCCACCACTTCCCACTCATGACAGGCCCATTTCCTGGCATGGGGCAGAACGGCAGGAGACGAGCCCTTCATACATGTGCTCCCGCTTCCCTCAAAAAGCAAAACAGTGAAAAATATTTGGCAGTAGAATTGATAGGACTAAATTGTGATTAAAAATATGGACAACATGTGGTGATTGCAGGGGGGAGGGGGCATAAGGAGACTAAATGGTGATGGAAAAAAGACAATAAAGATTTAAAAAAATATGTCTTTTTCCTAAAACTTAAACTAGCATTAGAGGAATAAAAAAGGATACATACAAAGGGCAAAAAGAATGGGAAAGGAAATAATAAAGAATGGAAGGGTTTAGAAGCTTATGGACTAGTGGTAACTTACACTGGGAGGAAACTACTGTATACATGCAGGTGTGGGCTATCCCTAGAATGAAGTCAATCCCCTCCGCAGGACTCCAAAAGGGCTCAGAGTGCAGAAGCACCAGGCATCTCGGGTGGTGTGTGGTGGAGTAAGAATTGGTAGAAACTCTTAACTTAGAAGAGTTGGATCTCCCAGAGCTCTCCCCAGCATATACTGCAGCAAGCCACCTACTCACATGTTCCCCTGCTCCTCCCCTTCCTAATATACCTGATGATACAGAGACATAATGACTCCAATGGGCATTCCTGTTCAAAAAGAGGAAGAATGGAAAGCACTGATCCATAGTAATTCACCCCCTGGCACCTGTTGTCAGATTCTCAAACTCTACAGACAGGGATGTTCTTTGTTTTCTTCTCTGGGAATGATTTCATAGTCTCCCCACTCCCTTTTTTTGGATACTTTCACTTCTCCCCTCTGGGCTCATGACTTTGCCTCCCCTGAGAAACTTTTCTTTTCCATAAGAAATGGTTCATATTTGCAATTGAGTAGCTCTTCCAGCTTCTCTCTGGCCATAGAAAGTTGGGGACCCAGAGATCATTTAAATTTCAAGCTGTTATTACCCCTTATGGTTTAAAATTTTGATTTTGCCAAAATATTTCCCTGAAAAGCTTATGAATCTTACTGGGATTTACTCCATGCCCCCCAAATCACACATACTTCTTTCTGAGACACAGCTCTGTCCACTGTGGGTGTCAGATTGCTATGGGAAGATTCCCTTATGTTTCTTAGAAGCCCCTTTGTATAGACATTAGAAGGTCTATGAGGCACTGTTTAACTCCTAATGTGGTCTTACAGCTGCACTCAAGTTGATCTTAACTTCAAGGCCAATGCCCTAGATTTAATCTTTTTTCTGAGGCCATTTCTTTTTTATTTATTTTAGAGAGAGGAGAAGGGAGGGAGAAAGAGAGGGAAAGAAATATCAATGTGAGAGAGAAACATTGTTCAGTTGTCCCTCACATGCGCCCTGACCTGCGATGCCCAACCAACTGAGCCACACGGATCAGGGCCCATTTCTTATTTTTGGCGATGTTTTGCTATCAGGAGAGATTGTCTTGGACGCTTTATATTTTGTCTAACTTCTTCTTGAAAATGAAACAGTTCCTTCTTTAGCTGATTTCTCTTTTGCAATAACTTATCATAGGTGTTTAAAATAAATCAATAGGCACTTTGAATATTCTTCCTGGAAACCTCCCAAGCTAGATCCACAAGTTCATCAAGTACATTTCCTCTCTTCCAAGTTAGTATAGGTGGCAGTGCCGCCACACATTTTGCCACTACACAACACCGGCTGTCCAGCCTCCGACAACAATTCCTCACTGTTCTTCCAGTCTCTACCAACAGTCTCCTTGCTGGCTTTCCAGACTCTGCCTGCTGCCTAGCCTCAAAGGTAATGTCACATTTTTAAAGTTTTAGTTAAGGCAGTACTCCACTTCTAGGTATCAATTCTATAAGTTATCTATTGCGAAGTAACAAAGCACCCCAAAATTACTGGCTTAAAACAAGAACCATGTGTTAATTTATTCATTTTTCTACAATTTTAGCTTAGTTGGGCAGTTGCGCTGACCTTGTGTGGGCTCGCTCCGGAGACTGCAGTCATCTAACCACCTGGCCGATCTAAGGATGTTCCACTTGCATGTATGGGGCCTTGGCTGGTGCTGGCCATGGGGCTGCTCTCTGCCTGTGATTTTACATCACTCAATCATTTAACCCATCTAACCATGACACGGTGGTGGGAATGTTTCAAGAAAATAAAAGCAGAACCTGCAAGGACTATTGAGGACTATGCTTGGGAATTCAGTGATATCACATCTGTCACACTATATTAGTCAAAATAATTCAAAGGCCAACCCAAAAACAATGGGTGGGAAATAGAATCTCCCTCTTCATGGGTGGAGTTGCAAACAATTTATTACATGTAACCCCCCCCAGGTAATTGCAAAAATTCTAAAGCAAATAGAGGGGTGGGAAAACAGGTTTACAGTTGTGAGTACCCAAAACAGAGTTTATTCTTATATTATTATTTATTTATTATTATTAATCTACTTTTGCCCACCCCTGTATAAAAATGATTTTCTGTTGAAAGCAATATAGCATAAAGAAGATACAGATACCCAACCTCACCATTTCAATTTAACCCATGACTAGAGGTTCAAGGCAATGTAATAGATAAAAAAATGAAATAAAAGTTACATGCTTGAGAAGAAAGAAAGAAATTTGTCATTATTCTCTATATAGTTGGAAACTTAGAAAATTTTAAAATACAGGGTCTGGCACAAATAACTCCCCTTTTTATTACAAAATCATAAGCATGTAATTCTGTAATATAACAATATCATGCTTAAGCACACCATATGACATTTTAGGTGAAATGTTCAAATTAAAACTATAAATCATTATACCCATATTATTACCCTACCAACCACACTCAAGTGGGCCTTACTTCTGCCGGACCCTGCATATGGATAAAAGTATACATATATATGGATAAACTATTAGTATTAATAAGTGAACTTAGCAAGAGTGCCAGCTTCAAGACCAATATACAAAGGTTAACTGTAGTTCTATATTTATACTGAAAATTATTTAAAATATTAAATCTTACCATATAAATGACCATAAAATATCAAAGATCTAGAATAAACATAAAAAAGATGTGAGATCCCTACACTTAAAAAACTATAAAAACATTAAGAGGAATCACAGACACCTAAATAAAGAGATATATCATTTCATGGATTGAAAGATTCAATCGTATATAATGCTATCTTAGTTTCCTAGACCTGCTATAACAAAGTGTTACAAACAGAAATTTATTGTCTCACAGTTCTGAAGGCTAGAAGTACAAAATCAAGGTGTCAATGGAGCCTTGGTCTCTCTGAAACCTGTATGGGAGAATCCTTCCTTGCTTTTTTTAAGCTTCTGATGTTTATCACCAATTCTTGGAATTCCTTGGCTTGCAGCTTCAACCTCTGACTCAGTTGTCTCCTGGTTTTCTCCCACCAAGTGTTTCTACGTTTTCTCTTTTTATAAAGGCTAGTCATTTTGGATTAAGGGCCAACCTATATGACCTCACCCTAACTAATTATATCTGCAACAACACTACTTCCAAATAAGGTCACATTCTGAGAATTAGGACTTCAACATATGTTTTTGGAGGACACAATTCAACACAATGAATAACAAATGCCAATTCTCCAAAACACGTCTACAGCTTTAATGCATTACTAAACAAAATCCTAGCTGTTTCTAAAGTTTATAAGGAAAATTTTGTTACATTTGGCAAGTTAACTCTAAAATTTATATGAATATGTAAAGCATCAAGAAAAGTCAAGGCAAACTTGAAGAACATACTGGGATTTATTATAAAGTTGTTATAGAAATTAAGACAGTGTGGTATTTCCACAAAGAGAGACAAAAGGAATGGATTACACAGTCATGAAACAAACCCACATCTTCATAGGCAACTTATATATGCAAAGGTGACAATACAGAGCATTAAGGAAAGGACAGACTTTTCAAAAATAGCGTTTAGCCCTAGCTGGAGTGGCTCAGTGGATTGAGTGTGGGCCTGAGAACCAAAGGGATGCTGGTTTGATTCCCAGTCAGGGCACGTACCTGGGTTGTGGGCCAGGACCCCAGTGGGGAGGTGTGTGAGAGGCAACCACACATTGATGTTTCTCTCCCTCTCTTTCTCCCTCCCTTCCCCTCTCTCTGAAAATAAATAAATAAAATGTTTTAAAAAATAGCATTTAATCAGTTTAATTCACATGACAAAAATGAAATTTGACTTACCTCACAGCATACACAAAATCCGACTTTAGGTGGATTGTAGATCTAAATAAGACAAATAACAGTTCCAGAAACTGATAAGGACCTTTGGTAGGAAGACATTTCTTAACAGAATACAAGAACCACTGAACATAAAGGTCTTTTATGTTCATAAAAAGGCACTAATAATACAGTGGAAAGGCTGCCCACTGAGTCGGAGAAGATAATTGTAATACATATGTATATTCAACAAAGGACTCATATCCAGAATACATATCTGTAAGAAAATGGTTGACAATCCTATACAAAAATGGGTAAGAGACTTGAATAGGCACTTCCTAAAAGAGGATATCCAGAGACTCAAAAATATGAAAATGGACTCAATATTTGTAACCCGGGAAATCCAAATTGAGACCACAATGAAATACCACTATACCCACATCAGAATGGTTAACATTGAAGATATGTACAGTAGTAAATATCTTTAATTTTAGGATGTGGGGCAACTGGAACTCTCATACATGGCTGGTGGAGAGCAAAATGAAACCACTACTCTCTAAAACTGTTTGATATTATTCAGTTAAGTTTTACAAATATATAACAAGAAACTTCACTGCTAGGTATAAACTTAGCATATATGCATGTGTGCTGCAAAAAACAGGAATACTCACAGCACCATTATTCCAAAAATTGGAAACAAGTCAAGCATCCATCCATAGCAGCTGGTTAAATTGTAGCATATTTATAAAATGGAATACTACACAGGAGTCAAAAATGAATCAATGACAGCCTAAAAAATCATAGCTGTATTTCCAAAACAACATTGAATGAAAAAATATCAAATCTTGACTTTGAACAACTTGATTAATTTCTTCACTTATGTCTCCCAGATAAAAATTTGTACCTCTTGGGACTTTGGGGAGGACTAAGTGGTATGATGCATGTCAAGTGCTTAGTAAGTTTTTGGCCTAATAAATATTAGCTATTATTTATCATTATGATCTTTCTGGAAATGAGCATTAAAGAACGTTGCAGAGAACTTACTGCGCCATCTAATGCTCCTAATACTCTCCCCCAAATCCCTTCCTCTATCTTTTCACAATTGGGTCTTGGTTTCTTTAAGAAGTCAACCGTAACTAAGGAAAGAGGAACGCTGGGAAGAACATCTCAGCTCAGGACTGGAGCATGACGGGAAAGAGGGCGGAGCCTAAGGCTGCGCACGCGCAGTTGTCTGGGTATTGCGCGTGATGGATCACGCGGAAGAATCCCAGTAAGAGAAGATAATTCTCTTTTTAAGAACTGGGCGCGGGTTCTTGGGTCCTATTACTTCTTTTCCAGCCGGTGCTGCCCGGCAGTACGGAGGCGACCAGAAGGTAAGCGCGTCTGCTGGCGGCGGGAGGCGCTGTGCGGGGCGGAGTCACACCACGTGATGGGGCGGGAACCGGACGGGGGCGGTGCTGGCCGGACTGCGCGGCTGAGGCGGTGCGGATTTCGCTGCAGGCTGTGACTGGCGTTTGCGGGGTGCCTCCTCTCCAACCGATGCGACGGGCAGGGTTTGTACTCGGTGACGCGCGTGGGAATTATTGGTGGGGCCAAGAGTTTCCGAGAGAATACGACATTTGAAGGAGAGATGGTCGCTCATAGATTGTTATTACTGTGGCAGGTGGACCAAAGTTCCCATCTCGTATTCCTCACAGGCTTTTAAACCAATTGCCCATTCCAAGCCTGGCTTGCCTTCCTAAAAACAACTTAGTGGAGCTACCTTTTTGCGTCAGGTTTCCTACGTCTCATTTAATATGTTCACTACTATAGGAAGGAAAGTCTACTGAATGGCAAATAGAATTTCTTGATTACAGGAAGGCGAAGGTGAATCAGAGCTCGGAGGGTCTCATCCCTGGCCATGGCTCCCTTGGAGACCTTGGAAAGTGCAGGTGGTCCCCCTTATGGAAGGAGTACCTATTGTTTACCTGTGATGGCATCTTAGGCTAAGAAATGGGGCTCTTATGTGGAGGCCTCCAGTAAAGGCTGAATTAGAGGTGGGGTGGGGAGCGCCCTATGCCCCACTTTGAGAAATAAAAATCTGAGGTGGGTCACCAAGTACTACTTTTCATGGAGTCAAAAACCATTTCTGAGTCATTTCCCCTAAGGGCTGCTAACTTCCTCTCATGCCTTGGTTTGCAGGTCTCATTCCTTCTGTAACTTTAAAAATGTGAAAGACCAGAGTACTTGTCTATAAAGATATTAGGGAAGTGGGAGCTAGTGGCAGAAACAGTTTTCTTATGTGTAGGTAGCTACTAAAGGAGCGGAAGGCGGGAAGAAAGAATAGAGTTAGTCATGGCCCCAGAAAAGCTTTTTTTCCAAATGCTCAACCTTAAAGCCTTTGCTCAACACAAATCTTTTAATATAGATAAACACGAAAAAAGGAAGAATAAACACGAGTACCAATCCTTATGTTGTGTTTTAGGAGCCCAGCTATCCATTACCAAGAAGAAATCTATTTGTTTAGACTGGGGGATTCCGTTACTAAAAAGTTAGAATGAAAGAACCTTTGGATGGTGAATGTGGCAAAGCAGTGGCACCACAGCAGGGCCTGCTGGAGAAAATTAAAGAAGAACCTGACAATGCTCAGGTAAGAATTTCATTTTACTTAACATGTTTTATTCCTTCTTTTGTATCAGGTGAACTGAAATGTTTAGTTAGATAACTTCTAGCTTTTAAGTTAAAACAAACCAAACTGATTATTTTTTCTTATTAGATGAGTAAGTCGTTTTTTTGCTCTTTGAATGAAAAAAGATCTTGGTAACTATATGATATTTCATTTTGTAAAAAGAAAGTACGTGTTATCATTGTTCCATGCTTGGTACCTTTTTTTTTAAAAAAAATTCTCTATGTCTGCCAGTAGTTTCCCTTCATTTTCTTAAGTATTGCGGTGTCCTCTGTGCGGGGGTGGGGGGGGGCATCCAGGAAGTTACCAAAGTCACCTTGGTCCCTTCCCTCATAGAGTGTACAGGTTAGTAGGGAAGATAGACATTACATAGGTAATTGATCAAATAACATATAATTACAAACTATGACAAGTGCTCTGGAAGCACTGTATAAAATGGGGAGTCTGACCTAGTTTTGTCTGGGGACAGAGGCTGACTAGGAAAGGCTTCGCTGGGGGTGGATTTGTGAGCTGGGTTACGAAGAATGAGTAGACTAGGCAAAGGCAGGGGAAGTGTTACAGACCGCGGTCTGCATGTGGGAAAGCCCTGAGTGGAAAGGAGCATGGCTCTTTTGAAGAAGTTCAAGACCAGTGGGCTTGGAACAGAAAGATGTGAAGTGAGGATGATGATGGTGATGACCATTACAACAACAGTGCTAATAGATGGCATTAATATATCTATATGTAATACTCATTATATTTTAATGACGTATCAACTTATTAATACCTGTATGTGCTTAGGTTGTATCAGCCACCGTTCTCACAACCATGTCATTCCCATTTTACAGATGAAGAAACCAAAGCACAAAGCGGTCAAGCAGTTTAACCACAGATCACAGGTCGTAAATGGCAAAGACTGGATTCCAATCCAGGTAGTCAGACTTCAGAGCCTGTGCTATCTTGCTTCTAGAATGAGGCTCTGCAGGTAGTTCGAGGCCAGATTACACGGGATCTTACTGACCTTGTTAAGAATTTCAGTCTTTTTCCTGAGAGCAATGGGAAGCCATTGTAGGGTTTTAAGTGGGAGAGTAAGTTAAATATGTTTGGGAAGAGTACCTGGCTACCCTGTAGGGGACCCAGATTGAAAGTTTATGGAGGTCAGTGTGGAGAGACTACTTAGTTGTTTCGGCAAGAAAATTACTTATTTTTTCTTTTTGGACAGTTTTAGTTTATACTTTGTAGTTACTAATTTTATTTAATAAACAAGGCCATATTACAAATATAAATAAAATAAATAATAAAATAATAAATAATAATTTTATTTTTCATTCCATCTCAAAGCCAGTATTTTTCCAGGACAGGAATGCAAATTAGATTTTGTCTCACTCTTCAACCTCACACCTTCCTAGAGTGCTGTGCCGAGAAGAGGTCTCAGGAGCGACTACAGGAATGTGGCATGGGGGGGTGATGGCATCTATGAACTTATTTTTCCTCCATATGGTAGATTCGTCCTCCTCTTCTGCCAAAGTAACCATTTGTTTGTCAGGTTTTGTGGATTCTACTTTTAAAATATTTTTGACTTTGTCTCTTTTTTTTCCTATTTCATTTTTTTCATTTGGACTTTTATAATAATTTCCTACTTTATCCTTTTTCCTTTAGTCACAGTCCTTATCAAAACACTATATAGTGATGACATTGTTATCTAAACCTCTGATGACATTAGTCCCTTTAAAGCCCTGTCTCCCCAAGTATGATAAAGCATAAACTTTTTTTCAAGAGATGTTATTTATTTATTTGTTTACAGAGGGGAAGGAAGGGAGAAAGAGAGAGAGAGAAATATCAATGTGTAGTTGCTTCTTGTGTGCCTGCTACTGGGGACCTGACTGGCAACTCAGGCATGCGTCCTGACTGAGAATCGAACCGGCTACCCTTTGGTTCACAGACCAGCACTCAATCCACTGAACCACACTAGCCAGGGCTGATAAAGCATAAAATTTTTAGTGTGACACCCAAACTATCCATGATTAGGCCTTTGTTTCCCTCTTCATTATCATCACTCATCCTTCCCACTTTTCTAATCTATGCTCCTGCAGACTATTAGCATTTCACTCTAAAATATATTTTGTTGAGTTTTGTTTCCTTGCCTTTGCACTTGTTGTTTCTTCTGCCTGTGGTATCCTAAACTAGATAGCCTGGCAAAAATTTTCTCCTCTTTTAAGATATAGTTTCAGTGTCACTCAGAGGTGAAATTAATTATTCTTTTTTTTCTGTTGTGTAGTGGGTTATATAATATCTATTTTATAGATAAGGAAATTAAAACTAAGAAAGATGAAATAACTTGTTTGAGCCAAGATCACATCTATTTCTGTCTGTTGTCAGAATCCATAGTGTTCTATTGTGTTATGTTTGCTGTGCTGGTCCTTGAGTGTATAGATGTGGAAAAACAATTATGGTCCCTACCCACGGTGGACGTGGTCCTTCCACTCTAGTGTGTGTGTGCAGGGGGAAAAGGAAGGGTGTTAGACGTTAAAGAGATTATCGCCCAAATTGATATGAAATGATGTATTATCACAGGTGCTATGAGTAAAAGGGAGATGTGAGAAACTTCAACAGAGGAACTTAATTTAAATTGTGGGTCAGGATTTGAATTTATAACAATAAATATGCTTTGTTGTATTGGTACATCTATGGGGGAGATAGCATGGGTTTGGGAACAGAGATAGTTGAGTTTGATAGTAAGTGCATCTGTGCACTTACTGTCTTTCTGACCTTGACCAAATTGCTAAACATCTCTAAGCTTCACTTTCCTCATCTATAAAGAAGGTATCATATTGTTCCTACAGTATAGGCAATAGATCATTTGGTGCCAGAATGTGTATCATGGGAGGTGGTAAAATAATGCAGTGGTTCCTAATTTTTGGCATATAATAGTTCAAAGAAATTTCACAAGTAACTTGGGGACCTGCTGTATTAGTCATTTATTTTTGCTTTGTTTAGGTAGATTAAAAAATACAACTACCAGCCCTGGCCAGGTAGCTCAGTTGGTTAGAGTGTCCTACCAGTACGCCAGGGTTGCTGATTCCATCCCATGTACAAGAGACAACCAGTGAATGCACAGGTGCATGGAGCAACGAATTGATGTTCTTCCCTCCTTCCCTCCCTCCCTCCCTTCCTCCCTCCCTCTTTTCCTCCATGCCTTTTCCTGTTCCTCTCTCTCCAAAATCAATAAAATAAAAATTAAAAAAAAATACAACTACCATATATTATCACCATTATTTCAGAAAAGTCATACTGTTTTTAAAAAGCTTTTTATTTTGAAAACTTTTTATTTTGAAATATGTAAGGCTATTTTGACATCCCCCCCGAAAATAATTAGGATGGTTGTAATCTTTTTTTTTTAAAGATTTTATTTATTTATCTTTAGAGGGGAAGGGAAGGAGAGAGGGAGAGAAATATCAATGTATGGTTGCTTCCTGTGCATTCCCTGCTGGGAACTGGCCTGCAACCCAGGCATGTGCCCTGACTGGGAATCGAACCGCGATCTCTCGTTTCACAGGCCCGCGCTTAATCCACTAAGCTACGCCAGCCAGGGCAGGATGGTTGTAATCTTAATAAAGACGGTTTTTTATAAGATAGGTATAAGTATTTTAAAAACTTTGTTTCATGGTTATATTTTATTTTAAAGAATATGTTAAGGGTAAATCTGATTTGGGCTGTGATGAGTTTATGTGTAATGAGCAGATTGCATTGAAATTCTTATTTTTTTCTGCTAACAGATATGACAGCTGTAAGTCTCTTGGCTAAAATTACTCATTTTACAAACTATAAATTATTCAGATTGAATTTAATTTATTGTTCCCTTATAAACACAGCCTTAAGGGTAGTGTTCAGCATCAAAAAGCTGTGTTTTACTCATATAGGAAGATTACATTTGCCAAGTAGATATAACCATAATAAAAGATTTTCTGATTTTGAAAGATTCTTTTTGTAAAGATTAAATCTATTCTAATATCTTGTAAAATTTTGACTTGAATAGCTATGAAGGTGATTACAATGAGAATGTAGAAGAGATGAATATGACAATTATTTTTTGCCTGAATTTCTAGTTTACTCAGATACTAATACTGTATTCATTTCTCTCTCTCTTTTTTCATTCAAGGAGTATGGACATGCCCCAAAGCCAAAAACTCAAGAAAGTGAACTGAAAATTAGTGCTGTGTTCTCAGTCAGTGACAGTCCTCTTGGTAAGAAATAGAACTGCAAAAGTTAATTATGATTAATATTTGTTACATTCTGACTAGTCGAATTTAAGGAAGGTACCTCTTTGTGTAAGTTTTTTCTTCTTTTAGATAAAGCAGTGCTTTTCAAACTGGGTAGCTGGTCTTGACCATCATTTTAAAAGTGGAACAAAATAAGATTATATCAGTGTGTAGTGAGGAAACATTATTTCATGAAACTTCTGTTTTAGGTATTAAATTATATTCACACACACGTATGTATGTAAATGTGCCCTGGGTTATAATGTGAAATGTAGTTTTTACTATGGGTCTTGGTTTAAAAAGTTTGAAATCCCCTGGAATGCTTATTGCCTCATTCATGTTGGATTTTAAGACTGATGGAATTGTCCTAAAAATAGAGAATGTGTATGTGTTTGTGTTGATACTAAAACTTTCTTTTTTTAATAGCCCAACAGTTGACCCCAGGTTTCCAGTTTCCTCTTGCATCACCTGGACCAAGTAGATTGCTTTCTTCAGTTCCAGCCATAGCTGTGCAGATTGTTTGTTTTGGTTGTAAGACAATGCTTTATAAGGGGCAAACTGCGTATCACAAGACAGGATCTACTCAGCTGTTTTGCTCCATGCAGTGCATCTCCAGATATTCTTCATCTGTCCGCCTACCATCTGCTCCCAAGAAAACCTGCATAAACTGCTCGAAGTATAAAATTCTTAATTACATCCCCTTTTCCTTTTTTAGTGTGTATATAGTTCAGTTCAAACATGCTATTGCTACTTTAAATCTCTTTAACACATTTCTATGGGAATAACTTTTTAGTAGATAGAGAAATTTGCAGATTCTAAAGTTTTGTAATATTAAATAAATGACTTGGTGTTAAAAGTATTGCTTAAACCGGTTTTCCTTGTCTCTTTCAGTTTAAATTTTAAAATGGAAAGAAATAACAAATGATTTGTGGAAATTGTAGGACTACTCATACATGTAGTCTTAATCATAGACAACAACCATTCAAAATTATTTATCTTTAATGTTATTGAAATGTAGAATAAAATAATGCTACTCATAATATATAGTATATGAAAATTATTTAATTCTTAGAAGGTAAAAACTAAATGGCTACAAATATAATGTGTGTATTTCTAAAAAATCCTTGTGAGCTTTTATTGGGAATCGTTGTTGCTTTAACTAATGTGTAGATTCGGAAAGAGAAAGAAATAGCAGCAAAGTCACGTAAACTTCCTTTTCTATGCTAGTACCTTTGTAGAATTTGGCATGTTTTGCCTATTCCTGTGGAAATGTAATTCTAGGAATATGGTGTGTTGTCAGTAGTCACTAATTCAGAGTAAGAAAAGTTAAGAGCTTGGTTTTAGATCATGGCTCTATCACTTATTAGCTGTATAACCTTGTGCTAGATACTTTATTTTTCTAAGCCTTTGTTCCTTCATTGGCAGAGAGTATCTACTTCCTCAGATTTTAATGAGACAGTGTTAGTACAGGACCTAGCACATAGGAAATGGTTAGTAAGTGGGATCTTAACGATTTTTATTAATAAAGGTAATATTATTATGTATACTTACCATAATTTATAACCCCCTATTTTGTCTTTGGAGATAAAGGACAGTTTCTTTATCTGCTTGGTGTGATGGCCTTACTTATCTAGAAGTAGGTCCTGTAAAAATGGAAATCTCCGACTGAAAGCAAAGAGGAATTTTAAAATATTTTACTTAGATATTAAAATTTTGTTTTGTTCTAAAATGCCATTTTAAAACCTTAGTTTAACTCTCATGTCATTTTGATGAAGCTGACTTGGAAGAGTAAATTTAGTTTTCTGTTTTTAGATATTCTCTTTCAATATGTCAAATATCAAATAAAAACGAATTAAAATTTAGAAGACATAACACATTTATACATCCAAATGCATATCTCTCTCTTTAACAATGTCATTTGGGTAAGGGACATTTTACCTGCTCTTATTCAAAAACCTTTTAAATCTCTTGATTGGGCATTACCTTCAGAGCCTATGAAACATTGCTTTAGACTAAGGTATATGACACATCTGTCTTTTTAGCATGGGTTTGATTTTTTCAAAATTTCCGAAGTTATTTGATGCCTTATCAGCTATCATAGTTAAGCTGAATCATGCTGTTAAACATGCTGTTTAGCTATAAAATTAAGAAGTTCTTTTTAGAACTCTTATAAATTAAAAGAGAAACTAGAAAAAAGTTTGAACCATGTTGTTGGAAGATGCATGGTTTTTCTTAGATAAATATTAAGGTATTATTAAATATTAAAATAAGTATTAAACATTCATTTGGATACATAAGGTTTAGAATGCATTTATATTTATGTGCATAGATTTTCATTAAAGACATTCTTGTTGGTTTACTTTTATATACATTATGACACTGACAGATTCTTATCAGTAAATAAAATTTTTTATTGCTTTTTAGAGAAAAATCACTTCTCAAAGTTAGTAAATGTATTATAAGCATGTCCACTTGGTTTCTAAGATTCACTGTTGCATTTTTAACGGTAGGTGAGTTTTAGAAAATTAAAGTACTTTATTACTGTTGCTGTTCTTTCATGATTCACCATGGTATAGTTCTGTATATTAAAGTTACAGGATGTGAAGCAGAATAGTGAAATGATTAATTCCATAGACTGTAGAATCTGACTGCTGGGATTTGTATTCTGACTTCACTGTTTACCAGCTGTGTGACTTTGACCTTTCTGATTTGGTTTCCACATCTATAAAATGGCAATTATAATAATACTTCATAGAGTTCTTCTGACAATTAAATTGGATAATTTGAGTAAAGGGAACAATGTCTGACACATAGTAATTAGTACAGATTATTATAATATATAATATTATTGCCATTATCTTTTTTTTAATTTTAGTATTTCTAATTACTGACTATTTACTTCAGTTTTTATACTTTTTAGAAGAATGGCAATACTTAGCCCCTGTTTTTACTATTGGTGCTGATTGCAACGATGAACTCAACTCTAGGTTTCTCACAGAACAATTCAGTTATTTGTGTTCTTTTGTCTTATTCTTGATTCTGTCCTCTGATACCATGCCTTAGTAGTCCTTTTGTCATCTGTTTCTTTGCTGTCTTCAGTTACAGCTAAATTTTATATATCATGTTAATATTTTTATATTACTCTTCGGTAGTTCACTGTTTTCCAAATCTTGCATTTCCACTTATTTTTTAAAAAATATATTTCTTGTGTCATCCATATTTTTACTCCTGGCAGCCAGTGGCTAGTAGGAGGACAAGTATTTCATGGTCTGGAGTTGGGGGACGGCCACTCATTCTGTCGGCTCCATGACTGAAACCTGGTTGGAGCTGTAAGCTTCAATGTTTTTGTCATGGGATTCTAGCTGGATATATTTTTTAAATAATTATTTTTCTACATCTATAAATTGGGTATTATAAACTCCATTTTATACATGAGGAAACTATGATAGTAATTGCCTCTCTCATTGCCACTCAGCTGGTAAGTAACAGAACTTAATCATTAAACCCAGGTCTCCAGATGCCATGTGCGGGGTCATCCATTTTCTACTACACAATAGCTGTCGTCAGTAAATGTAGTTATTTTAGCTCACAGAGGGGAAGAGATTATAGTTATGAGGAACACATTTCATTTTGCCTTTGTTATTTATTTTTAGAGACATTTTAAATCCAAAGAATGTGATTGCAACCGGACTTGAAAATTCCTCTCCTAGCAAAGATTTCTGCAGCCAGTCATGCCTTTCTTCTTATGAGCTAAAGAAAAAACCTGTCGTCACCATATATACCAATAGCATTTTGACGAAGTGCAGTATGTGTCAGAAGAATGCTGACGTAGGTCACATTTTACCTTTGTTGGGATTCTGCTCAAAGACCAGAGATTTTTAACTGGCTCTGCTTATTTTGTATGTGTATATGTTTTCATTTCCTAGATTCGATTTGAAGTGAAGTATCAAAATGTGGTACATGGTCTTTGTAGTGATGCCTGTTTTTCAAAATTTCATTCTGCCAACAACCTCACTATGAACTGTTGTGAGAACTGTGGGAGCTACTGCTATAGCAGCTCTGGTCCTTGCCAGTCCCAGAAGGTTTTTACCTCCACAAGCGTCACAGCGTACAAGCAGGTATGAGGATCAGGCTGTTGCATATAGTCAGGCCTACACCTCCGGAGGTGGCTGTGCAGGGTGGAATGCACAAAGAAAAAGAGTGAGCTCTTCCCATCAGTTGATGCTGTACGAGTTGATTGTGGCAGTGAGATGATATATGTGAACGAGGTCATTTTTAGTATTTTTCATGGCCAGGAATTCACACATATAATTTCATGATTTGTTGTGTGAGTCTGAAATCTGTTGTGATAGATAGATAATAAAGAAAACCCTCATATTACTGTAAATAAACTATGACTGAAAGTCAAAAATGCTAAAATCAATGAATCTAAAGCACATCTTTTCCTTTTACAAAATATATTTTTTAATGTGTTTTGGCATGAATTGTAATTATTTTGGCAACATTGCCTTATTAGAATACTTAACTAATTTGTTGTTTATTCAAATGAATAATGGCTCCTGGCTGGTGTAGCTCAATGGATAGAGCACGGGCTGTGAACCAAAGGGTCATGGGTTCGATTCCCAGTCAGGGCACATGCCTGGGTTGCGGGCCAGGTCCCCAGTGGGGTCTATGTGAGAGGCAACCACACATTGATGTTTCTCTCCCTGTCTGTCTCCTTCCCTTCCCCTCTCTTTAAATAAATAAATAACATCTTTAAAAAAGAATAATGGATTCATTCGATTACTAAATATATCAATTTGTGTCGATTTAATTATAAATAGTTTGGGGTCTTTAAAAAGTACATATTTAAAAAAAGATGTAAGTTATAATTAAAATTTTTTTTAGTTAGCAAGTAGTTTGATTTATTTAATTCCTCTGAGCAGTTGGTGATAGACATTCATCTTTGAAAAGTACTTTTCTAAGAGTTGTGACTTTTGGCAGTCTGGTTCCTACTGTCACAGAATCCATTTTTACATTATGATCCAAAAATCAGTTTCATTCCTAATTTTCTCATTGATATTGTACTCTAACAACTGTACTCTATAAATGATGTTCTTCTTTTACTAGGAAGATTATGTAATGAAACTTCACAATCTGTATATTCTCACCATTTACTTGCCCATGTAATTTCTTACTGAGAGGCCTTATATTGTATCAGTGACAGTATTACTGTAGTGGTTGGGAGCCTGGACTTGGGAGTCAGATGAAATAAGTTTAATCTCTTACTTTTCTGTTTTTTTGTTATTCTAATCTAATTAAAGATAATTTAAACTTTTTGTTAATTTTTTAAAGTATCTTTGCTGTGTTTAAAGAATTCTATGATACAGTGTATATAAATTACTTAACATGGGTTCTGGCTCATGGTAAGCACTCAGTAAATAAGTAATAATATGGTAATCTATATAAGTAGTAGCCATTATTATTATTGTTTCTCAAAACATGAGTAAACTTCTGAGCAATTTTTATTTTGAAACTCAGCTTGTAAACAAGCAGTTCTGCAATATGCCCTAATATCCATTAAACATGATTTCTGTCTCCTCCTCCTAGAGGGTCTTACTAGTTAAGTAACCTTAAAGGTGTAGACTCTCTCCTAGGTGGATGTCCAAGACTGCCACTGAGATGGCCCTTTGGTTCATGGATTAACTGGTCTTCTGTGATTATTTGCAATGAGAAAAGTATTACTATTTAATTCACTACTTTTAATGTGTTTTGTTGTTGCTAGTATATCTGAGTAGTTACTTTCTTCCATTTGCATTTTATTATTTTATGAAAGAACCTACTTTTCCTACATTCCAACTTTCAGAAAAGTCTATGCTTGATGTGGTCTCACTGTCGTGCTCAAATATTTCAACCAAAGGCAGTGGTTGTGGGTAGCTTTTTTTTTCTTTTCTTAAACAGTATGTATATATGTACTCTATGCTTAGGCATGTGAATGTTATTTTATTTTCTTAACAGAAATCAGCCCAGATGCCTCCATATGCCTTGGGAAAATCATTGAGGCCCTCAGCTGAAATGATTGAGACAACGAATGACTCAGGCAAAACTGAACTTTTCTGCTCTATTAATTGCTTATCTGCTTACAGAGTTAAGACAGTTATTTCTTCAGGTAATGTTTAAATTTGTTACATTTATAGATTAAATAGCTGTTGAAGAAGAATGTAATGGCTTTTCTTTCATTTTGTTGTAAAATAATCTATATGGTTAAATAAAGACACAAGATTGTTTTACTTTCAGAGAACTGATTTTTAAGTGAAAAGTTTTTCACAGATCTCCTTGGTTGAGATTTTTTTTAAGTTTCATATATGAAAAGATCAAAAACCCCACATAAGTTTCAAGTTAGTTTTTGCATAAATGGGACTTAATTGAGGAAGTTGTAGTTAACTTTTCAGGATATTATAAAGTTCCTTGATTTTTGTTTTGTATATTATTATTTGTGTTTTTATTCTAACACATTTTTGGATTATTTGCCTATCTGTGTAACTTACTTATTGGTTTCTATTTTTGGTTACCAAGGTGTCCAGGTTTCGTGTCATAGTTGTAAAATCTCAGCAATCCCTCAGTATCACTTAGCTATGTCCAATGGAACTATATACAGCTTCTGCAGCTCCAGTTGTGTTGTGGCTTTCCAGGTATGGCCTCAGGTATTTCACTCCTGCAGTTCTCTTAGACATTGGTTTGTGGCAGAATGTTCACTGCTGAAGGTCCATACTTAAAAAAGATTGAATTTAAGTTAGAAAAGAATTCTGTTCAACTGTGGAAGCTAGGATATGGTTTGGAAACGTGGTATGGTGATGTGTTTATGTGTGCCTTCCTCTCATCCTGAGCCAGACACATAATGACTCCTGGCACAGAGTTGTAAGCCTACACTTGTCACATTTTGTCCTCACTCTCAGAGAAAGTGGAGTTTAGTGATCCCCCAGGGTGGGATGATGTCCAATGCAGTGCTCTGGTAGTAGGGAGAAAGACACTGCTGGTGACCACTGTGCTCTTCATAGCCATTAGAGGCTGGTTGTGATGAAAGTGTAGGTGGAGGGGGATCTTGAGGGAAAGGAGGGACCTGCTGTAATTTATTAGGGTCATATGGACTAGAGGTCTTTGTCTGGAAAGCCTACATTTCTCAGTCCTTCTATTCTGGAAGTATGCCATTTAAACTTTTTCTGTGTACCACTTTATACATTTTAAAGAAATGTTGCATGGGAGTTAACTTATTAAAATGAGAAAATGAAAATCACCAAGTTCCATTATTTCTCAGTTGTTAAAAATCTTTGCCTTATTTGTGTCCATTTAGAATGTATTTAACAAGCCAAAAGGAACAAACTCTTCAGCAGCGCCGCTGTCTCAGGGCCAACAAGTAAGCCCACCATCCTGGTCGACAGTGTCAGCAGGAGGCGGTAACACCTCTGGAGTTTCCCCCAGCTCCATCACTGGCTCTGCTGCAGCCGGTCTGCAGCCTCTTGCTGCACACTCCCAGCAAGTTGCTTCAACCCATGCAGTTGTTAAACTCAAGTGTCAGCATTGTAACCAGCTGTTTGCCACAAAACCAGAGCTGCTTTTCTACAAGGTAAAGAGAAATTGAGAAAGGGATTGAATAAAATCTTACCCAATAAAAACATTTTTGTCTCTTCATCTTTGACAATCACTTAATTCGCTTTGAAATGAGAAGGAAAAGGATTTCTTAAAGCAACTGTTTAATTAGGTCTTAATGATTATTCTTTCTCTGCAGGGTAAAATGTTTCTGTTTTGTGGCAAGCCTTGCTCTGATGACTACAAAAAGAAAAATAAAGTTATAGCAATGTGTGACTACTGTAAACTACAGAAAATTATAAAGGAGACTGTACGATTCTCAGGGGTTGATAAACCATTCTGTAGTGAAGGTAAAGAAAAAAGTTCAGTTTTATCCACAGGGCATGTGGTTGTTATGAAATAGTCCTTATGAGGTGGGCTATTAATCCACAATTAATTTTCAAGAAATTTTTGTTTTATGAAGTGTAAAAGCTTTTGAGTTATATTTAACTCATTTTAAAGTTTATCTTTTTAAATGTTACAATAATCTCTGTAAAGAAAAACTTTTGAAATATTAGATCGATGATATTAGTATAGAGCAGGGGTCCCCAATCCTGGGATCCATGGCTCTTAGGGACCAGGCCACATAGCACGAGGTAAGATTTTATGTAATGTGATTGAATCATTCCGAAACCCTCCTCCTCACCCTGGTCCATGGAAAAACTGTCTTCCATGAAACCTGTGCCTGGTGCCAAAAAGTTTGGGAACCCCTGGTATAAAATACAAAAAATCTCTTCATAAGTAGAGCTATGACTTCAGAGATCTTTTTCTTCCACCTGTTTGTGAAGGAAGTACTTACACAGTTATGGCTTCTTGGCTTAAGAAACTTGCATACCGCGTGTGTTTTGAGTATAGATGGCCTAATATTTAGAGTATATGTAAAAGGTAACATGAATTTGTTTTGTGAATATAGAGACTGTCCTTTAACCTAGAGGCAAATAATTGTGTCTAGTATTTAGGAATTAATTTAAAGTTGGCATCTAAGACAGTAGAGTCTCACTTTACCTCCTTTAAGTTAATGTAAATTTGATGTTTCTTCCTTTCATCCTTTCTGGTTCTCAGTTTGCAAATATCTCTCTGCTCGTGACTTTGGAGAACTGTGGGGAAACTACTGTAGGATGTGCAGTTATTGTTCACAGACATCCCCTAATTTGGTAGAAAATCGATTGGAGGGCAAGTTAGAAGAGTTTTGTTGTGAAGATTGCATGTCCAAGTATACAGTTCTGTTTTATCAGGTAACTATAATACACGTTTTGGTTTTCTGAAATTTGTAAAAGTTATTTTCTGTTTAAAGTGTGTTCAGATTATGTGAATAAAATTTTGTGTTTAGAACTGGGTAAAATAAACTATGGGTTCCTGAAGCAAGATTCAGTTGATTATAAACTTGAACTCTTTGGATTAAAGAATATAGAATTTCTGGAGTCTTTGTTGTTATTCTAGGGTATGTTCCTTTTAAATTTTGCTTTCTTATAAGGAGTTTTTTCAAGTTAGAACTTTATGTAGTTAAGTTGCCTTAAGGCTGTCTTACAGAAGGTTACTCTGAGGAATTTGAAGTCAGACCTTGTTCTTAGTTCATAGGTCAAAGGACTGTGACTGACCTCCTTTTTTAAAAAAACTACTTTTTGGAAAGGCTAACAATGAAAGCTATGGTTAATTGAACCACTAAAACCTATCCAGTGCTTCATAAGTATTTAATCCCCACCAGAATCCCAAGAGGTAGGAATATTATTGCCGGCTTATAAATAAAGAAAAAGAGTAACATGCCCTTACAGAAGTTGGCAGATGAAGCTAGATAGCACCTATAACACTCCAGTGAAGTCATCTGTTTACTTGTCTCCCTAACCCCCAAGATAAAATCTTCTTGAGGAGAGGTATGTTATTTTCATAGTTATGCTAATACGACCACAACTTATCTTAGTGCTCAAGATAACTCATTAGATATTTGTAGAATGAATCAAAGTCTTTATGACTCCAAAGCCCATATTCTTCCTACTGTAACAAGCTGCCTCTTAATCTTTTAAAGACAGAACCTATTTTTAGATTTCTTCATTGGTAATTTTAGAAAACAGGAGATCAACTTTTATATTTTTTCAGTTGAGGGTATCTATATGAAATAATTAATATATATATTTTCTTTTTTTAAAGGTGTAATTAATTGATTATGCTATTAAAATTGTCCCAATTTTTCTCCCTTTGCCCACCCTCTGCCTGGTTCCCCCCTTCCCTCCAGCAATCCCTCCTTCCCTCCAGCGATCCCCCCTTAGTTCATGTCCATGGGTTGTGCATGTAAGTTCTTTGGCTTCTCTGTTGCCTTATACTGTTTTTAACCTGCCCCTGTATATTTTGTACCTACCCAATTATGCTTCTTATTCCTTGTAACTTTTCCCCCTTCCTCCTCCCAGCTGATAACCCTCCAAATGAGCTCCATATCGATGATTCTATTCGTGTTCTAGTTGTTTGTTTTTGTTTTTTAGATTAAGTTGTTGATGGTTGTGATTTGTTGTCATTTTAATGTTCATAGTTTGTGTTTTTAAAGATTTTATTTATTTATTTTTAGAGAGCAGGGAAGGGAGGGAGAAAGAGAGGGAGAGAAACATTAATGTGTGGTTGCCTCTTGCATATCCCCAACTGGGGACATGGCTCAAAACCCAGGCATGTGCCCTGACTGGAAATCAAACCAGTGACCCTTTGGTTCGCAGGCCGACACTCAATCCATTGAGCCACACCAGCCAGGGCTAATGTTCATAGTTTTGCTCTTCTTTTTCCTAAGTAAGTGCCTTTAACATTTCATATAATAAGGGCTTGGTGATGATGAACTCCTTTAAGCTTTACCTTGTGTGGGAAGCACTTTATCTGCCCTTCAATTCTAAATAATAGCTTTGCTGAATAGAGTAATTTTGGTTGTAGGTCCTTCCTTTTCATCACTTTATTTAGTTCTTGCCATTTTCTTCTTGCCTGCAAAATTTCTTTTGAGAAATCAGCTAATAGTCTTATGGGAACTCCTTTGTAGGTAACTGTCTGCCTTTCTCTTGCTGCTTTTAAGATCCTCTCTTTATCTTAACCTTTGACATT
The DNA here is from genome assembly GCA_028533065.1 of Trachops cirrhosus. NCBI lineage: Eukaryota > Metazoa > Chordata > Mammalia > Chiroptera > Phyllostomidae > Trachops > Trachops cirrhosus. Next base: position 20,596,187 of record CM052542.1, on the reverse strand, counting down.
TTAATTATGATGTGTCTTGTTGAAGATTTCTTTGGGTCCAACTTGTTTGGGATTCTCTGTGATTCCTGGAGCTGTATGTCTATTTCCTTTGACAAATTAGGGAAGTTTTCTCTCACAGTTTATTCAAATAAGTTTTAAATTTCTTGCTTTTCCTCTTCTCCTGGCATCCCTATGATTCAGATATTGACCCTTTTGGAGATGTCCCAGAGTCTTCTTAAACTTATCGTTTTTTTAAATTCTTGTTCTTTGTTTTGTTCTGGTTGAATGTTCATTTCTTCCTTATGTTCCAAATCACTGATTTGAATCCTATCCTGTCTGCTTTCCCTTCACTGTTGGTTTCCTGTGGATTTTTCTTGATTTCCCATAGTAGAGCCTTCATTTCTTCCCTTATGCTTTTGCTATATTCAATGGGATCTTTGAGCATTCTGACCACTAGTGTTTTGAACTCAGCATCTGATAAGTTGTCTGTCTCCTCATAGCTTAGTTCTTTTTCTGGGGTTCTGTTCTCTTTCTTCATTTGGGCCATATTTCTTTGTCTCCTGATTTTGGCAGCCTCCCTGTATCTGTGTGCAAGGTAGAGCCGCTTTGATTCCCTTTTAGCACACCTGTTAACTTGTATGGGGTGGAGCCTTGGGTATTTGCCAAGGCGGGGCAACCATGGCTCCATGTGTGTGGGGGATGGTCGAAGAGGGGACAGTGCTGCTGCTGGCTAACTTCTGGGGGCTTGCCTGGCCCTCACCCCCATGTCCAGTCACTTCACCCACTTCCCATATACAATTGGTGCCCTTTCAGCTGCTTTCCTGGTTGTAGTTCCCAAGGTGGGTGGGTTTGTGTATGTACCAGCAGTTTTTTTCTGCCACCCGAACCCCCACTGGGTTTATAGCCAGAAGTTATGCATCTTTATTTTTCCCAGTGCTGGAACCCTGGGCTGCTCAGTCTGGCCTGGGGTGGGGCTCGCTGCCCACAAGGTGTCCCCCTGATTTTTATCCACCACATGTGAATGTGGGGCTTCCTGTCCTGCCAGCAACTGCCTCGCTGCCTCTCTGCCTCTCTGTCCCCGGCTGCCTGCCGTCACACCGAGTCCTCATTGCCTCAACTCCCTGTCTCTGCCCCTCCTACCCGTCTGGATGAATATAGCTTCTTTAAATCCTTGGTTGTCTGACTTCTGTACAGTTCTGGGTGATTTTCTGGCAGTTCTGGGTGTTTTTTGTTTCTCAGTTAGTTGTATTCCTTCTTATAGTTGTGTAATGAGGCGAGGTGTTACTACCTACGCCTCCATTGTGACTGGGAACAAGAATATATATTTTTAACCACAATATATATTATTTTATATTTTAATTGCAGGTTACATTTAATACTGTTTTGTATCAGTTTCAGATGTGTGGCGTAATCATTAGACAATCGTATATTTTATAAAGTGTTCTCCTGATATTTCAAGTAGCTACCTGGCACTATACAGACTTACTACAGTATTATTAACTGTATTCCCTATGCTGTACCTTACATCTCCATGATTATTTTGTACTTCTTAATTCTTTTTCCTTTTTTACCCAGTCCCCCAACATCCCTCCCCTCAAGCTATCATCAGTCTGTTCTCTCTCTCTATGCATTTGTTTCGATTTTGTTCATTTATTCTCTTCTTTAGATTCCATATATAAGTGAAATCATATGATATTTGTCTTTCTCTGACCGACTTATTTCACTTAGCATAATACTCTCTAGGTCCATCCATGCTGTCACAAGTGGTACAATTTCATTCTTTTTTATGGCTGAGTAATATTCCATTGTATATATCTTCCACAGTTTTTTTTATCCACTCATCTATTGATGGGTATTTGGATTGCTTCCATAGCTTGGCTATTGTAAATAATGCCATAATCAACATAGGGGTGCATATAGTCTTTCAAGTTAATATTTTGTGTTTCTTCGGATAAATGCCCAGAAGTGGAAGCACTATGTCATAAGCCAGTTCCATTTGTAATTTTCTGAGGAACTTCTATACTGTTTTCCATTTGCATTCCCACCAGTAGTGCACAAGGGTTCCCTTTTCTCCATATCCTCACCAACACTTGAATGTTGTTTTATTGATGGTAGCCATTCCAGCAGGTGTGAGGTGATATCTTATTGGTGACTAGTGACATTGAGCGTCTTTTCATATGTCTATTGTCCATCTGTATGTCCTCCTTGGAGAATTGTCTACTCAGGTTATTTGCCCATTTTTAAATTGGATTGTTTGCTTTTTTGGTCTTGAGTTCTTTATAAATTTTGGATATTAACCCCCTATTGGATGTATCATTGGTAGAAGTCTTATATTATGTGATCTCAACTGATTCATAATGTTATCTTTTTATTATTTAATTGTTTTAAGCCTATCCTCTCTTATATTTCTTTCTCAGATGGCCAAGTGTGATGCTTGTAAACGACAGGGTAAGCTAAATGAGTCCATAAAATGGCGAGGAAACATCAAACATTTTTGTAATCTATTTTGTGTCTTGGAGTTTTGTCATCAGCAAACTACAAATGACCTTGATTCACAAAGTAAAGGTAAAATTAAATTTGGCTAATGGGATCTTTATGTCGGTGCTAGGATATAATATCAGCATACACAGTTGTAAATAATATAATAAAAACAAAATTTCACTGGATTCAGATAGCCTGAATAATTTCTTTAAATTTTCCAGTAAGAATCCTTAAAGATTGCCCTTGAGGGAAAATTAATCCTGATGCTTTTTGCTATCATAATCAAACACCAAGAATAATAAATGTAGAAGCACTGATTTTATAGGAAAATTAGATTTGATTGCTTTTGATTGACTTTATCCATATATAAATAACCACACTAGGGATAGATGCTATTCAGTTAATAAACTAAAAATAAAAATAGAAAATTAGGACAGGCAAAGGGAGAGGATGTAAGTGTGTTAATATAGTTTCTGTGACTGGTAAGATTTGATCCAGAGCTTGTTTGTAGCCAAGGAAGAAAGAACAACACATTAATTATATCAGAAAATAAAGTAGACCAGTTCTTCATGGGTAGCAATGTTTTTCTTGGCTAAGAATAAAATAATTTTGCAAGTAGGACAGCTAATGTGGTCAAAATATCCATATGAATAGATGGATAGATGGCATGTTTTTAAAGTAGTTCCCTGAAGTAGGACTTCTATGAGTTAGATTAAAAGCATTTGACATTATGTTCTCTGATCAAAGCCTGGAGTGCTGCTCAACTGACAGATTCCATGTGCTTTGGCTCCTTATAGTCTGGCTGTTCTTCGCCTTTGCAATCTTATTAATCATCATCCAGATATGCCTTCTAGCTAATCTTGTTTGTTATCCATTCCCTGAGATTAGTCAGGCGGGTGGTAGAATTTTCATTCTGTAATGTAGGTTAACAAAACTGGCATTCCTATGTGGATGGACCAAAACTTATTTACACCTATGTCACCAACTTATTTATAAAAATTATCATGTTAAATTTTTATTTGAAGCAACGTAGGTGTAGAAGTTTTAATATTCATGAATGGAAAAGCCCAGCTAACCCTGAAGGCAGTAATTATATTTTTACCTGTTAAATACCATTTGAAGTTTATAATTTTAGAGAACTAGCCTCTCTTTTAAGTTCTATGAACACTAATCTGACCAGTATCACCCAACCCAACATTATATAGATTAGGTATTTGCAGTACATCTTGAAAATTTAGTTGTTATATGGTTTTTCTCTGTGTGTGTGTGACCCTTTTGTTTATACTAGGTCTTACCTTTTCATTTTAAGCAGTGAGTATTTCTAAGGCACCAGTTGCTTCAATGGAGCTCCTTTCTGCCAAGACAAATACAACACCAGTTATAACATGTGTGGTGTCATTAGCAAAAGTATCTCCTGCCCAGTCCACAGGGAACACTAACAGTGGTTTAAAAGGTATGACTTGGCATAAAGGCATTTGTTTAGACTGTGGAAATGAGGGTTGTCTAGTGTGTGTAGCTGTTATTGTAGCTGTTAGTGTTCACTGATATTTACACTTATATGAGGAAACATGCTCCTCTGTCCTGGAGGGAAGTGGGTAGCAAGCTGGCTGGAATGGATTGGGAAGGAAGTGGCATGTATGGTTTATTTTTTTTAAGAACCCAAATAATTTTAATACAGCTGCCTTTACCACCAGAGATCCTAATGTAGTAGGAGGGGATTGCAGCTCAGGAATCCTTTCCTTTACCAAGAACTCCAGGTGATACTGAGGCTGAGTATTTTTGGACCATATTTGAGAAGTTTTGGGCTAGGCTCTAGATCCCCTTAGTGAGAGGAAAGTAACTTCTTGCTTTCGGTGTTTACTTTTGTATATTCTGTGGGTAATAACATGTTTTAATTTTTAACAGATGCAGTTACTACAGATGCAGAAAAGATCATCAAACATGTAAGTTTTATTGTTAATATTTGCCTGATAATGCCACTTTATTTTCATTTTGGATATAGCCTTGTAATATATATCTGAGTACATTTCTATTTACAGCTTAGTCGTTAAAAAAGTGGAGTAATATGTTATGCATTAATTTTTGTTTTCAAATCTTACAATTACATTATTAATAGGAATGCATTCCTGACTTATTATTTGTGTCTGGTGCCTTAATTTCTTTAAACACTTGTTAATTCTATCTGATTACTTATTTTCTCTTTTGCAACTTTCAAGTAATTTTCTTTTAGACTAGAAAGTTTCTTGAAGAAGTTCAGTATAGTGTCATTGTATGCATCTTTGAATTATGCCAGGCTGAAAATAGTGCAAAGTTAAAAAAAATTAAATCCCCACTTTATGTCTCAAATTTGAAATATTATAAAGCTTCCCAAAATTAAAAAAATTTGAGGAAATGCATAATTTCAAATCTGGCAGGCTAAAAGGACTACAGACTATGTCATTATTGTCTTATGTCAGCATCACTTAGCAGGAAAACAAAATTCTCATCATTCTTTATCAATATCACATGAACCTAATGTCTTAGATCTTAGGTTAATGTGTTTTGGTGACTGTGGGCTGCTCTCTTAACATTTGCTCTTGATACAATTCAGAGTCATTTTTTATATCAAATGACTGTCATTCAGATTCCTTAAATGGTGGTGCTAGTGCTAAAAAGTGTGCCCAGAATTTAATAAATTTGGAACAGAAATTTATGATAAAACTCTGTGAAGATTGATTGCCAGACTACTGCTGCGATATCTCATCCTGTTAATTTAGGAGAGTGCATCCTGAAGAATATCAGAGATAATGTTCCTAAAAACCAAAGCATCAGTAAAGCAGGTACACCCTTAAGTTCACAAAATGATCTTATAACAAGGCAAGGATAATGGAATAAATGGATAAAATCCTGGCAACACGGCTGTAAGGTCAGTGTTGACATACTGCATTCCTAAGGTCAGGCTATCATCATCTATGCTAAGGCATGAAGTAGTTTTTAAAATATATTATTTATTTATTTTTAGAGAGAGGGGGAGGGAGGGAGGGAGAGAAACATCACTGTGCAAGAGAAACATCAGTCGGTTGCCTCTTGCACGCCCCCTTTTGGTGACCTGACCGGCAACCCAAGCATGTGTCCTGACTGGAAACTAACTGGTGACCTTTTCAGGATGACGTCCAATCTACTGAGCCACCCAGTCAGGGCATGAAGTATTTTTGATGATTTGAAAGGAGCTGGCAAGTGAAACTAAAAGGTTTACTACAAGTCATAGCTGGTTTTCTAATTTTATTTCATTAAAAAATATTTTATTGTTTATGCTATTACAGTTGTCCCAATTTTTCCCTCTTTGCCCCTCTCCACCCAGCCTGCCCCGGTTTTCCAATTTTAAAGCCCACCAAGGTATTAAGGATATAAACATGAGCAGGCAAGCCATACCTGCTAACTCCAAAGCTATCAAAACATTTCAACTTTGCCATAATTTAAAGAGGCTTTAACTTGGAAGACAACATAACCCCTGCTAATAAAGAATGTGAAGGTGGTAAAGAAAGTGGTAAGTTTGTACAAGGTTGTTGAAATGGATGTTGAAATTTTGCTTGGTTTGATCCCCATGAATTAATAAAGGAAACCTTGCTAGAATTAGAATAATAAAGGTCCCGTGGAGTCAGATCTCTGATGGTGGCTGCAGGATTGGGGTGGTTGGGGAGTGGGCAGTCAGGGCTGTGGTGGCAAAGGGATGGAAAAGGTGGCCCTTCTGGCAGTGCTGTGGGAGCAGGAAGGGCCGCATACTGCATTGCATTGTGGGCCGTTGCATTCCGGGCCCCCGGGCTGCGTGCCTGCTCACGGGCTGCGGCTCTGGACACCTGGTGTAGACCTTAAAGCACTTGTAGTCTTTTGTAGTGCTTTGATATCTCCGAAGTAGTGCTGTGTAAACTGAAGTGGTTGGTAATTGCAGAAACACATTGTAGGCTTGGAAACCTAACCAAAGCCTTTAGTAAATCTTGCAACATTTTGGCATTTCCAAAGTGTTTTAGCATCTCTGAAATCTAGAGAACTGTGATGGGCAGTGGAAAGAAGGGGGAAAGGTGCCAGTGGCGTGGGAGCTGCCCAAGGTCAAGTACTTTTGGAGCAGCACCTCAGAAGGGTGTTCCTGCAAGTGCAATGATGGGGCCCCCTCCAAATGGCCAGCCCGTAACCCTGTGTTGAGTTCTGGAGGGGCAAGCAGCCTCAAGCACCTGAAAACCTGGAAGGAGGATGATACAGCCTGCACAGCGAGTTTTGTCCTGGGACTCATCCTGCTGCAAAAATTCCTCCTCCTCATCTTGTTCGCATTCCTCTGGTACAGGTGTGGACAGGGCTGCTCCCAATGGCTGCCTGATTCAGAGCACTTGGTGGTTTCTTTTGTCAGAGTGATCCCCTCTGTGCCCTGCCAACTCCTCTCTAGAAGAAATGGCATTTGTAGAGGAGAAAACATGCAGCCTTAAGGTTAATTCCAAAGATAGTCCTTGTAATTCCGTGAATTCTTGAGCTCAAAATGATAAAAGTGAAGAATCAAACAAGGTTCATAAAAGGAAGAGGGAAAGTCTTTGAGACCAAGGTTCTATGATGATCTATCTGAAGGCTCTCCAGGGCATTCTGGGGAATTCCATGCCAAAGAGGAAGGGAGATACTGTGTTAAGGCAAAGCCAAACATAGGAGATCGTTCCAACTGCAGGGAAGGACCAGCCAAAAGTATCACTGTGTCTGCCCCTCGGAAAGAGAAAGAGTCAGACCCAGAGATCAGAGTGAAAGGGAAAAAGAGGCTGTGCTGGAGAGGAGCAGCTTCTGTGATAGGAGAGTGGTGATGCACCCTTCGGAGAAACCCAGCGAGAAGCCACTTGGTGATGGAAGGACAGTTACTGATGCACACTCTCCACCCCTAGAGTTTTTGGATGACTCTGACTCTCATTTAGAAAGCCAAAAGCCTGGAAAAAGGGAGGTAGTGACAGAGCACATCTCTTTAGGAAGTGACCAGCCCAACATAGATGAGGTCTCCACAGTCACTTTCTACCAGGAGGAGCCCATCTCACTGAAATGTACTTTTGTTTTTTTAAATTATATTTTATTAAAAAAATAAATAAATTATATTTTATTGATAATGTTATTACAGTTGTCCTAATTTTCTCCCCTTAGTCCCCCTCCACCCAGCATTCCTCTTTCCCTCATGCAGTCTCCACACCATTGTTCATGTCCATGGGTCATGCATATAAGTTCTTTGGCTACTCCATTTCCTATACCATAATTTACATCCCCATGGCTATTCTGTAACTACCTATTTGTACTTCTTAATCCCCTCACCTCTTCACCCATTTCCCCACACCCCACTGCCATCTGGCACCATCAAAACTCTTTCCATATCCATGATTTGGTCTCTGTACTTTTTGTTTGCTTAGTTTGCTTTTAGATTCATTTGTTGATAGGTATGTGTTTATTGCCATTTTATTGTTCATACTTTTGGTCTGCTTTTTATTAAATAAATCCCTTTAACATTTCATATAATAATGGCTTGGTGATCATTAACTCCTTTAGTTTTTTACCTTGTCTGGAAAGCTCTTCATCTGCCCTTTGATTCTAAATGATAACTTTGCTGGATAGAGCAATCTTGGCTATAGCCCCTGCTTTTCATGACTTTGTATGTTTCTTGCCAATCCCTCCTGGCCTGCAAAGTTGCTTTTGAGAAATCAGCTGACAGTCACATGGGAACTCCCCTGTAGGTAACTAACTTATTTTCTCTTGCTGCTTTTAAGATTCTCTTTAACCTTTGGCTAAAATTTTAATTATGATGCGTCTTGGAGTGGGCATCCATTTTGCATCCATCCACTTTGCATCTGTTTTGCTTGGGACTCTCTGTGCTTCCTGGACTTGTATGTCTATTTCCTTCCCAAATTAGGGAAGTTTTCTTTTTTCAGTGCTCTTTTTCTAGCCACACCTATGACACAAATATTGGAATGCTCAAAGTTGTCCCAGAGCTGTTTATACTACCCTCATTTTTTTTGGATTCTTTTTTCTTCTTATTGTTCTGATTGATTGTTTTTTTTGTTTCCTTATATTCCGAATCACTGATTTGATCTTGGCTTCATCCAGTCTACTGTTGTTTCCCTTTAAATTGTTATTTCAAATAGTGTATCCTTCATTTCTGACTGGATCATGCTGTTGAGGTCCTCACTAAGTTCCTTGAGCATCCTTATAATCAGTGTTTGGAACTCTGCATCTGATAGATTGCTTATTTCTGTTTCATTTGGTTCTTTTTCTGGAGGTTTGATTTCTTCTTTCATTTGAGTTATATGATTCCTTGTCTCCTCGTTTTGGTAGCCTTCCTATGTTTGTTTCTGTGCTATTCCCTGTCTTGATAGCATGGCCTAATGTAGTAGGTGTCCTATACGGTCTAGTGGTACAAGTGCACCCTTATTGTGGGCTGAGTACCCCCTCCTTTTGTAGTTGAGCTTTGATTGCCATTGGCAGGTCATTGCAAGGGATTTACCCATACCAGTCAGCTACAAGGATTGGTTGTGACCACTTACCACCAACCTTGGCCCTCATTGTAGAATCAGTTGTGCAGGGACAGAGTGGAGGTGCTCCATTGTGGTGTGTAGCTGTCCACTGTGTGTGCAGGCTCTGACATTTCGCAGGAGGTGCAGGCCAAGGTCAGCCTCCACCTATGTTCTGTCCGGGGTCACCCTCCATGAGCTGTAAAGCAATCTGAGAAGGCTGATACTTGTACTAGGCTTGGAGATTTCCAGGCAAAGCCAAACTGTGAATCTAAGCTGGCTGCTGCTAGTGCCAGGCCTGGGGCCACTTAGTAAGAAGTACAAGGGCTGGGGGCTCGCTGAGGCCAGCTGTTCTTTATTTGAGAGGATTTAGGAAGTTGTGATGTGTGAACCAAGACCAGCCATTCATATCGAAAAGTCACTGTTAACAGCTTGGTGGGCCCATAAGTTGGGTGGGATGCAGTCTCAGGCATCTCTAGGGTAGGGCAAAGTGGTGTTAGCCAGGTTAATGGAGTCTCAGATATGGCACCTACCTGCCAGCTCTGTGGCGAGGGGTCAGAAAAGGGACAGTGGCCTCTGCCCACATTTCTGGTTGGGAGAAAGCTGTCCCCCAGCTCTTGCCTTGATGCCAGATACTTCAGTACCTCCCTGTATGCCAGTGGTGCCTTTCATGCGGCTATCCCAGTGTTGTAGCTCAGAGAAAGTGAATCTGAAGAAGTCCGTGTTCTTTAAGAGGAACTGCTTGTGGCTCAATAAGTTTCTTCTGCTGACTTAATCCCCACTGGTTTTTGAAGCCAGGAGTTACGGGGATTTATCTTTCAGGCACTGGAACCCCGGGCTGAGGGGCCTGGTGTGGGTCTTGGACTCCTCACTCCCAAGATCTCCCTTCCAAATTTTTATTCACTATACCTGGATGTGGGACCATCCCATTCTGTCTCTTTTCCTCTTATCAGTCTGGATGGATGTGTTTCTTTAATTCTATAGTTCTCAGACTTCCATTCAACTCGATTTTTTACAGTTCTGAGGATGGTGGTTCTATATTTTAATGGTAATTTTGGTGTGGTTGTATGAGGAGGCCAGCTGTGTCTGCCAATGCTGCCATCTTGACTGGAAATCCCACTTAAACTTTCAACAGTTCCAGAGCCTTCTGCCTTCCTCATTGACTATGTCATGTACCTAGATATTTGAACAGTAGTCCTTGGTGTGACTACGCCAGCTATTGGACCAACAGCCCCAGCCTTCTAGCTACACCTCCATGGGCAGCAGCAGCAATGACATTGCTAGCTGGGAGGAGCAGGCTGGGTCTCCTGAGCAGGTGTTTGCTCAACTCTACAGTGAGCTCCCAAAACACCTCCAGAGATCTGGAGGTGACAGAGGAAAGCAGATCCCAGAATTCTCATTTGTTTTTTTCTCTAGGAGCTTAGAATAAGAGCAGGTAAAGGAGAAAAGAACATTCCAGAGGGGACACCACCCCATTCTTGTGAAGGACATGCATCTACCGCCCTGCCAAAGAACTGGAGGAGCCAAACCTAGAGGAGGGTTTTGTCATCCCCCATTGGCACTTGGACATGCTGTATTCCAAGTTGTCTTTCAAAGGGACCTTTAGCTAGTTAAGAAAAATTTATAGCAGCTCCTTCCCTAAGGGATTTCAGGGCTGCATTTCTGATTTCTGTGACCTCAGGACACTGACAAATTGTCTAAAGGAGGAGCTGTTGAAAGAGTCTGGTTTGGGGGCCTTTGGCTGTCACCTCCCTTTTGCACATGACTACAGTGAGAGTCACAAAAGAAATCTTTCCCAAGTCTGAAGGCATCCCAAGGCTGTGAGCGTTTGGGGAAATGGGCTTGGATTAAATGCACCATGCCTGTCCAAGAAGAACACAAGGTAATGGGATTCTCTGTAGCTTGCTTATAGTTTTTTTTTTTTTTTAAGTTCTTAGTTTATTAATCCTCTCATGAAAAATCTGCCCAATCACCACAGATAAACTAACTGAAGAACCTTTTCTTCTTCTGTTGTCCAGATCCCAGCTCACTTTTTGCTAGCACCAACATTGGCTTTTGCAGCCCCCCTTCAGTTTCTTCATTTTGTTCTTGTGTTCCTCTCTCTGTTTCCTTGAGGTCTTCTACTCATATAGGACAAGTCTTGTAAGTCTGTGTTCTGTTCATTTTTCTTGGTGTGATCTAAGGAATCACACATCACGCCAAAGCCTATTGTCTTGTCACCACCAAGACAGGTTCTGAATCCAAACACAAAGATCACGTCTGGTGTGGTCTTGCACATTTTAGCTAGTTTTTCGTACATTTCTGTCTCTCGTACTATTGCTTTGCCAAGATGAAGGACATCAATGACCATTTGTTTCTGCTGAAGTAGTCTGTTGGTCATGCACTTTTTGGTCTAGATAGTTACTGTGTCGTTCATGATGGTAGCCCATTTACTTACAGTTTTAATTATTCTTTTAGTTGTTGAAATGTAGCAATAGGACTTCTCTACTTTTGGGACTAAAGAATTTAGAATTCCTAAAAATTTCATTGCTCTCAGACCATCTAGATGTCATTTGTGAAATTCTTCACAAGCTATTTCAGCTTTATTATATATGGGGAGGTGGGGATGATAGGGGCTTTGTGACTTCTTATGGCTAATGATGTGTCTCAAAACATTTGTTTTCCATCTTGGAAGCAACAAAAGAAAGAAAGAAGGAAAGAAAAAGGTAACAGGAAGAGGGCCCTAGCAGTTAGCTGGGCGTTCAGTACATCAACCAACAGTGAAGTAACTGACCTAGGCTTTTGACCTTACTTCAGCAACATTGCTATTTTTGAAGAAGATGATCTAGATGTGGATTGCTATTCCATGGTGGCAAGGCAAAAGGTGGACAGTGTGTCTGCATATCAAGAAGTCCACAATGAGCCCTGGCCGGGTAGCTCAGTTGGTTAGAATGTTGTTTCAATACACCAAGGTTGCAGATTCAGCCCCTTGTCAGAGCCCATACAAGAATCAACCAATGAATGCATAAATAAATGAAACAACAAATCAATGTTTCTCTCTCTCTCTTCCTTCCTCCTCTCTAAAATTAATAAATTAAAAATTGTTTAAATCCATAATGAAGGGAGGGTAGAGGAGGTAGAAGAGGGTAAAGGGGGGATAAATGGTGATGAACAAGACTTGACTTGGGGTGGCGAACACACCATACAATGTACAGATGATGTATTATAGAATTTCATACCCCAAACATCCATAATTTTATTAACCAATGTCACCCCAATAAATTGAATAAAAGAAAGAAATCCACAATGAGAGAAAATACAAACCATATTAGATTCATTCTTTAGCAGAAGTCTTTCAGAAAATCAGACCACTCTTATTTATAATGTGGAAAGATAGCTTGTCCTAATTTGATTCTGCTTAACTCTCCCATTATTCGTGTTATTGGAGAATGATAATGATACCTTCTATTTAATTTCAGGCAGTATACTACATTAGAACTGTCATTAAGTTAATTTTGTAGTTATTTGTATATTAATACTATACATCAAATTATATTTTAAAATCACATTAAATTGTATTTTACTAAGTCACTGGTATAGAATTAATTTGTTATTAACTACATCATATAAAGTATTATGCTTTATATTAATAAGTATTAATATATAATGAAAATATTCTATATTGATTAAAGATTTATATACTCTTCCATCCTTTATATATATGGGGCAATTAGTCTTGTTATAAATTATTCAGGGTTTTCAGAAACATACCTCTCATTTAAATGTGACTGCCCTATGTATGTTGGGGCAAAAATAGGTTTACAGTTGTTCATATGGAAAATAATATAATTAAAAAATAATAATACAAGAATAAACTCTGTGCTGCACGTCCTCACAACTGTAAATCTAGTTTTGTCCCACCCTGTATATGTTTTCCTGTGTGGAGTCCTTCTATAATTCAGTTTAACCAGTCATTTAAACTATGTTACAGAATAGCTCTGACCAAAATTTTCAGTGTGGTTTAAAAAAGAATAATAATAACAAATAGTGTAGTATTCTGTAATTTTTAAAAAATGACAGTTTTAGAATTTTTTCTTTGTTTCTCTGGGACTTCAGTGTGAATCTCCTTCAAGTTATTTAAATGGTCTTAAATTTGGGGAAATGATAAGATACAGGAATGTACAAAGAAGAAAATCTGCAAAGGTCAGCAATTTTTTATATAAAGGTCTAGATAGTAAATATTTTGAGCTTTTCAGGCCACACAGTCTCTGTTGCAATCCTTTATCTCTGCCATTGCAGTGCAGTAAGTGGCTGTGTTCCAATAAAACTTTATTTACAAAAACAGGTGGTGGGCTGGACTTGGCCCAGAGCCGTATGCTTTGTCAACTCCTACCCTTCTGTGTTCCCACCATCCAGAATCAACCATTGACAGATATGGCTTATTTGCTCAGTTTTTTTTTTTCCTCCTACCTTTTTATGTTCTTAAAAAAATCAATCACTTTTCATATTCTTAGATGTAATTGCTATTAGGAGTTTGGTGTGTGTCCTTTCAGACCATTTTTAATCTTTTGCATTCATATATAAAAGTACATGGAAAATATTTAATACTGTTTTTAAAAATATCCATCTGTACCTAATAGATTTGGTACATTCCTATTGACTGCTCTACTATATATTGACAATATAGTATTATATTGTATGTAGGTACCACATTTTATTTGTTCATTGCCCCATTAACAAACATTATGTTGCTTCCAGTTTTTCACTATTAAAAATCTTTGCTACAATGAATATCCTTGTAGCTGTCTCCTTGGGCAGATGTATTGGTGTTTGTCTAGTGTAGGTAGGGAAGGGAGGAATATTTGGGTCAAATCATATTTGCATCTTTAGTGTTTAAATTGCCCTGCAGAGAGGCCATTCCAATTTTTATTACCATCAGCAGTTTATGATTGTACTTCTTTCCCACAGCCTCACTATCATTTAATGTGTCAAATTTAAACATTTTCTGCCAATCTGTTTAGTAATATCATACTGTTTTATTTTGCATGTCACTGTTTACTACTGAGTTTGCTTTTATTTCAGTTTTGAACATTAGAATTTTTAAATTTTCTGTTTTTAATTTTCCCCATTTTTGTGTTGAATTGTCTTTCTGAATGATTTATAGGATTTCTTTATATATGCTAGATCTACCCCCCTTCATACTCATCATTTTAATCAACACAAAAACATGCAGTAATGCTTCTTGGAAAAAAATCCCTTTTTAACAACATAGCCCTCTAGCCAATGTCCCATTTCTCTGCTCTCATTTTGGAAAAACTCCTCTGAAGGTGGCCTGTACTTCTGCCTCCATTTTCTTACATTATCTTTCCTTAGCTCCCTCTAGTCAGGCTTTTGTCTGCATTACCTCACTGAAACTGCTCATCAAGGTCCCTGTCAGTTTCTATTCTTAACCACATTCTGTGGTCATTTTTCAGTTTTCTTTTTTTTTTGAGGATTTTTAAAAATATATTTTATTGATTATGCTATTACAGTTGTCCCATTACCCCCCTTCATTCCCCTGTACCCTGCACACCCTCTCCCACCCACATTTCCCCCCTTTAGTTCATGTCCATGTGTCATAAGTTCTTTAGCTTCTACATT
>CM052542.1:20549631-20581108 GCA_028533065.1 Trachops cirrhosus | reverse complement strand
ATATTGGGGAAGTTCTCCTTTATTATTTGTTCAAATAAGTTTTCCACTTGTTGTTCTTCCTCTTCTCCTTCTGGTACCCCTATAATTCGGACGTTGGAACGTTTAAAGATGTCCTGGAGGTTCCTAAGCCTCTCCTCATTTTTTTGAATTCTTATTTCTTCATTCTTTTCTGGTTGTATGTTTTTTTATTCCTTCTGGTCCATTCCATTGATGTGAGACCCATCTTTCATTCCATCACTATTGGTTCCCTGTGCATTTTTCTTCATTTCACTTATTGTAACCTTCATTTTTTCATCTAGTTTGCGATCAAAATCAACCAATTCTGTGAGTATCCTGATCACCAGTGCTTTGAACTGTGCATCTGATAGGTTGGCTATCGCTTGGTTACTTAAAAGGATGAGTTTGGGGGCTTTCAATTGGTCTATTTGAGCCATCTCTTTGGGTTGTTTTTTTTTTTTTTTGGTCTTGTTGTGCTTGTTACGTGTGAGTGGGGGAACCTTAGGTGTTCACCAGGGCGGGGCGCCCCAGTCACTTGGTTATGACACTGTATGTGGGGGCGGGGTTTGAGAAGGAACCATGGTGCTTGCTCCGCTCTCTGTCGGACCTCTGTCCGTTTACCTGCTTTCCCCCGAGCAAACTGGGCCCCTCTGGTGCCAATTCCCATGTGGGTGGGCTTGTGTACCCCGTGGGACCTTTCTTTTCAATCAGTGCCTCAAGGCTCTGTTTCCCAGCACTGGGACCCTGGGTTGCGTGCAGTGCCTTGCTTCACAATGGCTGCCTCGGTGGGTCTGCTGGTCACCACCACCCAGCCAGCCGCCGCTTAAGTGCTCAGGGTCTGCCTGATGCAGTCTTGCACGCCGCCCGGGTTGCCTTGCGTGTCCTGGTTGCTTTACCAGTGTACAATCCCGTCGCTCTCTGCTCCGGGACCACGACTGGCTGCCCGACTCTGCCCCTCCTACCTCCTACCTGTCAGGACGAATGTGTCCAATTCAACTCCTTGGGTGCCTAACCTCCATACAGATTAATTTTCTGCCAGTTCTGGTTATTTTGTTTATCAATTGTTGTTGTCCCTATCTTTGTTGTGCGAGGAGGCACAGTGTGCGTCCACCTATGCCTCCATCTTAGCTGGAAGCCCCAATTTTCAGTTTTCATTCTCCTCATTTTTTCAGTAAAATTTGATACTGTTGATCTTTCCTTCCTTCTTGAAATACATTCTTCAAATTCTAGGTCATCATACTTGTCCCTTTTCTCAGTCTTCATGCTTCCTACAGGACTCATATACATTCTTCTAGTTTTAAATACCACCTACGTGGTGGCTGATTCCCAGTTTTATTTCTTTTGCCCTGACCTCTGAGTTCCAGATTCATGTGTCCAACTGCCTATGATTAATAGCTCTCTCAAGCCTTAACATCTACACCAGGACCCTTTTATTCCTCCCAGACTTCCTCTCCTGTGTTCCTTCCTTACTACCTGCTTAGTTTGAGCCACCAGCATCTTTTTTCTGGACTACTGCGATGACCTCCCTGTCTTCTGGTTAACATTCTTGCCCTTTGCAGTTTTTTTCTTCATTCTGTTGCCAGAATGATCTTAAAACCAGTCGGATTGTGTGACTTCACTGCTTAGACACCTTCAATGAAACTCTGAAAAAGAAGAATAAAGAAGAATAGGTAGTTTCCAAAATGATAGGAAAACTACAAATTTTATAAAGTTGGGTAGTTAAAAAAAACTGATAACTAAAGCTGTGAAGAGGTAGACAAACTCCGTAGAAAGGAAATTCAGAAATCTAAATATATATGGGAATTTAGAAATAATAAAAGGGGCATTTTTAGATTGGTAGAGGAAATCTAGATTACTCAATAAATAGTGTTGTGACAACTGAGTAGACTTATGGAAAAAAACACGGTTGGATTTATTTCTACCTCACAACTTAAACCTAAATGAACACCAGATGGAGAAAAGACTTAACTGTAAAAAACTACTAAAAGTACTAGGAAAATATAGGAAAGAATTTTAATACAGAAGTGGGGAAAATCTAGTCCACAAAACCCAGAAGCCATAAAACACGTGTTAGGGAACTTCAACTACATTTCAAAGTCAAAAAACAAATGAAAACATGAAAAGGTTGTGATTCATGTAATTAAAGACTAGTTTTTTATTTTGATATGTAGAGAGTTTTTTATGAATCATTAAAGACCCATTTTCCATGGGGAGAATGAGAAGTATGATTATAGACTAGGAAATAATAGTTTTTAGGCATTTGCAGAGATAATCATCTTCAAAATTATAGAAATGCCAGTTAGACTTACAGTTGCTCAGATTGGCAAAGAAAAATATGGTTGATAACACTTAAGGCATTTTTACATATTGCTAATAGCAGTTGGTAAAACTGCTACAGAGGACAATTTAGTTAAAACCTATTAAAATTTAAAATGTAACTACTATTTTACTCAGGAACTCAATTTTTAGGAATTTATTTTTCATATATATTTCACACATTTATGAAATGGACTATGTGTACAGATAATAATGGCAGCATTGTTCATAGCAGAAACTTGGGAACAACCTAATTATTTTATCAGTAATCAGGGCCACTGTGAGTTCATCCTGAGTTATTGTACAATACTGATTAGAAAAAAGTAGCCCTACATGGGTAGAGCCTAAAATGTACCCCTCTCCAACTCATACTTAGTCACACGTCACATGACCTGGCAAGTGGAGTCCCCTGCGCAAGCTTACACTGTGGCTTTGCTGGGGCTGTAGTGAAATTAAATGTTACATCCATACAGTGGGATACTATGTGCTTAAAAAGGATGAGGCAGCTATGTGTGTACAGACATAGAGCAGTCTCATATGAAAGTGAAAAAAAACCCCACAAAACTATAGCATACTGCCATTTCTATTTTAAAAACAAAACACATGCCTGTACATATATATAAAATACCTCTGGAAGGCGGGTGATAAATAGATCATAGTGGTGCCTCTGTGGAGAAAATAAACTCAACTGAGGGAGAGTTTTAAGAGGGAGACTTATTTTTTCATTGTTTACAATTTGACTCTTTTAATTTTACGTCACAAGTTACATTACCCATTCAAAAAATATGCATAGAATTTTTTAAAGGATAAAGGCAAACAGGGCAAAAGTTATGAATAGTTCACAAAAGAGGAAATACAAATAATGCTTAACCATGAAAAATACCTAATGACACTATTAAAATTTTTTAAAAATCTTCACTTGATCTGTTTATTGATTTTAGAGAGAGAGGAAGGGAGAGAGAAACATTGATGTGAGAGAGGAACACTGATCGGTTGCCTCTTGCACACACCCTGATCAGGGACCACACCCTGACCTGGAATCCAACCCACAACCTTCTGGTGTATGGGACGACATTCAAACGAACTGGGCCACTTGGCCAGGGCATAATGACACCACTATTAGATAGTTTTTCACTTATTGAGAAATAGCAAAAAGTCTGATAACACTGTGTTGACTAGAATGTTGGGAAACAGGTTCACATACATTGAAGGTCATTTAATTGGATGACTTCTATGGAAAGCAATTTGGCAGTACCATCATAATTAAAATGTGTAACGTACAGATTCTAATATACTTCTGATCCATCAAACAGTACTTATAAGACCTTATTATATAGATATAATAGCACATGTAGATTTAATTTGTGTGTAAGGATATTTATTGCAGAATTGTTTATAACAGCAAAAGAGTTGTACTATTTAAATGTTCAGCTGCAGAGACACTTCAAATTACCTGAGGTACATTTAGTGTATAAAGCCTTTAGGGGGCAGCTTTATACAAAGTTATGTGGTATACATCCAAGATAGCTTAACTGACAATGCAAGGTGCAGCACCTTGCTAATAATGTGATATCACTTGCAGCCAGAAGCAACTTATTTCATAGATCAGCGATTTTCAACCTTTTTTCCCTCATGGCACATGTAAACTGATCACTGAAATTTTGCAGCACACCAAAAAATGTATACTTTTTGCAGCTCTGACCAAAAAAATTGGTGTAATTTTGATTCATTCTCACTGGTTGACTGGTGTAATTTTTTTATTTTTATTTGGCAGTTTAAGGGAAAAGAAGTCAGTGCGCCTGGCTAAATAGTCAGGTATAGCATGTTTTAAAAATTCTTGCAGCACACTTACTGAAAATCACTGACAGAGGTCATCTCTGGAAGAATGTATAAGAAACTGGGTTGTGTTCAAGATAGAGTCTGGATTGATGGCAGACAGACATAGAAAACTTCTTACATACATACTTTCATGCCTTTGAATTACATAATTCAAAAGTATTGCATCTATTTGTTTTAAACATAACCTCTCGTGGCTTTTCATCACACTTAAAATACAGTCCTAATATTTTTTTAAACTCGGACCCTCCAGATCCTATACAATGTGGCTTCTATCCACCTCTCCAAATGTATCATTCTAGCCCCTGCTTACTTATTTCAGCCTTGTTCTTGCTGATATTCCTAAAGCCAGTCAAGCTCTTTCCCATTTCAGGGCTTTTGCACCTACAGTCCTTCTGCCTGGAATCCTCTGACCTCAGGCCTTTGCATGACTTGCTCTTTTGAATATTCAGAAGGTCTCAGCTCAAATATTTACTCCAAAATTACCCTTCCTCCACACCATCACTCTCCATTCCCTTACCCTATTTTATTTCTTCCATGGCACTTAACCACTACCTAAAATTATATACTACACATTTGTTTTACTTGTTTATATTCTGTGCCTCCCTCTAGAATGTAAGGCTCATGAGAGCAGGACTTTGTCTTGTGTTCTGCTGTATCCCCAGAGCTTAGAACAGTGCCTGGCTTATAGCAAACATTCAGTAAATATTAACTAAATCAAAAAAACATGTTTTAAATACATTCTCCCACTCTGTTGCTTATCCTTCAACTTTGTGTTACAAAGACCTCTATTCACAAAAATAATTTAACATAGTCAAATGTGTCTTATCTTTTTCTGCCTTGTTTTTAACTCTTGGGTTTTATTTAAGAGTAATTCCTTCTTGTTCTGGTCATTTGAAAGTTCTCCAGTGGTTTAAAGTTAATATTTTTCATGTTGAGGGCATTACTTGATGTGGGATATATTTTTGCATATGGTCTGAGGTCATATCTAATTTTTCTGAATAGTTGTTTTTTTTTTTTTAAGATTTTATTTATCTTCAGAGGCGAAGGGAAGGAGAGAGGGAGAGAAATATCAATGTATGGTTGCTTCCTGTGCAATCCCTGCTGGGAATGTGCCCTGACTGGGAATCGAACCGTGATCTCTTGGTTCACAGGCCCGCACTTAATCCACTAAGCTATACCAGCCAGGGCAATAGTCGGTTTTCTTAATGAGCAAAGATTATTTTCATTGTTTTGATTGTACTTAATATAGGCAGAGTAATTTTAAAAGTCAGTCAATGGAACTAATACTGATTAGAAGAATTAGGAATTAGTGCATTTTTTCCATAGTCACTTTTTGTTATCAGATTCACACTTTCAGAGGAATTCTATTTTTCTTGATATGTGCCACCTTTCAACTGATAGCAATTATTGTCAATGATAAGATACTAAAAAAAACCTCCCTTTGTTTTCTGAATTTGTTTTTTTCTAGGGAAGTATACAGACAAATGTCATGAAACTTCTTTCTTCCCAGCCCTCCAGGCTTTTAAAGAACAAAGCATTACTGTGCAAGCCTGTCACACATAACAAGGCCATCTCTTGCAAACCGCATACCCAACACAAGGAATGTCAGACAGGTATGTGCTCTGGTGCTTTCCACATGAAGAGTTTCTTTTCTGTGTTTTTTTTTTAAGAGAGGAAAAGAAAGTTGTTAACAATTCCTTAAATGTGAAGACATTAATTCTTAGATCACATACTTTGAACATCTAATTTATTCCTATTATAATAATTATCATTTATACATAACTAAATTGAATCCATGTAGCATTCCATGTAGAGTGGACAGACATCACCTATGTGTGTATGCTGCTGTTTTTCAAATGTGTAGATAAACTATTATAATGACCAAGATACAAATGTTTACAAGAGCATTAGTGATTTACTCTTAGTTCTTTTTTTCTATGTTTTTTTTTAAACATTGTGTTGTCAGTTACTAAAGGTGTACTATATGTCTGAGGAATTGGTGATTGGGAGAGTTATTTGAATTCATACTTGAAAAGGCTGTAAACTGTTGGCCAATCCATGTTTCAGCTTTTAATCCCACCACCTTTATATTTTCAGTTACTTTCATAGCTCTGCCCAAAGCACTGTTTGGTTTTTGTTTTTAATGATAGGTTTACTTCACTTAATATGTGTATTTGAAAACTTAGTCTTTCAAAAAGAAATCATGAGCTTTTATGAAGGGTGCCTTTCTTTTATTTCTTCAAAGCATTTTTTTTAATTTAAAGAGTTTATTTATTTTTAAAGAAAGGGGAAGAGAGGGAGAAAGAGGGAGAGAAACATTGATTGGTTGCCTCCTCCACGCCCCCAACCGGGGACCCTGGCCCATAACCCAGGCATGTGCCCTGAACAGGAATCAAACTGCCAATTGGCTGGCATTCAATTCATTGAGCCATACCAGACCAGGCCAGATTTTAGGAATGTGCAAAATTGCAAAATTGCAAAATTGCTGTCCTGAAAAGTTACATCAATTTATCCTCTAACTATCAGTGTTTTGAGAGCATCCATTTCTCTGCACCCTCACTAACACCGGGCATTAAAACTAATAAGTAATCTTTTTTGCTCTAGCTTTAATTTGAAAAAATTTCAAAATTCAGAAATATTGAAAATATAGCACAATGAACACCAATACACCCTTCATTTAGATTCATCAAATGTTAACTTTTTGCAACATACGTTTTCTTTTTTCTTAAACTTTTTAAAAGTGAAGTAATTTATTCTTTTTTTAAAATCCTCACCTGAGGATATGTTTATTAATTTTAGAGAGAGAGGAAGGGAAAGAAAAGGAGAGAAACATTGATTGGGAACCATATGCACCCCCTGACCCCCACAACCTCGGTATGTGTCCTGATGGGGAATCAAACCTGCAACCTTTTGGTGTTCAGGACAATGCTCTAAGCAACTGAGCCACCCAGCCGGGGTAATCAGCCCTAATTCAGCAATCTATTGAGTATATTACATTTCTAGATCATATACCACATCTTACAGTTTTACTTCAGTCAATGACCAAGCTTAGGCCAAAGGAGAAATTGTTTTCATTGGCATCATGAAAGTATTATGTTTGTGTTTAAGTTTTTGTGTATTACTTTGATAAATAGTAAAAAAGCATAAATTTTAAATGTGTGGGGAAAGACATAAATAACATAGTTTATTCTTGAAAATAATGGAGATTAAAATTATTTCATTCAGATTTACCTGTGCCTAATAGGAAAAGTGATGTGGAACTTGATTCTCCACCTGCAAAGAAAAGAAAAATAGGTTTTTTACAGACTTACGATGCAGAATACTTAAAGGTTGGTTTCCTTATCTATCCGGGATCAAAAGCAAGTCCACCAAGGTCACAATGTGTTATTTGTGGAGAAATCTTATCTGCTGAAAACATGAAGCCAGCAAATCTTTCTCATCACTTAAAGACAAAACATTCAGAATTAGAAAACAAACCAGTAGATTTTTTTGAACAAAAATCTCTTGAAATGGATTGTCAAAACAGTTCTTTTAAAAAGTGTTTACTAGTTGAAAAGTCACTTGTGAAAGCTTCTTATTTAATTGCTTTCCAAATTGCTGCCAGCAAGAAGCCATTCTCCACTGCTGAAGAGTTAATTAAACCATATTTAGTAGAAATGTGTTCAGAAGTTGTGAGTTCAAGTGCTGGAGACAAAATGAAAACCATTCCTCTTTCTAATAACATGATTGGACACAGGATTGATGAACTGTCTGCAGACATTGAAGATCAGCTGATTCAGAAAGTTAGAGAGTCAAAGTGGTTTGCCCTTCAGATAGATGAGTCTTCAGAAATCTCAGATATCACCCTTCTTCTGTGCTATGTTCGTTTCATTGATAATGATTGTAGTGATATAAAAGAAGAATTATTATGTTGTATTGAAATGCCTTCTCAAATAACTGGTGTTGAAATATTTGAACTAATAAATAAATATATTGATAGTAAATCTCTGAATTGGAAACACTGTGTTGGTCTCTGTACAGATGGGGCTGCAAGCATGACTGGCAGATATTCCGGTTTAAGGGCAAAAATTCAAGAAGTTGCTATGAATACAGTGGCATTTACACATTGTTTTATTCACCGTGAACATTTAGCAACAGAAAAGTTGTCTCCATGCTTACATGAAATTCTTCTGCAGTCAGCACAGATTTTAAGTTTTATAAAGGCCAATGCATTGAATTCACGTATGTTAACAATTTTGTGTGAAGAAGTGGAGTCTGGGCATGTAAATTTACCACTTCCTGCTGAAGTACGATGGATATCGAGAGGGAGAATTTTAACAAGATTATTTGAATTACGACATGAAATTGAAATTTTCTTAAATCAAAAACATTCAGATTTGGCCAATTACTTTCTTGATGAGGAATGGGTTGCCAGGCTGGCCTATTTATCAGATATTTTTTCACTTATAAATGAACTAAATTTAAGTCTCCAAGGAACTATGACCACACTCTTCAGTTTGTATAATAAAATGGATGTATTTAAGGAAAAGTTAAAGATGTGGTTGAAGCGCACACAAGAGAATGATTATGATATGTTCCCTTCATTTTCTGAATTCTCAAACTCATCAAGCTTAAATATGAGAGGCATTGCAAACATTGTTTTTGAGCACCTGGAAGGACTTTCTCGAATGTTCAATGACTGTTATCCACCAGAAGAAGACTTGCGTTCGGGAAATTTGTGGATAATTAATCCTTTTATGAATCACCAGAATAGTAATCTCAAGGATTTCGAAGAAGAAAAACTAGCAACGTTATCTTCAGATTTAGGATTACAATCAGTATTTAAATCAATGTCTATAACTCAGTTTTGGATAAAAGCAAAGACAAGTTACCCAGAACTCCATGAAAGAGCAATGACATTTTTATTGCCTTTTTCAACTGTTTATTTATGTGATGCTACATTTTCAGCTTTGACTGAATCAAAACAAAGAAATCTGTTGGTTTCTGGCCCCGCCCTAAGGCTTGCGGTCACATCTTTAATTCCAAGGATAGAAAAATTAGTAAAGGAGAAAGAATAGTGAATGTATATTGTTTATCAGATTCTATAATTGTATTAAATTTTGTATAAGTATCCTAAAATATAGTTTCTTAATGTGGATATGTTTTCAGTGATTAAATACTTTAATACTTTTTCTCTTTTTGTTGAGGAATTTAATCATTGCGCATTTATACATAATTGTGTATAATTTTAAGAGTCCACCATAGAGAATTTAGCTGTTTCATTGAGTGATTGAATAATTTGGATTAGTGACCAAGATATAGTTAATGAAAGGCCTAATTTATAATGTAATAAATAGCACACCTGGATGTTGAAACTGCTTGGCCTTTAGAAGCACCTGGGACATGTTAGTCTGCAGCCAGCCTGCCTCCTACTACAGCAGGTTGAGGGTAGGTAGAAAAAAAAAAAGATTTAAACAGCTTGGCTAACAGGAAATGCAAACAGCCTGAGAGTTTGAGACTCCTGTAGGGGGCCTCTCTGGCTCACTAGACCAGCATTTTGCAACCTTTTTTGGAAAGGGCCAGGCAGTGAATATTTTAGGCTTTACAGGCCATGGGTGGTAACTACAGTACCCAGTTCTGTGGTTGCAGCATAAAAACAACTGTAGACAATACACAGACAAATGAGTGTGGCTGTGTTTCAATAAAACTGTTTATTTGTGAACATTGAAATATGAATTAATATAATTTTCCCATGTCCTGAAAGCCACCTTTAAAATTTTTATTATTAAAAAATGTAAACAAACAAACATTGTTAGCTGTGGGAGGGAAAGGGAGTAAAAAAAACCCAGATAGTTGACCCAATCTGCCCAGTTTGTTCATCCAGGTCTAGATGGATTTCCATATAAGATCAGATGGGCCAGGAGTGGCCAGTAGGGTTTTTTCTGTGAAAGCCTCTCTTCCCACAGCTGCAAGTGTCCATGGGGAACAGCACCAGATGTTAGACCTTGGTCCTTCAATTTGTCTAAGAAGAGAATTCAGAGCTAAGGAACTCAAAGATATGCCAAAGTTTATTTAAAGTCACAGGGGTAGAAGAAGTGAGCCAGCTAGGCAGTGTGGACTCAGGAATCAAGATACAGAGGCAAAAAAAAGGGCTCTTGGAGCTTAGGACAAAGAAAGGCAAAGAAAATGTGCCTTGGGAAGGTGAGGTCATTCTAGAGAGAGAGAGAGAGAGAGAGAGAGGGGAGAGGGAGAGAGGGAGGGAGGGAGGAGGGAAGGGAGAAGAGAGAGCACACTTGCTGGGTCCTTTGTCTGAAGAGCTTTTATCTGCAGGTCTCATGGGAGGATCTTAACAATGTATTCATCAGCTTTCCAAATGTGTCTCCACTGATGGGTCCACCAAGGGGGGGGATCATTAGTTGCTGTCAACAGTGGTGTTGCCCTACCTGGTCTTGCTGCTTTTCTGGCCCAGGTGCAGAAACACAACCGAGGCTTAGATGTTACCTGTAGTTTGACCAAAACTCTGCCTCTGTGGTCAACAGACCTGAGACTGTGGCTAAGCTCATCTGGTCCGGGTCAAAACCTCATTGTCCTGAGGGCTTACATAAGGGAGTGGTAGTACAGGGGAGTCTAATGAGGCTGTTGTCCTGACCCCTGTTCCTCATCTAAGGGAGTCTACCACAGGATTGGCTATATGCCAGGGGAGGAAAGGTTAGGGGAGGATCCAAACTTCAGGTCCAGCCATATGAAAGGTCAGGGGTGGGGGGCTAAATCACATGATCAGCAATATGCAAGGGGAGGAACTGTCACTCTGGGTGCAAAGTCCCACCCTACAATTCTGTTCCCAGTTTTA
Source organism: Trachops cirrhosus (assembly GCA_028533065.1). Lineage (NCBI taxonomy): Eukaryota > Metazoa > Chordata > Mammalia > Chiroptera > Phyllostomidae > Trachops > Trachops cirrhosus. The sequence goes on along the minus strand of CM052542.1, from coordinate 20,570,127 downwards.
CCTGTTGCTAGGCACCCAGAGCCCCAGCCCTGGACTGTTGGCCATGGCGACTGGTACCTGGCTTATCTACTCTGCTCATGCCTAACTGCCTGCTACTCTAGTACAAGTATCTGAATTTTCAAATGCCTTTTATATTTTAATTTCAGATGTGAGAAGTTAGAGGGAAGATAGGTTTCAGGCAAAGTAAAAGGCAATTTATGACTAGTTATTGATTTATTACTAATAATTTCATAAATCTAATTTGCAAATAACTTTTTGAGCTCACACATGTGCCAGGCATTGTGCTAGGCCTATTTCAGACTCAGGAGGACTGATGCAGCGTTAACCTCACTTACAGAAGCAGATAACAACAGTCCCACTGAGGTTAGGTGACAGCTCAGATTTCAAAGCTAGGGTGGCACAGGCAGGGATGAAGCCCTGGTCTTTTGATCCTAAGGGAGGGCTCCTGCAAGCCACGTCCAGAAACCCGTGTTTGACTCCACCCTGTCTGTATTGACTGGGAGCTTTTCCCTGAATTTATTGGACCCATTTAGTCAAGAGCCAAGTGGGTCCCAGTGTTACCATCTGCGGCAAATGCCCCTCCTATCCACTCCGCCCCCTCCCCCCCCAGGTGCTGGGACAAAAGAGAGGGTGGTAACATCCGTGATAGACGAGGAAAGGGAGGCTCTAGCTAGCGTCCTCTGGGAGTCTGAAGACGGGAGGAAGTGAATCGGGGGCAGGGGCGGGTTTTCGGCGGACTTGACCTTAACGAATGAGCCCGCCCTCCCGGAGGGCTTGCGTGGCCATGGCGCTCGTGCTCACTGCTCTGCGCGTCCTGATCGCTGCTCTGCGCATCCTGCTGGGCGGCTTCTTCGTGCTCACGGGGGCGGCCAAGCTCTCGGAGCAGATCGCAGCTCCCGTGTCGAAGCAGATGGTGAGCGGCGTGGCGTGGGTAGCGGGCGGATGGTCCCTAGCGGTTACCCCGCCGTTACCCGGGCACCCGGCGCCCCGCCCCCATCTGCCTGCACCTGTGCCCCGCTGACCCTCCTGCCTTCGGGTGAGATGGCGCTAGAGCTGGGGGAAGAGCATGGGACCTTGACGTCGAGGTTGACGCCTGCCTGGGCTGTTTCTCTGAGTTCTGTGGATCTTCTATAGACAGAAGGGGTTGGGCACGTCTCCTTCCAGCTGAGGACTGGTGGCCTAGGCAAAGCCAGAGCCACAGGAGGAATGTTCCCGGACCCTGGGGGAGAAATATGGAATGGAAAAAGGGACACAGTTCCTTCCCTGCCCCTTTCCCCTCCTTCCTTTGCTTGAGTTCTTGGGAGCCTCGTGAGGCAGGGCTTTATTAATCCCCGCTTGCCAGAGCAGGAAACCTGCCCTGAGAGTGGAGAGGTTACACAGCTGGACAGGAAGTAGCACCCAAATTAGACACTCCTAATTTATAATCCTGAGGATGGAGCGTGAGGGGGAGGCCTAGAAGTTGCCCTTAGGCCATCTCTCTAGTTCTAGACTAGAGGGAAATGTTTAGTGGGTATGTTCTTATGCCCACTAAACAAGCTTCTCAAGCCAGACTTGGCGACCTCTGCCAGCTCCCTCTCCCAGGCCTGGATTCTCCCCTTCTGTCCTGGCAGAAGGTGATGGGTTTGGGCAAGTTCATCTCCAGAGTCAGACAGCTTAGAGCGTTCTGATATTGCTCAATAGGGGAGGTAGCGCTGAGGTGGGGGAGCAGGCAGAGGTAGCCAACCAGAGGGATGAGTTGAAGTTGTGTCCCAGGATGGAGCCTGACTCAGAATGATGTCACTCTGAGTGAGCCCCCTTAACTCCCCTTGTGTCTACTACAGTAGAATCTGGGCATCAGCGTATGCTGTAGAAAGTGGAATCTGTTTAATGAGCAGCAGCATGCCCTTTCATCCCCTCTCCCAACCCCAAATAATCCCTGCGTAGGACGTGAAGAGAAACCAGGCCAGGCAGAAAGGAAAGCTGTGGGTTCCCAAGGCCTAGGCTCTAGATGCAAAGGCCCAAGCCTTGCTTCCTCTTCCTGGAATTTGGGACTCATTAGAGTCCAATGAGAAAAACAGTCCATCTCTGCATCACCATCCAGCTCTTCTCCTTGGAGCATGAAGCCTGTTAACTGATTCCAAAGCTTAGCCCCACAGGGAGGCTCTCTCCTTTCCAGGCTGACCTCAGCCAGGAGTACTAGCTCTTTGTTGGGGAAGTTGATGGCACCAAACGCCCCTGTGGAGCACCTGGGCAGTGAGTGAATCCTTGGTGAGTGGCTGACAGGTGTTCCCTGCCACCTCTAGAAAGCCCTGTTCGTGCAGTTTGCTGAGGTGTTCCCGTTGAAGGTGTTCGGCTATCAGCCAGATCCCATGAGCTACCAAGTGGCTGTGGGCTGGCTGGAACTGCTGGCCGGGTTGCTGCTGGCCCTGGGCCCACCGAAGCTGCAAGAGATCAGTAACTTTCTTTTGATCGTGCTCATGATGGGTAAGGGGGGTCCGTCTGGGCAGGGGGAAGGGGAGCTTCTCAGGGAGGATGATGGGAAGACCTGGCTGTTCCTCTGTTCCCCTTTGCTGTTGCCTTCCTCCCTGTTCCTCTGGAACCAGGAGTATATCCTGCTGTGCTACCGTTTCCATGGTCTTCAGACTGGGACAGGTGCTTTTCATACCTCATATACTGTAACACGATTTCATGCCAAATATACCTTCTACCTTATCAATTCTATTGGCTGCATGGTAGTCCATTATAAAGATGTATTGCAACCTAAAAGCTCCTACTGCTCTCCCCCATCCCACCCCTGAGATGAGAGGACAGAGTAGCAGCTACCACTTGACTTATGTGCCTGGCAGTTGGGAACAAGGAAGCTGAGCCCCCTGAACAGAAAGGCAGAGAATTTCCCTGAGGCAAGAAGTCCTGGAGGGCCCCCCTCATAGCAGCTCTGCCCCCAGGTGTTGATGATATACAGACAGCTGCTGCTTCAAAGGCCAGACATGTTTGGGTTCTTCTGTACCCCTGGCCTCATGTCACCATTGCTGCCTCCACTACCACCCCTCCCCTGCCTTGCTTTCCATCTCTGGAGCTTCCCTCGTTTTCAGATCTTTCTTTAACTTCCACCATCAACCCCTGGTCCTCCTTCCCTCCAGCAGGATTAAGAAAGGTGTTGGAGCAGGGAGAATTTGTTCCCGAATGCCTGTCTTGCCACCTCCCTGCCCTATTTGGTTGTATTGTACCTGTTTTATTCTTGCCCTTTGAGAGGGGTTACATTAGTTCAGAAGGCTTCTGATCTCTGGGAGGCCAGGGAAACAAGGGCAGCTAGTTTGGGGGTATGTGTAGAGGGTGCTTAATGGGAGGCCTTGAGCTGGAGTGGGTCAGCCTAGGCTGGAGAGCCCTGAGCTGCTGCTATCTCCTGGGTGCCCCCAGGGAACCTCTGAGACCTGACTTTCCATTCCAGGGGCTATCTTCACTTTGATGTCTCTGAAAGAATCACTGATCACCTGCATCCCAGCTGTCGTCTGCCTGGTGCTCCTGCTGGTGCTGGATATCTGCCAGGTCGTAGTCAAAACTCAGCAAGTGGTGGTCACACCCACTGAGAAGAAGACTCCACGTACAGTCACAAGAGTAGAGTGACTGTAGGTTGAGAGTAGAGTGTCTCTTGCTTCTCTGTGCCATGTCACTTTCACAGCAAGAACATAGAAGGACACAGAATCTACCACCTTGTAACCAATGTCATACATCCAGGGTCAAGTTATGGCCAGGGTTGAAACAGACATCTTGTCTACCTGGCCCTGCTTCTCTCTTGAACATCTGCTGGTCTTCTTTGGTGTTTACTAGCATTCCTCTTTTCAATTCCTTTGTATAACTGTACCTTTTAATTTTTTCTATGCCTTTACGTGGATTTATGAAAATGAAATTATTTTATTTACATTTTTAAATAAATTTTTATTATCTGCTTTTTAAAGCTAATGTACTGTATGGCATTCCATGTGTGTTTTACCTTGTTGAAGTTAAAGGCTGTGTAGTACTCCATTGCAGGGAGGTACTGTAATGTATTGACTGAAGCCCCCACTGAGGAACATTTGGATTGTTTCCATTTTTTTTTTCTGTTGCGAACCTCACAGTAAATCACCTTTGCATACTCTCCTTTCCTAGAAGTGACAGCACGAATTCAAAAGACATACATGTTTTTAAGGTTTTATTACTTACACATTGAGCGTGGCAGAGTATAAGTGCCTGCTTCTGCCTGTGCCCTTCTGATTCCTTCCCATTTCTTTTTATCTTGGGCCATTTAGATTTGCAAAGCTAACAGAGATGGGCATTGAGTCAGCATCTTACAGGACCTGAAACTGCCAGCCTCTGGTGGTAAGGTAGGGCATGCTGGGTAGTGCTCCTTGGACCCCCACACCGAGGCAGGAGGCAGCCAGCTCCAAGGGATGCTGCCCGTGAAAGCAGCGCCGGAAGCCAGGGATGAGACCCGGAGGTCCTGGGGAGTCAGGAGGCTGTGTGTGTGGCAATTCTCAATGGAACGTGACCAGCACATTACCAGCCTTCATCTCACACACACACACAAATATCTACATCTATTGGTATATACGTATGTAGTAGTGCACACATACTACATATAAAGAGTGTCAAAACAAGAAGGAAGCTTTCACTCACATAAGAGGTCCAGAGATAACATAGCTTTAGGCTCAGTGTTGGGTAATTTGGCTGCCTTGCGATGACATCATGGACTGATGTTTTTTTCAACTTTGCTTTCTATCTATTGGCTACTGCCCTCAGGGTCACCTAACACCCAAGGTGCAAAGAGAGAGGAAAGTTCTCCTAGAAGACCCTAGATTTCCCCTCACATCCCACTGGTCGGGGTTATGTCACATTTCCATTCCTAGACCAATCACTAGCAAGGAGAATGGAATTCCCATGATGAACTTAAACTAGTTAAGATTTACCCACACTGGTAAGGGAGGGAGGGGGGGTTGAAAATGGTTTCTGCCATTTACTAGCTTATATGCAGAATTTGTTTAATAATGGTAAATACTTCTTAGAGTTGCTGTGAGGATTTAGTGGGTTAAAGTGCTTACAGTGGTGCCTGGTACATAGTAAGTGTTCAGTAAATGCTATTAAATACTGGTCTGTTCTACAGATGAGAAAATGGATTCAGGAAGCTTAAATGCCTTTGTGTCAGACCCGAGACTAGAATTAAGGCCTGATTGACTCCAGAATGCACACTTTCCATTCCATCTGCTGCCAAAGTCAGAAGTGGGCAGGCATGGCACTCCTGCTCTCTTCACATTGACGGTACATGGGATGATCTGTCCAATGTATTTCAGCCTGCCTTGCTTTCCAGAATTTCTCTGCGTGAAAATTTTGAAGCCCGTGAAAGCAGAGCCTGGATACCCTGGCATCCCAGCCTCTTACTACCCCTTCTAGGATGCCACTGCCAGGCTGTCTCCAGCCAGGACTTTGAGTGAAACCGCTCACAGCTGGCATTAGATTGAGGGTTGTTGTTTACTAAGGCTTGATCTGTAAGCTGGTTATTTGCTACAGGACTCCTCATTGCCTAAGCTTGGCTGGAGGGCCCACCCAGCAGCTGTGGGAAAGACAGGGCGCTAGGGGAGTGGGCTGGCCAGCTGGTGTGGAGGAGCAGTTGGGATTGACAGCAGCAGGAGTATCTTGAGCTCCAGCAGTGGCTCCTCAGCCCAAGGAGAAGCCAGGCCCCAGGAAATATGCTCCCCAAACTGCAGCCAAAACCTGCATCAGGTGCGCACAATGACATTCAGCTGCCAGGGCTTCCTTATACTTTTCTATCTCCCTCCCCCTGCCCTCTCGCTCTGCAATGATGCTCCCAGCCCTTGGGGCCCTGGCTGCACCCCACAAACCCAGCTCACAGCTGCCACTGGTGGGCCCCAGCCCCTTTAGCTGTTGGGCCCAACCTTCGTGTCATGTCCTGGGATTAATCTGTTGATGGGAGGGCGTGGAATGTGTGGGTGGGAGTGGATTCTGTTTTGTCTCAGCTCCTTAAAGCCAAGTCCCAGGGCTCCAGAGAGAGCTGCAGCAGCCAGAACAGCAAGAGGTAAGAGAGGACTGATCAGGTGGGATGGCAAGTGGAGATTCAGGGTGGACAGCCGGGGACTGGAGCCATGGTGGACAGGCCTGAGAGGGAGGGCAAGAAAGGAATACACTCCCTCAGGTTTCCACAAAGGATTGGAACCTGAGAGGTTCAAAGGCAAAAGTATTGCAATGCAAATTTTGGCGTTGGAGGAACTGAGTTTGGGGGCACCCTAGGAGTTTGCTTATGTGTCCAAAATAGGAACAGGACACTGGCTTGTGCACTTACCTGCCTCGGGGAGAGAAGAGGAATATGCCCAGATGCCTCTGTGTTGTTTTGTTTGCTCGGGGTGCCTGTGTCTCTGACGCTGTGTGTGTGCCTGTGTGGGTGTACCCAGTTATCTGTGCGCTGCCTAGAGGGGAAGGGAGCTAATGGTTATGAAGTACCTCCCCACTGTCAGCCACAGTGTGCAGAGTTTTACTTATGTTTCCTCATAATCCTCCCAACAACACTGAGGTAGGTATTTTAATCGCCATTTTACAGCAGAGAAGACAGGTTCAGTGAAGCCGAGTAATTTGCCCAAGGTCACATGGCAAGGAAATGTGTGTATCTAGAATCTGCTTGATTCCAGGGCCTGTGTTCTTTTTTATTCGTTTGTTTTTAATTTCCAGCTTTATTTATTTATTTTTCCGGTTTTATTGAATTTATTGGGGTGACACTGGTTAACAAAATTATACCGCTTTCTCGTGCCCAGTTCTACAGCACGTCACCTGTGCATAGGGCCTGTCCTCTTTTTGCTTTGCTGTCCAGTGTTTTGAGTCAGATACAGGACTTCTTTGTGGTCAGAAGGCAAGGGGGTAGGAAACAGGCTGGAAGGCCTGAGAGTTGTGAAACCTTTTCAGCTCTGTCCAAGGCACTCCAGGAAAGTCCCAGGGGAAGACCTTTACCAAGACAAGTCCAAGATCACTGTACAGAGGCCTGTCCTCTGGATCAGTGCATCATAAGACAGCTCCTCCATCCATGCCCTGCCGGCCCCCCACTGATCTGGATGGTTTGGGCTCTTTCTGGGGGGTAGGGTTCTCTGCGGAACTTCCTGGTGGTTCAGCCTTGCTTGGGCTGACTCCACATGCCTGTGCCCCCACATATCTGAACCACACTCCCTCTGTGAGGGGCATCTCCACCCTCCCAGGCACCAGGTTGGAAATTTCCAAGCTATCTGGGACTTCTGCCTTTTCCTCACTTCCCACAGCTTGTCAACAATCCCACTCAACTTCAAATAACTCTGGAGTCCTTCCCTTCCTCTCCATCCTTCCTGGGTGCTGGGTGAGCTCAGTTCTCACCCCCTTCACGTGACCAGCAAGGACTGGGGAAGGAGGGGTTGGGGGTTGGGGGAAGGTGGTAAGCCTCTGCAGTGACCTTCTTTCCTTAGTCCAAGGTCCGAGATAAATAGCAGTACTGGGGACCTGGGTGGTGACAGCTGCAGCCCCTGGGATGACGTTGCCCACTTCATTGTGGTGGCTACAGCTACACGTTGGCGCTGGGCCCCGGGGCTGCCCGCCAGCATGGCCGCCCTGGCAGCGTTCATCCGTGGCTGCAGGCGCCTGGGCCAGGCCCTGCATCTCTACCTGCTCAACCTGGCCCTGGCCGACGTGCTCTTCACACTCACATGGCCACTCTGGCTCACCTAATACCTGGAAGTAGCCAACTGGCCCTTCCCCAAGGCCGCCTGCCTTGCGCCTGGGGTTTCCTACTACCTGTCCACCTACACCGCAATGGCTTTCTTCGCAGTCATCAGCGTGTGAGGCTGCAGCTGGGTTGGTGCCCTGACTTCCGGCCCAGGGTAGCCACCAGCCTCACGCTGTGAGGCCGGAGCCCCACCCATGTGCCGCTGCCCGGCTGGCCTGCTTGCCTGCCCTGTGCCTCGCTTTCGCTGCACGGGAGCAGGGGCTGCACAGCGTGGTCCACTGTTTCCTGTATGGCTGGGCATGCCAGCTTGTCCTATGCCACAGTGGCCTTTGCGGTTCCCTTCCTGCTGGTGCTAATGGTCTATGCGATCCTGGCGCAGACTCTCATGGGCCGGGCTGGGCTGCAACGGTGTGTAGCCAGGAACATGGTGCTGGGGCTTCTGCTGATCCTTGCCCTCTACCATCTGCTGCTGGAGCCTTGGGTAGCCAGGCAGGAGGGCGTCACAGGTGGTGGTTCCGTGCCGCCTCCATGCTCAACGTTCTGCATACCCTCAGCCTGACACTGCTGAGCCTCAGGACCCACTGATCTATTGCTTCTCCATGCGCTGCTTCCTCCAGGACTGATGGGTACTGAGCTGCTGCCCCAGGGGTGGGGATACCTGGGGGAGAGTGCAAACAGCCTCCTTGGCATCCACCTAGAGAGGCCCAGCCTCCCTGGCTGCTTCAGCCCCTGCCACCCTCCCAGTGGCATCTATGGATGGAGAAAACTCTTTGGAAGAGCCTATTATTCCAATTCTTTTTTATTTTTTTATTTTATTTTTTTTTAAAGATTTTTTATTTATCTATCTTCAGAGGGGAAGGGAAGGAGAGAGGGAGAGAAACATCAATGTATGGCTGTTTCCTGTGCATTCCCTGCTGGGAACGGGCCTGCAACCCAGGCATGTGCCCTGACTGGGAACCAAACCGTGATCTCTTGGTTCACAGGCCCGCGCCCAACCCACTAAGCCACACCAGCTAGGGCCCAATTCTTTTTTTAAAAAAATATTGGTTATGCTATTACAGTTGTTCCAGTTTTTCCTCCTTTGCCCTGCTCTGCCTGGTACCCCCATTCCCTCCGGCAATCCCCTCCTCCCCTTAGTTCATGTCCATGGGTCATGCACCTAAGTTCTTTGGCTACTCCATTCCCTATAGTCTTCTTAACATCCCCCTGTCTATTTTGTACCTACCAATTTGTACTTCTAAATCCATCCACCTTTTCACCCACTCTTCCCCTTCCCCATCCCAGCTGATAACCCTCCAAATGGTCTCTGTATCTATGGTTATGTTCCTGTTCTGCTTGTTTGCTTAATTTGTTTGTTCTTTTTTTAGATTCAGTTGCTGATAGTTGTGAATTTGTTGCCATTTTCATGTTTATAGTTCTGATTTTCATTTTCTTATGTTGTTCCCTTTAACATTTTATATAATGACTTGATGATGATGAACTCCTTTAGTTTTACCTTGTCTGGGAAGCACTTTATCTGCCCTTCAATTCTAAATGATAGCTTTGCTGGATAGAGCAATCTTGGATGTAGGTCCTTGCTTTTCATCACTTTGAATATTTCTTGCTGTCCCTTCTTGCCTGCAAAGTTTCTTTTGAGAAATCAGCTGACAGTCTTATGGGGACTCCTTTGTAGGTAACTACCTGCTTTTCTCTTGCTGCTCTTAAGATTCTCTCTTTATCTTTAATCTTTGACATTTCATTATATTGTGTCTTAGAGTGGGCCTCTTCACATCCAACTTATTTGGGACTCTGTGCTTTCTGAACTTGTGTGTGAATTGTGTATTTTCTTCACCAAATTAGGGAAGTTTTCTTTCATTATTTTTTCAAATAAGTTTTCAATTTCTTGCTTTTCCTCTTCCCCTTCTGGCACCCCTATGATTCAGCTGTTGGTACATTTGGAGATGTCCCTGAGGCTCCTTATTCTACCCTCATTTTTTTGAATTCTTTTTTCTTCTTGCTGTTCTGATTGAATGTTTTTTTCTTTCTTATGTTCCAAATCATTGATTTGAGTCTCGGCTTCATCCCCTCCGCTGTTGGTTCCCTGTAGATTTTTCTTTATTTCACTTAATGCAAACTTCATTTCTGCTTGGGTCTTTTTTATGCTGTTGCAGTACCCAATGAATTCTTTGAGCGTCCTGATAACCAGTGTTTTGAACCCTGCATCTGAAAGATTGCTTATCTCCATTTCATTTAGCTCTTTCTCTGGAGTTTTGTTCTCTTCTTTCATTTGGGCCGTATTTCTTTGTCTCCTCAGTTTTGCAGCCTCCCTGTGTTTGTTTCTATGTATTAGGTAGAGCTGCTTTGACTCTCTGCCTTAGTAGTGTGGCCTATGGTAGAAAAGGTACCTGTAAATTGTGTAGGACAGAGTCTTAGGTAATTGCCAGGGCAGGGCAACCATTTCACCATTTTGTGGCTCTGTCAGGGTTGGGGGAGGGCTCAGAGAGGGGACAATGCCATTGCCTGGGAGGAAGCTGTTTCCTGCCATTTGCCCTGTTACCAGTCATTTCACTTTCTCCCTGTATGCCACTTGTGCCCTTCCAGCTGTTGCTCTGGCACTGAAATCCAGAGGGAGTGAGTCTGCATTAGTCCTGAGACCTTTGCAGCCCCTTTAAGAGGAGTCTCCTGAGAATCTGGCAGTTTCTTCTACCACCTCAGCTCCCACTGTTTTTTTTTTATATTTTATTTATTTATTGTTAGAAAGAGGGGAATGGAGGGAGAAAGAGAGGGAGAGAAATATCAATGTGTGATTGCCTCTTGTCCCCCACTGGGGACCCTGTCTGCAACCCAGGCATGTGCCCTGACTGGGAATTGAACTGACAACCTTTTGGTTCTCAGGCCAGCACTCAATCCATTGAGCCACACCAGCCAGGACAACTCCCACTGTTTTTACAGACAGACGTTATGGGGACTTAATCATCCCGAAACCGGAACCCTGGGCTGGGTGGTCTGGTCTGGGGCTGGGATTGCTCTCTCCCAAAGTATCCCACCTGGCTTTTGTCTATCACATGTGAATGTGGGACTGCCCGTTTGACCACCTCTCCATGCCACACCACATCTCTGTGCCACATCTCTGCCTCTCCTATCTGTCTGGATGAATGTGTCTTCTTTAAATCCTTGGTTGTTGGACTTCCATACAGTTGATTTTATTATGTATCTGGGTGATATTTGTTTTTTAGTCTAGTTGTAATTTTTGCTGTAGTTATGTGATGAGGTGAAGTGTTTTTACCTATGCCTCTATCTTGACCAGAAGTTCAATATGTTCCTTTTCCCCCAAAAAATCCTAAAAGTAGCTATTTGTATATCCAGTTCACTTAGAAAAATCAGTAGACAATACTTCAGCCATGCTGGTTTAGAACTTCATTAAAATTCCCAAAATAAAAGTTGCATTCTCTGTGGTCTAATAACATATCCTTATAATTAATTTTTACCTTCAACCCAGGGCATTATATAGACATGTATCCTATTTTCTTTATATTGCTAAAGATAACAATAAGCTGAAAATCGTCTTATTCATAGCTCCTTGGATCTAGCAATGTTGTTCACTGTTTCTCATAGGCAAGTGGAGTAGAACAGCACAAAGCCGGATGTCTGGCTCTCATCTCACAGTCACCTGGTGCTGTTTGCATCTGATCTGCGGTTCCGCAGCTCCAGAAACAAGCTTTCCCTGGTCTCTGTTAAATGACAGTAAGGCCGAGTCTTCTCATTTTTGTTCTTCTTCTCCTTCTCTTTCTCATACTCTCCCTCTTCTCCCTCCCCTTCTCCGTCCCCTCCCCTCTCCCTTCTTGTTCTCCTCTCCTCCTCCTCCTTCTTCTCTATAAGGGAGAAGACTACAGCAGGCTGGATGGGGAGACAGCAAAATCTTACTGAGATGATGAGGTTGTGATTTGGGGGCAGAGGAAAGAGGGATTGAACTCTTATGGAGACCCTAGATTCCAATCCTTATTTTTATTTTTTAATCCCTAGGACATGCCTATTGATTTTAGAGAGAGGGGCAGGGAGGGAGAGAGAGGGGGAGAGAAACATACACCAGTTGCTGCTCAGATGTGCCCCGATGGGGAACCAAAGCAGCAACCTAGACATGTGCCCTGACTGGGAATCTAACGGAGCTTTTGGTTTACAGGAGGATGCTCCAACCAACTGAGCCACACTGTCCAGGGCTAGATTCCGATTCTGATGCAACTAGCCCCCTAGCTGTAGAGCATCAGTCTTGCCTGTAAAAGGGGATAGAAATTCTTTGTAACAAGAAAGTTCCCTAGACTTTGCCAGCTTTTGGATACAAAAAAATATGCCATTGTTTTTAAATTTTTATTATCTTTTTTAAAGATTGTTTTTGAAATCTCTTGGGATAAAACCTAAGTTCTCAAAATGGCCTGCAAAGTTCTGGCTCTTTCTTCCCACCCAGCCTCAACCTCTTCCACTTCTGCCTCTCTCCATGGATTCAGTCATCTTCTCAGTTCCTGGAACAGGCCAGTTTCTTTACCTCCAAGGCTTTTGTGCCTGGCTGCCAGGAATGATGTCCCTCACTTTTCTTCATGATGTTTATTCCTCTTCATCCTCACTTCCTGAAAAGTAACTCTTTATAGCTTTTCTTGACCAGAAAACACATATACACACACATGACTGGATTAGATCTGATTGCTCCTTCATAGTTATTTTCAGAATTGTCATCTACCAATTAATTGAGTAATTCATTGATTTTTTTCTTTCTCTCTTGCCAGAATGTATTTATGTTGATCCAATTCAACTTAATAAATTCCATGTTTACCTTATTTGTGGCTGTATCCCCTGCGCTCACGACTCTACATAGTAAGACCTCAGGATATCAGATGAATGAATGAAACCTGAATATCATTAGATTAAAATGCTGAAGGACTCACTCAGACATTCCAGTTTCTGATAGATTTTCCTCAAGTGTTCTTGAATTCTCTAAGCTTGTATTATCTGGGTGCCTTCCTGACCCAGTCCTGCTAACTGCTTCCTTCTGCTGTTGTGGGATACCACAACTCTGTCATCACCTCCACTGTGCCAAGACTGCTGTACCAAGACTTGGTGGTAACCCATTTGGAGGTCTACCCTGCTATTAACTGGGCCCGGGATCCCCAAGACTTGCTGCCCTTTCCTTTGGCTGAGCAGGCACTCTGTCGCTGGGTGCAAATTGCTCCAGTGGTTCTGGCCACCAGTGCTTTCCCTCTTGATGTGTTGATAATGCAGGAGTTGGTTTCAAGAGGGAAAGGGAACCACTTTTCTCTTTAGTCATGTTATTGGGGGCCCCACAGCGAGACTACATGGGTCTGAAGGAGTGAGAGCTTAACGGATGAGAGCAGCATGCTCATGATGCCAAGTTGGCTGAAGGGTCTGCCAATCAGCCACTGTGTCTTATTGACTGTCAGGTCCAATTGCTGAATTTGCTTTCTAATGATAAACTTGACAAATTCCCTCTTTTCTTCTTTTTGATGAATTCCCTTTCATTTGTCTCTTATTCTTTCTTTAACTTTTTTCCTTTACATTTTAAAAGTAATACATGTTCATGAAAATAAATTCAAAGCAGTAGAGAAAAATGTAAAATAGCAAATAAGGGTTCCCCCAGCAGTAGCCACTGTTCACAGTTTCTTGTTATATGTACCTTTCCAGATGTTTTCTATTCCAGTGCAAATGTATCTATAGTCAATTTTCTTCAAAAGTTCAGAAATGATGCAGTATTAGAAGGCTCTTTTGCATGGTTTTCATTTACTATATCTCATACATCTTTTTATATAGGCACATATAGATATCTATGTCATTCTTTTTAATAGGTGCAGAATATTTATTTTACTGAGTTGGTTCCCTATTGATGGCATTTGTTTCTATTCTTCCACTGTGGTAAACAATGATGCAATGAATGTTCTCATCCACAAATCTTTGCTTACTTGAAAACCCATAGAATAAAGTCCTGGCAATGAAATTGCTATGTCAAGGAGTGTGTGTGCACACTTAAATTGTTTAATTGCATCACCAAATTTCCTCCCCAAATGCTGCACCAATTACACACCCATCAGCAACATGTAACAGTTTCTGTTTTATACCTCCTCACCAGGACTGAGCATTGTCACCTGCCTCCTTCTTGATTCTAGACTCCGGTTAGCATTCTGACTGTGAGCATGGTTGTTTGCTTTTTTTTTTTTTTTTTTTTTTGGAGGGCTTCTCAGTCTTCTTTATATCTATTTGAAACCTGGTGGGGGCAGGAGTGGGAAAAGAAAGGGTGTCACCTAAGACCTCACACCAACCAACTTTTAGCCTATCTTGCTTGTTGGAGGAATTAAACAAAAGCCCACACACACACCCATAGGTCCATAGTAATTGTTAGTTCTCTTTCTGTTCCTGGGAATTAGTCTGGCTCATTCCATGCAACACTGACCAACATCTCAGTCCCAGCAAGGCCAGGAGGAAGACAGGGACCACAACATGAATTCACTTGCTCTGTTGTCGGGATGAATTGCTCAGCCCCAGGGACCATGCAAGGCTGGGTCTCTGAGAAATGATCTGGTGTCCACACTAGAACCAGCTGAGTCTCCTGAGGCTGAATTTGATTCTGTCCAGATAAAACATGATTCCCTGCGGCCTCTTCCATCCCTGCGGTCTTGTACTATCTTGCTTTTGATGTGACTTTTCCCTTAGTAAAGTAGTCAGTTTCCTTTGGGAAATGTGTAACTTAGCCTTCTGTGTCTGACCTGGAGACAAAAGAACTTGAGAACTGATTGCCTCTGGGAGATCACACAATGCAGAAGGAAAGCCTCTGATTAGAGTTACAGTGTTTGAGAACCACCCCCTCCGCCCTGGCCCCCCTCACTCAGGAGAGCAGGGGTGAGGACCCAGAGGCAAAGACCTTGAGGGATGAGAGAGGGCGGGAAGCATTTACTGTCAGTCCTCTTGGATTCTTGGTCTCCTTACTTATTCCACACCTTCAATAATTTGACATAAGACCCTGCCTAATCCACAATGGAGAAAAGGGAGCCCTAGTTGATCCTTGATTAAATGTCAAACACCCCTTTTTTTCAGGATCCAGGGAAAACTCATCTGCCAACTGTTCTCAGCAATCAGTTAATAACTACCTCTCCTCGTTCAGGGCCAGGAATGGCTAATCCCTGGCCCAACCCATCCAACACACACCCTATGGCAGTTGGGTCCAAATGTGGTGCAGGCAAGCTGCTCCTGATGCAGAAAGAACAAAGCTCTCCTTCTGGACTGTGCTCTGCTTTTTCTTCAGCTCAGTCACAGTCCAAGTCTCTGAACCCAGCCCAACCCTGTTCCTGCCCTTGGGCAGGACTGGTTCAGGTCCTTGGCTCTGCAGAATACTGCCTGGGGTTCCTCATTCTTTGTTTTCCTGTCTGCTCCTGCCAAGTCTTCACCTCCAGACCAGGCCCCACTGGCTCCCACGGCCTCAATTGAGGAGTCTGTCAGACTTCAGTTTGATTCTCTCTCCATCTTCAGACCTCTCTCTCTGCAGCTGATTATTTGCCTTGATGCCTTTTCCCTCTCTCCAGTCCTAGAAGGAGAATCGCGTTTCCCCCTGTTGTTGCAGCTATTCTACACTGACCCTGAAACCACTCTCTTGGACTACATTCCAGCTACAGGGACTGAGACCCAGGACTATCACTTTGAGGAGTCCTCCAGGCCTGTCCTTTTTACTCATGCCATCACCCAGCCCTCATTGAGAGTTCTGCCATCAAATTATTCTTCCTCACCCCTAATTCTCAGTGAGCACCAGTCTAGTTTGGAAATATACTTGTGGTTGAGGATTCCGGGCGTAGGCTGGCCTCTAGCATTTGTGGGATCCTGGGCAAGAGTACATATGGAGGCCTGCACACTATATATCTAAATATTTAAATGTTTTAAATCAAGCAAACACATTGTTAAATAAAATATATTCCATCCACCTACCCTGACAAATACTCCTTAATAATGGCAGAATAGAAACATATGTATAAAGTTGTGGTTTTCAGGACTGACAGTCAGCAAATTATCAAAGATGACTGAATTTAATTTTACATATTATGTTTATACATTGCATTTGGGTCATGTGTAATAAATCATTATCACAAAAATATAAAATATTTTTGTTTAACCACACAAATCACCATAATTTATAATGTGATTTTTTTCCATTTTTGTTCAAGACATTTCTATATTCATATAGAATTTCATAAGTTCTTTTTTCAAATTTTTCAGTGATGGACTATTATTTTAAAAAATAGAAAATGACAACTTGTTGCTAAATTTGTTCACATGTCTCTTCAATCAAGAGTATACCTCAATCACATCAGAGTTATAACTAAACTACAGAACACTCACCATTGAGAACTGCCTGGAATCTGGCTGTATAGAAATCCTATAACCAGGGAATTAAAGAAGAAGCCACATTGAGACTGGTAGGAGAGGCAAAGAAGAGGAATGGGGTTGTCCCACATCCACATGTGGCAGATAAAAATTGGGAGGAATATCTTGGCTTCAGATGTTCCCTGTGAGGAGCAAGGGATCCCAGTCCCACACCAGGCCCCCCAGCCTAGGGTTCCAGTGCCAGGAAGAGAAGTCCTGTGACTTTTGGCTGTGAAAACCGGTGGAGATTAAGACTGAGGAAGAAAGAGGGCATGCAGGGACTTTCTGAGACTCACTCTTTCTGAGTTATAGCACTGGAGTACCAGCTTGAAAGGCACCAGAAACATATGGGGAGGAGCTGTATTGTCCAGCATCAGGATGAGAGCTGGGAGGGGAGGGGACAGCTTTCTCCCAGACAGAAGTGCTGGCAGAAGCCATTGTTCTTTTGATGAGCCCTCCCTGCAAAGAGTTGGCAGATCATAGACTATCAACCTTAGACTATCAAGGCTCATGTTGTTTGCCTGCTCAGGTGATTCCCTGAAGCCCTACTTCACCTAATTTTTAGGCATATCTGAGTTATTTCCTTGGCTTTTTCATATGAATGGCTTGTCTTGGCTCACGCTTCAGATTTTCCTAAAATCTCTCAAACAAGCAGCCTCTGCAAGCCCCATACTTCTTGCTAAGTGACACCAGGCCTAGCACTAGCAGCAGCCCACCCTGGTTCACAGTGTGGTCTTGCCTGGGCACCTCCAAGCCCATCACAAGTAGCAGCCATCCACAGATTGCATTGTAGCTCATGTCAGTTGACCCAGGGAAGAATATAGGCAGTGGATGACCTTTACCTGCCCCTCCTGGGAGGCCCCAGAACAAATGTACTCAATGGACAGCTTTGGACTATGTTGAAGCATCACCACCCAACCACCTCCACAGGTGACACACTCAAATGGTGGACTCAGCTGGTACCAGAGTCCCACAGAAGTAAGTCCTGCTCTGTGGGGTGAGCCCCTACACAGCTGATCCTCAATGATGGTTGGAGGTGAGTGGTCACAGCCAGTTCTTGTAGCTCACAGGCCTAGGGGTAAATCCTTCTCATTGATGTGTCAAGAGCAATCAAGACTCAGCTACAAGAGGAAGGTATACACAGTACATATGGAGGTTGCAGTTCAAGCATCCAGGTTTGGTGAACAGGGAGGCTGTGCCACTGGACCCTATAGGACACCTACTGCATAAAGCTGTTCTACCAAGCTCAGGAGAGCAGCTCTACCTAATACATACAAACAAATACAGGGAGGCTGCCAAAATGAGGAGACAAAAAACATTTCCCAAATAAAAGAACAGTACAAAACTCTAGAAAAAGAACTAAGCAAAATGGAGACAAGCAATCTACTAGATGCAGAGTTTAAAACACTGGTTATAGGATGCTTGATGAACTTAGTGAGTACTTCAAAGCATAATAAAAGGACCAGTCAGAAGTGAAGAATACACAACCTGAAATGAAGAATAATTTATGAAAATCAGCAGTAGAGTAGATGAAGTCAAGAATCAGATCAGTGATTTGGAATATAAGGAAGCAAAAAATATTCAATCAGAACGCAAAAGGAAAAAAGAACCCACAAAATGAGGATAGTATAAGGAGCCTCTGGGACAACTTTGAGTGTACCAACATTCATATCATGGGGGTGTTGGAAGGAGAAGAGAGACAGCAAGAAATTGAAAACTTATTAGAAAATGACTGAAAACTTCACTACCTTGGTAAAGGAAAGAGACATACAAGTTCAGGAAGCACAGAGAGTCCTAAACAAGATGAACCCAAAAAAGCCCATACCAAAACACATCATAATTAAAGTACAAAATGGTAAAGACAAAAACAGAATCCTAAAAGCAGCAAGAGAAAAGCAGTTAGTTACCTATAAGGGAGCTCCCATAAGATTGTCAGCTAATATCTCAACAGAAACTTTGTGGGCCAGAAGGAATTGGCAAGAAATATTCCAAGTGTTGAAAAGCAAGGACTTCTAACCATGATTATTTTATTAAAATGTTTAGGACACAAAGTCCAGCTAGAGAAATGCAGCCTGATGCAAAAACACAGCTGGTATTTTCCTCAATAAATCTTCCAGATCTTGAAGCTGGGTGGGTATAAAGAGGAGGCAGTAAAACAGGTTAAAATGTCAATTGCAGAAGCTACAGAGGGTGGGACTGAATCTCCTGCAGATCTTTCAAGACCAGCCAGAAAACAGGAATGAATGAGAGGAAGACTGAATCAAACTAACACTACAATCCAGCTTTGTCTCAATCCCTGATTGGGTTGAGGTGACTAGTCCCTTACCCTATCTGCCTAACAGAAGAAAGGTAGAACTTTCTCTGGTAGGAGAGATCATACACAGCCTCCAAATGTATACGATGTCCTTTATATACGATGCCTGGCATATATCAAAAAGTCACTACACATGCAGAAAGGCAGGAAAATGTGACTGATCAGTAAGAGAATAAACAGACAATAGAGATGGACTTATAAATGACCCAGATGTTGGAGTAATAAGACAAAGGCTACATATAATTTTAATGAATTAAAATGATTCCAGAAAATAGAGGAAAACATGAACAGAATGAATAAAAACATCCTATTTTCAACATAGAATTCACAAAAAGAAATGAAATGATTGATTTGAGAATTATAGAGAAGGCAACCCTGACAAGACTTGGGATGCTTGTATAGCAGAATAAGCCAATAAGCAGCATTCACACATATAATTTCCCCTTGTCAAACACCTATATATAAAAGTAAAACAAATTAATTGACCTCTTGCTAGAAGCAAAACTATCAATAAACATGAGTAATTAATGCCACAGGGTAAATTTTTACCATGGTAATTTTTCTGGGAAGAAAGAATCATTAGCATTTCAATACTAATGGAAACAAAATAAGAAAAGTCTGTTATCAAATAGTTTATTGGCCTCAGGCACTCAGGAGGATGAGTGGTCAAATAACCTTCTCAGTGGCAGCCTGCCAGGCTTCTGTCCTGAGGCATTAGAGGGGAACAGAGGTGGGGGTGGTTACACTTGCAAATTCAAAGAACAGCAGCAGTTTTCATAGAGAAGGAAATAAGCCAGAGGAGCAAACTATTTTTGTAAAAATGTCAGCTGAGAAAAAACTTCATATCAGTATGTTTTGACTGAAAATGCACAGTTTAATAATCAAAATTTTCAAATTCTTTTGCTTGGATTGTTAAATTCTGCTTGGAAATTAAGGCATGACAGAAACTTGGGATGTAGAAGGGAAGACACTTGGAGTCTGGAGTGAGAGATATCTAGGATGAAATCCCATTTTCACCAAGTTCCAGATACAGGACCTTGGCGGAGTATGCGTACTCAGTGTTACCGAGCTGTAGAGGAACAAGTGTTTTCTACAGTGGCCATTTCTAGCACTTTCCCCCCCTTCATGTAAATTCATGTTTCCATCTAGTATCCTTTTTCTTGTTCCTTAATAATTCCTTTATCTCTTCAAGTGCAAGTCTGGTGATTATGAATTTCCTTAGTTTTTTTTTTTTGGTTATTCTGAAAAATCTTTAGTTTCTTTTTATTTTCATAACAGATTTATTGAAGTATAATTTACCTACCATAAAATTCAGCCATTTGCCTTAATTTTTAAAGAATATTTTTTTCTGCATATAATATTCTAGGTTGACAGGGTATGTTTTTTCCTTTTAGAACTTTCAAGATGTTTGACCATGATATTCTGACTTGCATGGTTTCTGACAAGAAATTTGCTTCCCTTTTAATTTTTGCTTCTCTGATTGTACTGTGTGTTTTTCATTTGCTGCTTTTAACATTTTCCTTATATTGTTGTTTTCAGAAATTTGTGTTTAATGTGCCACTGTCTGCTTTTCTTTTTTTTTCTTTTCTCCTGCTGGGAGTTCTTTCAGCCTTTTGGTTCAATGACTTTATAGTTGTCATCAAGTTTTGGTCATTGTTTCTTAAAATAGTTTTGTATTCTCCTATTTTTCTGAGATTGCAATTACAGGCATATTCAACTACTTGAAATTGTTCCACTGAGTCTGTTCATTTTTTGTGTCTTTCCCCCTCTCTGTGTTCTTCACTTTATATCATTTTTATTGTGTTTCCAACTTCACTGATTATTTTCTAGTGTCTAATTTGCTATTAATCCCATCCAGTGACTTTCATGTTGTATTTTTCATGTCTAGAAATTCCATTTAGTTATTTTTACATCTTCTATTTCTCTTACATTTATGTTTTTCTTCAAAACCTTGAATATATTCAACATGTACCTAATTCCATCATTTTTCTCATTCGTTTTTTAACTATATTTTATTGATTATGCTATTACAGTTGTCCTATTATCCCCCCTTCATTCCCCTCCATCCTGAACACCCTCTCCC
>CM052542.1:20467727-20549131 GCA_028533065.1 Trachops cirrhosus | reverse complement strand
CATCTTTTATTCCATCACCATTGGTTCCCTGTGCATCTTTCTTCATTAAACTTATTGTAGCCTGCATTTTTTCAGCTAGTTTGTGACCAAAATCAGCCAGTTCTGTGAGTATCTTGATAACCAGTGCTTTGAACTGTGCATCTGATAGGTTGGCTATCTCTTGGTTACTTAAAAGGATGGGTTCTGGGGCTTTCCATTCTTCTTCTGTTTGAGCCATCTTTTTGCTGTTTTTTGTTTTGTTTTGTTTTGTTTTTTGGTCTTGTCGAGCTCCTGTAGTGAGGGGCGGGGCCTTAGGAGTTCACCTGGGTGGGGCACCCCAGTCGCAGGGTTGTGACGCTGTATGTGGGGGCGGGGTCTGAGAAAGAACAATGGCGCCCGCTCCGCCCTCTGCAGGACCTCAGACCCTTCCGCCACCTTCCACAAGCCACCGAGCCCCTCTGGCACCAATTCTGGCGTGGGTGGACCTGTGCACCCCACGGGACCTTCCCCTTCAGTCAGTGACTGAAAGCTCTATTTCCGGGTGCTGTGACCCTGAGTTGTGCTCAGTGCCTTGCTTCACAATGGCCGCCACCCCCTGGCCGGGCCCACCAGCCACTGCTGCCTGTGCGCCCAGGGTCTGCCTGCTGCGGACTTGCGCGCCACCCCGGTGCTCAGCTCTCCGCTCTGCGTCCCTCACCCAGCCGGACTCCACCCCTCCAACCGGTCTGGATGAAAGTGTCTATTTTTAAATCCTTGGGTGTCCGACTTCCATACACTTCAATTTTCTGTCAGTTCTGTTTGTTATTTTGTTTCTATATCGTTGTTGTCCCTATCTTGGTTGTGCGAGGGGGCACAGTGCGTCTACCTATGCCTCCATCTTGGCTGGAAGTCCCATTTTTCTCATTCTTGATTTTTATTTCTATTTACTAATTTTTCTTTTGACTATGTGTCATACTTTTCTTCTTTTTTCATGTCTATTATTTTTGGATTGGATGTTGGGCATTGTAAATTTATGTTATTGAGTTTTGGTGCCTTCCTCTTTGAACTTTGGACTTTGTCCTATGAGGCAGCTAAGTTACTTTCAGCTTATAGTTAACCTTTTGTGAACTGGTTTTAAGTTTTATTGGGCTGCTGGTGGGGGCAATTTAGCCCTACTGCTAATGCCTGATCCTCCTGAGATCTTCAGAAAATGTCATGGGTGTTTGTGAGTACTCTTCACTCTGGCTGGCCAAAGCTCAAACATCTCCCATCTTGTATGAGGTCTGATACTTTTTCAGTTTACAACTCCTTACATGTTTTTATTGCCCTGTCTTGTGGTATTCACCCTTTTTGTATGTGGCTTAGATGTCAGAACACACTAATGGGGACCCAGATTTATAGGATGTTTTTATTTTCTACGAAGTTCTTATTTGTAACTTTGCCCTGCTACTTGAAGCTACCTCAGGCTCATGGACCCCAGCTTCTTTTCCCCTCAACTAAACAAGACTTCCTACTCTGCTTGGGATCTTCCACTGTGCACAATGGCCCATACTATATCTCCAGGCAGATAGCTGAGGAATTCATAGGACTTACTGTGTTTGTTTGCCTTCTCTCAGGTTCATAGTTCTGCAATATTTGTCTACTGTATGAAGATTCTTCTTTTCATGTTTTGTTAAATTTCCTAGTTATTTTGGTGGAAAGTTAAGCATTGGCCTAGTACACCCTTATTTCCAGAGGCAGAAGTCAAGACACATGCTGCTTTAAGATAGTATGTAATTGGTCCAAGAATAGACAAACAGACCAATAGAACAAAATAGAGGAGAAGAAACAGGTCCACACATGTACAGTTTTCTGACTTACAACTTAAGTTCTCCTGAAATTCAGTAGGGGTAAAGGAAGATCTTTGAAATATTTGATATAGAAAAAAATTAACCTTGGCCCCTACCTCACACTGTACATAAAAATTATTTGGAGATGGAGCATAGACATATATGTGAAAGGTAAAATGATAAAGCTCCTAGAAGAAACCAAGGGTGAAAATATCATCATAGTTTTCAGGTAGGCAAAAATTTCTTAAACAAGACATAAGAAAAAAAACTATGAAAGAAAGGCTGGTAATTTTTTTCATGAAAATTATAAATGATAAAATTGAGAGTGTAAAGTTGAGCCACAGACTTACAGATGATGTTTACCATACATATTTAAAAAAATAACTCACAACTGAAATATATAATGAACCCCTTGAAATCAATAATAACAGAGACCTACAACCCAAGTCTTAAAAAGGTAAAAGTATTGAATAGGCTATTTACAAGAGAAGATACCTAAATGGCTAATACACATTTGTAAAAGAGGTCAATTGTCGCTATCTTTCAGGTAAAGTCAAATTAAGACCAGAAAGAATGAGATGCCACCTCATGCACATCTAATTTTAGAATGGCTAAAACTTTAAAATGTAACAAATTAAAGAGTTGGTGAAGATATAGAGAAACTAAAAGTCTTGTACATTGCTTATGGGAGTATAAATTTATACAAATATTTAGAAAACAATTTTTCAGCATATGCTAAAGCTAAACAAACATATGCTGTGTGACTGGGCAACTTAGCTCCGGGGATATGCCCAAGAGAAACAAATGCGTATGTCCAGTAAAAGGCGTGCATGAGCATAGCTACAGCAGCATTTTCCATAATAGTTCCACAGTGGAGGCAAACCAAATGTTAATCAACAGTAGAATGGATAACAAATTATAGTATGGTCATATCTGAAATACTAAACAAAAGTTAAAAATAATTTACTGCATGCAATAACATGGGTGAATCTATAGTTATGAAATTGAGCAAAAGACCCAGACACAAAACATTACACTATGTATGATTCTGTTTTTATATAAAGTGCAGGCAAAACTACTCTGTGATGATAGACTTCAGAATATCTCTCGGGAGGTATTAAGTGGAAAAGTGCATCAGGGAGCCTTTATGGGGTATTGTAAGTGTCTGTGTCTTCATCTCGATGGCAATTACACATGTAACTATCCATGGATCTATACACTTTAGATTTGTGCAATTTACTGTATATAAATTATATCCAAATAAAAAAGAAAATCTTGTACTTATAACAACATGTATAAAACTAATGATGTGATAATTATTTTTGACTTTCCCATTTTCTGCTGGCAATTCACAATATACAAATGAAATTTGTTGTTTGGAGGAGGTATTAGGAAGGTGGCAGAGGAGAAAGCACCAGGAATCAGTCTCCCCACCTAGACAACTACACTGGCAGAATCTGTCCCCTGCAACTATTTGGGAACTCTGGAGACTGTTGAAAGTTTGCAACTTCCAGGGAAAACTTGGACAGTAAGTTGCTGTTAATTTTGGTGTATTTCAGCTCTTAGCACAATAGCAGCGACCTAATTCCCACTTCACCATGTGGCAGACAGCTGTGCATGGGTTCCTGGAACAGCTTATACACTGAGTGTGGGAGACAGGGTGGGCAACAGTGATCCTGTCCTCCAAGTATAGGGGGTCTTGATATGGTTGTGGCTTCTGATCACAGAGGTGCAGACAAAAAGACAAGGATACATTGTCATTGCGCCACCTCAGTTGTTGAAAGACGTACCCCTTCTGGCTGAAGTGACTTGCAGGGGATTAAAGGACCAGCACCATTTCCTCCCTTCATTTGCATGCTTTTCCCCATTGGGGAACAAATACTAAAAACTAGGACACTTCAAAACTGTATATATGAAGAAAATTAAAAACTGGCCATCATTGCCCTGGGAAAGGCTCAGAAAACACCTAAGAAGACATTAAATTTACACTTCATTCTGATCCTTGTCACAAATACAGCCTAAAAGAAATAAACAAAACACTCCCATGATAAACAAAACGGTAACAAAAATGAGCGAACCCTGGGGAAGGGGAATAATCTGATTTCCACAGTAATCACATTATTAGATTTAAATGTCCATTGTTTAACGAAACATCCCAAAGCATAAAAAGAAACAGGAAAGGTATGTCCCAGTCAAAGGAAAAAAAATAAGCCACCAAAAACTGTCCCTGAAAAAGACCTAATGACAGATATATTAGACAAAGACTTTGAAACAACTGTCTTAACTATGCTCAAAGAACTAAAGAAATACGTGGGGAAAATCATGAAAATAATGTATGAACAAATTGAAAACATCAATAAAGAGATAGAAAACCTAAAAGAAACTAAAAATATATTCTGGCGATAAAAAGTGCAATACCTGAAATTAAAAATTCACTAGAGAAATTTAAAGGCAGATGTGAGCAGGTAGAAGAATCATCAAACTTGAAGATAGGACAATGGAAAATATTGCAGTTGAGGGATAGAAAAAAAGATGAAAGAAATGTGAACAGGGTCTCAAAGATTTGTGGGACCCCATCAAGTGAACCAATATATGCATTATAGGGGACCATTCTGTGTGGCATGGGGAATGTAGACCAGCCCTATTTGATTTGGAAAACCGACGGGGAGCAAGGTTGACACACAGGACCCACATCCATAGATAGGTTCTCATGTGGGCAATCAGGCTTGCATTGTACCTAGGCTGCTTTGAGGCTTGCTTTTGCTAAACTCCCTCACCCTGAATTGAGGCAGCAAATGTTTACTGCATATCTCTAAAGTAACTTCCTAAGATCTGTGCTAAACCTCCCAAGTATGGAGTGTAACCAGTTCAACCACTTTTCCCCTTGATCTGCAACATCCTTCTCTTTGAAGTAATGGGCAACATTCTTTCCATTGTTATCTGTAAAAGGTAATTACCTACAGTGAACCTGTGCATAGTAAATGAGTACCATCCTCGATGTAATGTACCCAGAAAAGCAATAAAAGCCTTTCCAGGTAGGGGTTGGGGCCCTCTCTCTCACTTAGAGAGTGGCCATGCCATCCTTTTTTCTCCACAGGACTTCTGCAGTCCATGTGAATTTGTTCATTGCAGCCACAACATACAGACCTGGCCGGC
The DNA here is from genome assembly GCA_028533065.1 of Trachops cirrhosus. Lineage (NCBI taxonomy): Eukaryota > Metazoa > Chordata > Mammalia > Chiroptera > Phyllostomidae > Trachops > Trachops cirrhosus. The sequence goes on along the minus strand of CM052542.1, from coordinate 20,544,188 downwards.
TGGGGTCCACATCATGTATTATGGGAGTCCAAGAAGGAGCAGAGAGAGAAAGGAACAGAGAGAATATAGAAAGAAATACTGACTTAAAAGTTTCCCAATTTTAAGAAAGAAAGAAACAAACATCCAAGAACCTCAACAAGTCTAAGTAAAATGAACTTAAAGAGACCCACACTGAGAAACATTATGAACATTCAAATAACAAAGATAATATTTTGAAAGCAGCAATAGAGAAGCACATCATTACATACAATGATTGTCAATAAGATTATCAACAGATTTCTCATCAGAAGATTTGGAGGCCAGAAGAGGGTAGTCAATACATTCAAAGGGCTATAAGAATAGGGCTACATTCAAAGGGCTGTCAACCAAGAATTCTATAGTGACAAAATCTGCAAAAGATTAAGACATTCTCAGATAAACAAAAGCTAAGGGTGTTGGTAACCACTAGACCTGCCCTACAAAAAATGCTTAAGGGAGTGCTGCAAAGAGAAATGAAAGGACACTAAACAGAAACTTGAAGTTGAGTGGAGAACTGAAGATACCAGTAAAGGTAGATACATGGACAATGGTAAGAGCTAGTATTATTGTAATGATGCTTTGTAACTTGACTTTTTGTATGTTTTCTACATAATTTAAGAGACTAATGCATTTAAAGATGAAAAAAACCCCCAATTATCAGTGTAAATGCTAGGATTACTGTACCTTTGGTTTGTGATTCCAAATCTTATTTTCTACATGATTTAGAACAAAAAGGCATTTATTATCTTATGTTTTTGGACACACAGTTTATAAAAATGTAGTTTTATGACATCAATGACTAAAAGGGATGGGGACAAAGCTGTAAAGGATCAGACTTTTTTTGTATTGTTGAAGTTCTATTGGTATAAATACAAATTAGCATGTTATAACTTTAGGATGTTAAATGTAAACCCCATGGTAACAACAAAAAAATAGCTCCAGAATATACAGAAAAGGAAATGAAAAAAGAATCTAAACATTTGCTTAAAAAATCAACTAAATACAAAAGAGAACAGGAAAGTCCCTTGTTAGCAGTAATTGTTTTAAATGTAAATAGATTAAACTCTCCAATCACAACACAAAGCTTGGTAGAATAGATAAAAATACATGCCCAACTATATGCTGTCTAGAAGAGACTCACCTGAGATCCCAGGACACAAACGGGTAGGAAGTGAAAGGACGGAAAAAGATTTTCCATGCAAGGGTAACCAAAGGAGCAGGAGTGGCTCTATGAATATCAGACAAAACAGACTTTAAATAGAAAAGTTTGCAAGAGACAAAGAAAGACATTATATATTAATAAATGGTTTAAAGATTTTATTTATTAATGAATGCTTTAATATAACAGCAAGATATACCATTATATATTTTTATGTACCTAATAACAATCAAGATATATGAAGCAAAAACTGACAGAATTGAAGAGAGAAATAGTTCCACAATATCTAAAGACTTCAATACCCCTCTCTCAATAATGGATAGAGCAACCAGATAAAAAGTAATTAAGGAAATAGAAGACAACACAATAAACCAATAAACCACCTAGAATAAAAGACATATACAGAACACTACCCAACAAAAACATACATGTTCTTCTCAAGTGGACACCGGACATTTTCCAGGATAGACCATATATTAGGCCACAAATTAGGTCTCAGTAGATTTAAATGACTAGATAGCAATAAAGCATCTCTGACTCCAACTGAATAAGGTTAGAAAGGTAAAAGTGGAAAATTAACAAAATTGTGAAAATTAACAGGCTTTTAAACAAGCGATGGATCAAAGAAGAAATCACAAAAGAAATTAGAAAATATTTAGAGATGACTGAAACTAAAACATACCAAAACTTATGAGACTTAGTAAAAGCAGTATAAAGGGGAAAATTTATAGCTATAAGTGCTTACATTAAAAAGCAAGAAAGATCTCAAAGCAGCAACCTAACTTTACAGCTTAAGGAACTAAGAAAAGAAGGACAAATTAAACCCAAAGCAAAAAGAAGGAAGAAAATAATAAAGATTAGGGAAGAGACAAATGAAATAGAGAATAGAAAACAGTGGAGAAAAATCAACGAAACTAAAAATTCTTAAAAAAAATTAACAAAATTGACAATCTGTAGCTACACACATTAAGAGAAAAGGAGAGAAACTCAAATTACTAAAATCAGAAGTGATCCTCATCATCACTAATCATTAGGAAAACACAAATCAAAACTACAATGAGATACCACCTCACACCCATTAGGATGGCCATTATTAAAAAAAAGAAAAAATGTTGACAAGGATATGGTGATATTGGAATCCTTGTATGTCACACCTCAGTATTCATCGGCTTCAGAAATCATCAAACCCAGTACTGGTCACATTCTGATGATAAAAAATGTTTCAGCACTGGGCGCTTGCTTGGGACTTATTGGTTCCGGCACTCATCATGAGTTCTGGAATGAATTAATGATGAATACTGAGGTACCACTACACACTGTTGGGGGAATATAAAATGGCACAGCTGCTGTGAAAAACAGTATGGTTGTTCCTTAAAAAATTAGAAGTTCCATATTATTCAGCAATTCATATGCTGTGTATATACTCAAAAGAATTGACAGCAGAGTTTTGAAAAGATATCCGTACACTTGTGTTCATAGCAGTATTATTCATTATCACCAAAACATGGAAGTAACTCATGTGTCCATTTACCAATGAATAGCTAAGCAAAATGTGGTATATACATATAACAGAATATTATTCACCCTTTGAAAGAAGGAAATTCTGCAATATGTTACAATACGAATTAAACTTGAGGGTATTTTGCTAAGTGAAGTAAGTCAGTCACAAAAAGGCAATGCTGTTCTACTCGTATGAGGTACTTAGAGCAGTCGAAATGACAGAGACAGAAGTGTAGTGGTGGCTGCCAGGGCTCCGGGCGAGGGGAAATGAGGAGTTACTGTTTAGTAGGGGTAGAGTTTAGGCTTTACAAGATGAAAGGAGTTATGGGGACCGAAGGTAGTTGCACAGTAAGGTGAATATATTTAATACCACTGAAGTGTACACTTAAAAGTGGTTAAGATGGTAAATTTTGTTATGTGTATTTTACTGCAATAAAATAGGGAAATAAAAGCTTTTTGTTCAAAATGAGTCTTGTTCCTGAATGGAGTAATATTTACTTTTTGAAATTTTATCAATATGTATAATTTCTTCTGTTACTACATTGCCCATTAAATTACTAGTCTTATTTAAACTCTCCATCTCAGACAGTGACTACTTATTTTATCATTATTTTTAAATCCATCTTACATGTTTGTCCATTCTATCATCAAATTTCAAAATAAGTTCTACAGAAGATACTTATTCCTTTTTGGAAATATTGTGGTTTTGTTGGTTAAATATCAAAAGATAATAAGCTTTTAAGAATATCATGCCAATGTTCTATATCAAACTTTATATTTATTTGGTACTATTGTTTTTTAGCCATTTTTAAAAAGATTTTATTTATTTATGTTAGAGAGAGGGAAAGGGAGGGAGAAAGAAGGACAGAAACATAAATATGTGGTTGCCTCTCATCTGGCCCCCAACTGACGACCTGGCCCACAACCCAAGCATGTGACCTCACTGGGAATCGAACCAGCAACCCTTTGGTTTGCAGGCTGGCTCTCAATCCACTGAGCCACACCAGCCAGGGAACTAAAAATGTCTTTTAAAAGCTGCTTTCAAATGCCATAAATGTTGGGTAAAAACTAGGGCTCAGGTATTTCTGAGAGAAATTGGGCAAATCCTCCTCCATTTGTACATATCTACTGATACTTTTACATCTACTGATTTTCTTAAGGTTTAGGAAGCTCTGAAGAGAAGCCCTGAATTTCTCCTGATGTATACAAATACGGCCGATGGACAGGGGTGACCACAACAGAAGCCTAATGATAGATAAATAGACCAGAAGCCATTGAGGAAGAACTCCCTATAACTGGAAACATTTTTGAGTATATGAACCAGCTGTAGCAATGGATCCTAAGTAATGGAGAAGAGCATTGGTTCCAGGTACAAAACAGTGGCTGATAGTAAATTCCAACCGTGCCCCCTGGTGGCAGGTGTGCACCCTAGGAGACATGGGTCATGAATGAGAATTGGGAGAGGCGGAAATTACTGATCTCTAAAACACCATGGGGCTGTCTCACTTCCACTAAACGTTCTTTAGGAGAGTCTCCTTCTTAGTTCCAAGGAGTGAAGACATGGACTTTCTGCCTCGAGTGCAATGCAGTGTCCCACTTTTGTGGCCTTCAGTTTACTGCTGAATTTCAGCTCCACCAGAATGTGGCATGGCTGAGCCCTGCTTCGCTGGTTCCTAGGGGTGGTGGTAGTGATAACATCAATAGGAATGGAGTCTCAGCAGGAGTATGACTCTTGTGGAGTCATGAGGGCCTGAGGTTATGGAGTCCCTGCCTGGATGTCCATGGTAATGAGAAAAAGAATGATATAGCCAACAGTTCAAGCAATTTCACTTCAGGACCTCTCCAACTGAGCATAACATAGAAAAAGCATTCTCTCTATTTCACAAGAGATAACTTTAATCTCAAGCATCAAGCCAAAGCAGCAGCATTTCAATTTCACTAACAATGGCACATGGCAGTGATGGGAATCAGCTGCCAGTGTGGAGTGGCGCTTCCTCGAGCTGTTGGGTCCTGTGCGTGCGGATTCCTGGCTTGGCTGGCCATGGCCTGCAGCCTCCACATTTTGCTTGCTTGCAAAAATTCTGGGTTTTAAGCTACCAAGATGTAGTTGTGAATGCTACTAAATGACACGTGTATTCACCTGCTGGCAAAGTTTGAGATTTCTGATGATCCTTCTGAGATTGTGTGTGTGTGTGTAATCTAGTTTATAGCCGTCCTGTTGTTTCTCAAAAAAAATCTGATCACGTCAGTCATACTTAAGCTGAAACTCTTTCCTGACTCCACATTGCTCAGGGATCCACCTCCTCGGCCGGGCTCACCAGACTCTTTGTTAGTGATGTTATCTCCTGCCCCTCTCCCCACTGTCTAATTATCCTGAAATGGGACTTGGATTCTCACTGAATGTCTCTTATTTCAATGTGTCTACAGCTATTTGGATGTTTTATGCTTTATTTTTATTCTTTTATTGATTATTCTAGAAATTTTAACATACATACTTAACTTACCAAAGTTTGAAGTTAATTAATCATTTATCCTCCTTCCCCTCTCCCAAATACAAGGATCTTAGACAGTTTAATTCTGTTCTTTTCTTTCCTTTTCAGAGATATATGCTACTGTTGTCATGTATTAATTCTATCTTTGAAAAACCCAGCACCCCTTACTACTGTTTTATTCAGTCAAGGTTTGTTTGTAAGTACCCACGTACTTAGCATTTTCTTTGTTCTTCGTTACTTCTTGCATGTTAGACCTTCCACTTAAGATCACTTCTTACATAAGATCCTATTTTGTCTAAAGAACTGCCTTTATAATTTAATTTAGTGTTGGTCTGCTAATGGCAATCTTTCCATTTTTTCCTTTCTGAAATGACTTGATTTCATCATGACCCTTGAAAAGTCTTTTTTAACTGGGCGTAGATTTCTAGGTTGGCCGTTTTGTTTCCTCAGCACACTGAGCAGGCCATCCCACTGTCCCCTGGGTGTCTGTGGTTGCTCTGTGTAGTCAATTGTCAGCGTATCTCTTGCTCTTTGATGGCAACCTACCTTTCCTCTGGCTGCTGGCTTCTTTTAAATTTTTTTATCTTTGATTTTGCAGTTTTAATATGATGCTGTAGGTGTGGATTTCTTTCTACTTATCCCACTTCAAGTTTGTTGGTTATCTGTAGCTTGATATCTTTACCAGGTCTGGAAAATCATTAGCCACTATCTCTGCACATACTGCCTCTGCCCCATTTTCTCTTTTTTTTTGGGGGGGTGCTTCTGATTAGATGTGTGTTAGGCTATTCCATGTCACTGTTCATGTTTCTTAACCTCTCAGAGCTTTAGCTCTCTATGATGCTTTCTGCATATATTTTTTCAGCTGTATCTTTCTGTTCACTGAAGCTATTAGTACCTGCATCCATTTGACTCTTAAACCCATTTACTGAGTTTCTAATTATAGTTACGATATTTTTCATTTCTAGAAGTTATATTTAGTTCCTTTCCTTATTGGCTTGGTCATTCTTTAAAATTCCTTATTCTTTGCTCATATTTCAAAATTGTCTTTTATTTTTTAATGAATCTGAGATGGAACTGGATGAATCATAATCCTTGCTTCATGGTCACTGTCATCAGGGGACTAGACCTCTTATTTGTGTATGAACATATATGTATGTATGTATTTATAAAAGAATCTGCCCTGGCTGGTGTGGCTCAGTGGATTGAGTGCCAACCTGAGAACCAAAGAGTCACCAGATCGATTTCCAGTCAGGGCACGTGCCCGGGTTGTGGGCCAGGTCCCCAACAAGGGGCACATGAGAGGCAACCACACACTGATGTTTCTCTCACTCTCTTTCTCCCTCCCTTCCCCTCTCTAAAAAATAAAACTCTCTAAAATCTTTAAAAAAATAAAAAAGAATCTAATGAATACCTATAATCCCACCACCTAACCCAAGAGCTAGAAGAGCTGTGTGCCCCACCCGCTCTGCTTCTCCTTGCCAGATTTGTATTATTCCCTTCTTTTTTGTTTTTATAGTTTTATCAAATATATATGTGATCTAAATATAATGTTCAGTTTTAGTTATTTTTGAACTTTCTGAAAAGAGTTTTATGGTGTATATAATATTCTGTGACTAAGAAAATCTGACTTCCTATTAGTAAAGATTTAGACACATTTTTGCATGCTCTATACAATATTCCATTGTGTGACTATTCCATAATTATTCATCCATTCTTCTGTTATTGGGCATTTTGGTTGTTTCTAGTTTTTTCCTCCCAACTGCAAACAGTCTTCCTATTCATATTCTCGTATCTGTCTCTTGACAAACAACAGCAGATGTTCCACTGAATACATAACTAGGGGTGAACTGCTGGGTTGTAGTATATGTGGGGTCAGCCAGTTCACACCAGAAGAACTACTGGCATCCAGTCTGGTGGGTTGGGCATCTGAGTGGTCAGTACCCATGTGGTATTGGTTGTTATTACTTTTAATATTAGCCTTCAGAGTCTATGAATAACAAACTTTGTAAACTAATGCCAAATTATTAAAAGTGGTTGTTCTAATTTATACCTGTGCCAGAAATATATGAGATCTTGTTGATACACATTCTCTACAACATTGGGAATTGTCAGATATCTTAATTTTTGCCAATCAAATGGGTATTAAATTTATGTCTCATTATGGTCTTGATTTGCATTTTCAGTTTGCTAATGAGTTTGAACATCTCTTTATTTATGTGTATATTACTTCTGGATGTGTCTGTGAAGGTATTTCTGGATCAGATTAACATTTGAGTAAAGCAAATTACCCCTAATGTGAGTGGGCATCATCAAATCCTTTGAGATCTAAATAATGAAAGGCTGAGTAAGAAATAATTCTCCTTCTTTGCCCAACTGTCTTTGAGCTGGGACATGAGTCTTCTGCCTTTGGACTCGGACTCTGACTGGAACTTATGCCATCTGCTCTCCTGGTTCTCAGGCCTTTGGACTTGAACTACCACTATATACCATTGGTTCTCTTGGGTCTTTAGCTTGCCTACTACAGATCTTGGACTCAGCTTCCATAATCACATAAGACAATTCCTTATAGTAAATCCACACATGGATTTAATAAATATATAAAGTATATTATATTATTATAATTATATATTATTACAGTTATATAATTACATTTATTAAAATATATGATTTATTAACCATAAATTTTACATATATTTATATATTTAAACTATGTATTCACATATTTTTAAAAGAGTTTTTTAAAAGATTTTATTTATTTATTTTAGACATAGTGGAGGGGAGGGGGAAAGAGTGGGAGAGAAACATCAATGTGTAGTTGCCTCTCGTGCACCCCCTACTGGGGACCTGACCTGGCCCACAACTCAGGCATGTGCCCTGACTGGGAAGCAAACCAGTGACCCTTTGGTTTTCAGGCCAGCACTCAATCCACTGAGCCACACCAGCCAGGGCAATATTCACATATTTAAATATATGTATTTATGTATATTTAATAAATAAAAGTTGTATAAAATAAATGTGTGTGTACATAGATACAGATATATATTTACACGCATACATATATTTCCTGCTGGTTCTGTTTCTCTGAAGAGCCCTAACACAACTTCTATTAAAAGTTTTGAATTAGACATTTAAGTTTTGAACCTAATTAGAATTGACTTTTGTGTATTGTGTGAAGTAGGTATCCAATTAATAACTTTTATAAATAAATAATTTCCCTTTCTTTTCCACTTATCTGCCATGCCACCTGTGTTATATGTCTAAGTTCCATGTGTAACTGTTTTTGAGCTCTCGAGTCTATTGTACTGATCACTTTGTCTCCGAATCAGCATCACATGGTCTTGGGGCTATCTATAACTTCTTAATAATTCCTGATATCTGATAGGACAAATCACAACTCTCTATCCTCTTCTTCAGAAATGTTGAGGGTAATTAATGAGATCTCTTAGTACCCAGTTTGGAACTTTTACCATTTCAAATTAAATGGTCCCTGGATCCTTGGGAAAATGACTATTTTTCATATTTGGACAGAAAATGTACAAAATGAGTTGAAACATTTTCTTCTGATCTGTAGTCACCCGCATTATCCATGGCGCCACTCGCCCGTACCTTTGAAACATTTTCTTATATTAGAAAGTGAGGAAATTACTGATATTTCCAGGGTTGCAAAAGACCCAGCAGATGATTTAATGAGGCTCCCTTTGGTCAAAGATGAGAAAAATACAGCATAAATAGAATAATAACATCAATAAATTAAAATACATAAGATATGTATAAATCCATGAGTTTGTACTTATATTTAAAAAGTCCCCTCCAGCCCTGGCTGGCATAGCTTAGTGGATTAAGCGCGGGCCTGTGAAACAAGAGATCACGGTTTGGTTCCCAGTCAGGGCACATGCCTGGGTTGCAGGCCAGTTCCCAGCAGGGAATGCACAGGAAGCAACCATACATTGATATTTCTCTCCCTCTCTCCTTCCCTTCCCCTCTAAAGATAAATAAATAAAATCTTTAAAAAAAAATTCCCCCCCAAAAAACCCCTCTGGTTGCCTTTGGGGTACACTAGTAAACACAATCATTGCATTTGATCATCTTAATTTTGTATCGTGTTAAAAAGACATAATAAAGTGCATCTTAAATGTATAGATCTTAATATGTACAATCTAAAGTATAATCTTAAACGTACAGGTTGATGAAAATTTACACTTGTATACATGTAACTATTGATCAATTAAGATATAGAATAGTGCTTCTCAAATCTTAATATGCATACGCATCAACTGGTAAATTTGTTAAAATCCAGATTCTGATTCAGTAAGGCTGTTGTGGGATCTCAGATCCTGCATTTTTAACAAGCTCCCAGGCAATGCTGATACTGCTGGTCTGTGGGCCACACTCTGAGAGGTGAAAATATAAGTTTTATGTTGTAGCATGTAGCATGAGTTTATTCTTTTAAAAATATTTTAGATTATTTATTTACTTATTATTAGATAGAAGGGAAGGGAAGGAGAGAGGGAGAGAAATATCAACGTGTGGTTGCCTCTTGCACACCCGCTACTGGGGACCTGGTCCACAACCCTGACTGGGAATCAAACTGGCAACTCTTCTTTACAGGTCCTCGCTCAATCCACTGAGCTACTCCAGCCAAGGCAGTTTGTTTTTTCTTATTGATTCACAATTGCATTGTATTAATATTCCAACATTTATTCACTTATTTTATAATTGATGGACATTTTTGTTGTTTCCATTTTGGGGTCATCATGAATTAAGTTGCTATGAACATACTTGCACAAGTTTTTGGGTGGATATATGCAATCATTTGAGGGGAGTGTGTATCTATGTTGGGAACCGCCTTGCCTGGTTTCAGGAGCTGTAACCCCCCATGGCTAAGGCTGAGTAAAGAGACCTTGGGACCATTAGCCACTAAGGAGACAAAGCTTATCTCCCTGGTAGGGGTGCTGCCTCTGCCCCCTTTTACTTCACCCTGCTTGGCCCAGAGCAGCTGACCAGTTAGCCAATGATGGGTAAGATTCTTCAAGGGAGGGATGACCTAAGACAGGCATGATCATGTGGGAGGCCCCCAGGGAAGGACTTGGGGGGCTATAGAAAAAGGGGATGATGGACCCTTGCCCCTTGGCTTTGACATAGCCTGAATCCTCATTCTGTCTGGAAGAAGTCTCCTAATGTCTTGGCTGCCTTACTTCCCCTGCCTGACTTAAGCCTGAAACAATGACAGAGGGCAGTGCAGCCCTGTGCTGGAAAGGGTAGGTTCCCTGGGTGATCAGTCCTAAGAAAGAATACAAAAAATCCTGTGAAACTTGCTTTGCTAAGAATGTCCTCAGATTTCTGATAAGGGTCTGAGCATGAAATGAATTTGTTTTTCAAAGTTTTATAGCCCTTTAGCTAACTGACCTTGACTCAGAATAAGCTCTCATAGTTCTTTGTATGCTATCTATTGTTTGATCCTTACTGCCTGACAATGATTTACCTTTTATGAGCTTTACCTGTATTCCTGTGCGAAGTGAGCCCAATAAAAGCCCACTGAGGAACAGGCTTCTGGCCCTTCTCCTTTGAGAGATTGGCCACCTTTCCTCCCTAAGCAGATCATGTCTTGGTAGACTTATTCTCATCCATGGCAGATGGGGGGGCCTCTGTGGACGGAGCCCCCCCCCCCACATATCTAGTAGTAGAATTGTTGGGTAATTAGGGTAGGTATATATTTAGTTTTAGGAGATACTGTCAAACAGCTTATCAGAATGGTTGTGCCATCACACTCTTACCGGCATTGTATCAGAATTCTAGTTGCTCCACGCTGCACCAATACTTGGTATTGTTCTTTTTAAAATATAGCCATTCTGTTGGTGTGTGGTGGTTTCAATGGAGGTTTTTTGGCCACTAGGAAATCCTCTTTTGAGAAATGATTACTCAAGTTTTTTTCTTGGCTTTTTTTGCTTCACATTGGTTTGTAGGGATTCCTCATATATTCTGAATATGAGTTCTTAACTATATACATGTATTGCAAATATTTTCCCCAGATTGTGATTTTCATTTTTACTCTCTTAATAGTGTCTTTTGATGAACATAAGTTTAATGTTAACAAAATTCAATTTGTCAGTTTTCTTCAATGTTTAAAAATTGTGTTAAAATACACCTTACATAAAATTTCAATTTTAAATGTATAATTCAGTGGTATTAAGTACACTCTTATTCTTGTATAACCATCATTACCATCCATATCCAGAACTCTTTTCATCTTGCAAAACTGAAACTCTACACCCACTTAAAAATTACTTCCCATTCCTTTCCTTCCCACAGTCACTGGCTATCACCATTCTACTTTCTGTTTTTATGATTTTGACTACTCCAAGTTCCTCATATAAGCGGAATCATACAGTATTTGGATTCTTATGGCTGGCTTTTAACTTATCATAATTTTTCCCTTATCTCTAGCAATGTTTTTCAATCTAAAATTTATTTTGTCTGAAATTACGCACTGGCCATTGTGGCTCAGTGGATTGGGTGCCAGCCTGTGAAGCGAAAGGTCACAGGTTGATTCCCGCTCAGGGCACATGCCTGTTTTGCAGGCCAGATCCTCAGCTGGGGGCGTGCAAGAGGCAGCCAATTGATGTATCTCTCACACATTGATGTTTCTCTTCCTCTCTTTCCCCCTCCCTTCCCCGCTCTCTAAAAATAATTAAATATAATTTTAAAAACATAAAAAATAAAACTTATTTTTTCTGATATCAGTATAACCACTCTTGCTCTTGCACTGCTGTCTTCTCTTGTGTTTGGTTGTTTTTTTGTGAAGCATTTAAATTCTTTTCTCATTTCCTTTTGTGTATATTCTAGAGATTTTTTTTTGTGGTTACCATGGGAATTTAATTTAAAATCCTAAATTTATAGCACTCTGTTTTGAATTTATACCAGCTTAACTTCAATAACATAAGAAAACCTCTGTCCCTACCCCTTTTTGTTAATGATATCACAAAATTACATCTCTATCCACAGTGTGTCCTAAAACATAAACTAATAATTCTTTTAAATGCATCAGTATCCTAAATTATGTAGAAAACAAGATCTGGAGTTACAAACCAAAATTACAGTGAGACTAGCTTTTACATGAATTGTTTTTTTTTCTTTAAATGTGTTAAGTCTTAAATCATGGAGAAAACAAATAAAAACACAGCTACAAATCATTGTTATAATAATATTAGCTTTTGTAACTGCTCTTGTATTTGTCTGATTTGATAGCTTTATTTCTCTGTACAGCTTTGAGCTACTGTCCAGTGTCCTCTTACTTCAACCTGTAGGGCTCCCTTGAGCAGTTCTTGCAGGGCAGGTCTGATGGTATAGGATTTTTGGTTGAGAGTTTTTCTTTTCTTCTCATATTTTAAATATATATATTGGCCAATCTTTTGGCCTCTAAAGTTTCTGATAAGAAATATGCTTATGATCTTATTGATGATTCCTTGCATATGACAATCTCTACCTGCTTTCAAAATTCTTTCTTTGTTTTTGAAAGTTTGATTATAATGTGCCTTAGTGTGGGTCTACTTGAGTTTATCCTATTTGGAGTTTGTTGAGCTTCTTGGATGTTTACATTCTTGTCTATCATCCAATTTGGGGAAATTCCAGCCAGTATTTCTTCAAATATTCTCTCTGCCTCTTTCTCTTTCTTGTCTCCTTCTGGAACCCCCACAAATCATTGGACCCCTTGGTGGCTTTCTGTGAGATGTACATAAAATAGCTCATCAAGAATAATTTATATTAAAAAAGAAGAAAAGTTAAAAATTAAAAAAACTAAGTTTCCAATGTAAGCAGTAAGTTAAAGAATGAGTAAACCCAAAGAAATTAGAAGAAAATAGATACTAAAAATAAGAGCAAAAATCAAGAATTAGATAAGATACTATAGGGAATTACAACAAAGCTAAGAAATGGATTCTTAAAATGATTAAAATATGGACAAATTTCTGGTAGTGAGAACCAAGAAAAAGAAAGCAAGCACAAATAAATACTGCAAAGAAAGGCACAATTACAAAGGGAGCAAAGATGAAAATAATAATAGGAAAATTTTATCAACAACTTTATGGCAATACCTTTAAAAGCTTAGAAAAAATAAACATATTCTTAGAAAAATATAACTTATTAGAACTGACTCAAAAAGAAATTGAAAACCTAAAATAGTCCTATTAAAGAAACAAAAGCAGTAGTAAAACAAAAAAAAAACTTCCCATAAGGAAAACACCAGTTCCAGATGGCTTTGCAGATGTTTCACTAAACTTACAAGTATCAAATCATTCCAATCTCATACCAACTTTTACAGAGAAAGGAAGATGATAATATTTCCCCAACTTATTCTATGAAGTAGAATAACTTAGATACCAAATCCAGGAAAATACCAGGCTTGTTTTATTTACCTATATAGATAAAAAAATCTAAAACAAAATATTAGCAGATTAAATCCAATGGTATCTGTAAAGTAAATCATAAACCTCCTTGAGTGAGATGGATTTATCTCAGGAAAGTAAAATTTAATATGAAGAAACTCTCTCAATATAATTGATCAAAACAGATTAAAAGAGAAAACCATATGATCATGTCAAAAGATGCACAAAAAGTCACTGATAAAATTTAACATACATTTGATTAAAACTTTTAGTTAGTGAGATATAAAATATAACTCTCTATAGCTGATCAACAGAGGTCTACAAAAGCTTGTAAGTATCATCCTAGAGAGGGAATGTCAGACAATTAAAGTTATGAACAAGACAAACATATCCATCCTCACCATTTCTATCTAATGTTGTTCTCTTGGACCTGGCCAGAGACCAGGAAAATAAGCCAAAGGCAACAGGATTATTTTATTTCTCTAAATGTATATGTATGTGTGTGTGCATACACACACATATACACACACACATACACACACACAGTTATATTATAGTACCTCATAATTCTAGCAGTTGAATTCTTGCAGATGTGTTTCTGCTATTTGTTGTTTTTGCTGGTTCTTTTTCTTGGTGCCATGTTTCCTTGTGCATTTGATGATATTTGACTGTGTGCTGTTCATTTTCTTTGGAACTTTATCTGTGGAAATTATTTGAGGCATGAGATGAAGGTGAATTGTTCTAACAAAGATTTATATTTCCTTGTGCCAGGCATGTGGGGCACTATCAGTCTGGGACCATTTTATACAAAATTATTGATTTGAGGTTTTTCATATCACTTAGGTAGACTGAATTTGATTGCATGTGGTGTGAGGTCCACCTTGTAGTTATGGATTCTCAGGGGAAGATTCTCCCTTCCTACACTCATTGCTATTGTCAAGGTTTAAAACAGGTAATTTTCCTTGCAACTACCTAGGTATGGGGATGGGGTGAGTTTTTTTCTAGTTTATTTGTACATTAGAGTAGAGAGGTTCTATTTGGCTTCTAAATGTTTGCAGGGAGTATTTTCTCAGCTTGTGCAGATCCAGTGCTTTATCTTCTTTTCCACATGCCCTGAGAGATCACAAAAACCAAAGTTCAATTTCATCTGTTAGCAAATATACTTGTATCATTTACTTACATTGTGACACAACACACCATTCAAAAATTCAGTAGTTTAAATTAATAAGCATTTATTATTGCTCAAGAGTCCTCAGATTGGCTGGGTGGTTCTCATTCAGCTGGTCTTACTTAAGTGTCTGCAGTCAGCCATGGTCAGGTAGACCAGGTCTGTCCAGAAAAAGTCCAGTCATTGTTAATGTAAAAGACTGGTTTGCGTGACATCGATGCAACCTGGCAGCCAAGGAGAGTGGACTGGAATGCGCATGTGTGAACAATGATGACTTCACTGTACTAGTCAGGATGGTAAACACCATCAAATGAGCATGTGTACTGTGTGGCTGTCACATTAAAATGACTGAGTGAGTAGAGCAACAAATCTGCATCAAATTTTGTGTTAAGCTTAAGCATTCCTCTACGGACACTATTTGGATGATTCAGAAGGCTGCAGCTATGGGCAGCTGGTGATTGGCAGCTTCATCACAACAACTTGCCTACTCATGTATCACATCTCGTGCTGAGTTTTTGGCAAAACATCAAATCATCCAGGTGACTCAGTGCCCCTACAGCCCAGATTTGGTGCCCTGCAACTTCTGGCTTTTCCCAAAACTAAAATCTCCTTTGAAAGGGAAGAGATTTCAGTCCATCAATGAGATTCAGGAAAATATGACAGGGCAGCTGATGGCAATTGTGAGAACTGTGTGAGGTCCCAAGGTGCCTACTTTGAAGGCGACTGAGGTGTCATTATCCTATGTACAATATTTCTTGTATCTTGTATCTTTAATAAATGTCTCTATTTTTCATATTACATAGCTGGATGCCTACTGGACAGGCCTGCTATATCTCTGTTGCTCTCGGCTGGGCTCTATTACATGTTTGGGGGTCAGATATAGGATGGCCAAAGATGGTCTTGGCTGGAATAGCATGGCTTTCTTACACCTTGTCTCTCATCCTCCAGCAAGCTATTCCAGGCTTGTTCCCACAGTGGAAGCGGAAGACCAAGAGAAGGAGTGGAAGTATACAAGCCTCTTACAGTTTAGGCTTAGAACTGGCACACCATGACTTCTTCCATATTCTACTGGCCAAAGCAAGTCACAGTTCATTCAGATTCAAGGGCGGGGCGGGGGGGTGCGGATATAGAGTTCACCCCTTGATAAAAGGAGTTGAAAAGTCATGTGGTAAAGGACATGGGTTCAAGGAGAAGTAAATTGGTGCCATTTTTGCAATCAATGTATCACAGCCCCCAGGCTAAACAAAGTTGGCTTCAGTGCTCTGCTTACCTCTCTGGTTCTGCCTTCACTTAAATTTTGGCTGGAACAATTTTTTTCCAGCTCATTGATGCATTTAAGAAGATTTTAAAATATATTTTATCTATCATTTAAAAAAGTATTTATCATGTTTTCAGTGAGAGGAGCAACCAAGCACCTACCTAGTCTGCTATACTGCTTGATTGACATTTTGATGAGTTTCTGTATCTGCACATGTGTGGCTCTCCACTCTAATTCTCTCTCCAATCTTTGAGGCTCTAGTCAAATGTCTCTTTAATGCTTCCTTACCTCTTTGATTGCCCCTCTTCATCTAGACAGAGCTGTTGTTGACTGTAGACTCTGAAAGTATTTTGTGCTCATCTCTATTAAGTCATAGAATTCTTAATATAGCTGTCATAGTTTGTGCAGAGTAGGGATCTTTGCTAAAAATTATTAGGAATTTCAAGACAGTGACAGCAGAGCATTAAACCAAGAGTGGGGACCTTTTCAAGTGTGGGCTCTCTGTGACTGCACAGCACACACTCCCATGAAGCTGGCTCTTATAGTAATTATTGTTTTGCATCTCCTTCTCCCTTATACTCCCTGGATGGGTGTGAGAGAACACTTTCCGAGGTAAACCTGTCTGTTTAATGGTTATGCCCCAACACACTAGCAGAGTGCCAGGTACAAGCAGTAAATGATTGTTGAATGAACAAATAAAAACTACACTATGATCTCAAACACATCAACTCTTTGATAACAGTTTATGAAACAAGTAGAAAATCATATTAAGTGTCCCTCTCCAGTTTAAGATGCTTCCCAATTTCAGATAAAATTTACATCTTAGAATGGAGAAAGCATGGGGTGCCTTTTAGCACCCTTCATGATAGCTGTTCTTATGCTTCGTGGAAAGTGAGGTGCTCCTTTCAGTTCTAAAGTGGGTTCCTGGGACCAACTTTCTGTCTTATTTTCTCCTATTTCTGCTCTTGGCTGATCCCTGGGTTGGGAATTATCTGTGACCTTAGCTCATGATCGAAAAGTCTTGGTTAAACTAGTCTGGTAGACAGCAAGATACGTGGATGACCAGTTTGCCAGACTCGCACCAGACTGCTAGGTTTCCTTGGGTAAGGGCTCTGCAAACTCCGTTATGTCATTTATGGCATGTGTGATCTTTAAACATCTTCTTGGAGGAAAGGAGAGAGGGCTTGGCGCCCAGGTTTAACTCTTTTGGGCCTGTGACTTCTACTGTCGGTGCCTCGATTTCCCCCTTTATACCAGGAGGAGAGCCAGTGACCACAAAGTGGTACGCGGAGAAAGGAACTGCTGGGTGAATGTTAAATCAGAACTACTTCAAGGTCTGTTTCTGGAGAGGAAGACAGTCTCCCAAACCCACACTTCACCACCCCAAAGCTTTCAAGATCAGAAAAGGTGAAGGAAGGGAGAGAGGAACCGGGCTTCAAGGACGCACGCTATTCTCCACCCCAGCTTTGGGTGCATGAGGTAGTGTTCCCTCACACCCACCGTGGGAAATCAGAATCTGGAGCCAAACCCTTCTCCACATCTTCAGCCCCTCCCCCTGCGGCTTCCCCAGTGCGGCCCCCTCCCCCCCATTACAGCATCGCTCCAGGCGCCAAGACGGATTCCAGCCAGGGACTGCTGCAGTCAGCTTTCCTCCTCCTCTCCTGGCTCCCGCAGCCTGTGTCCAGGCTCTGCAGCCTCTTCCTGTGCTTCGGACAGTCCCCTTTCCCTCCTCCACCCCGCCCCCGCCTTGACACAACCCCTGGCTCAGGGCCTAGAGGTGGGCGGACACCGTGGGCACAGGTGGGGGCCCCAGCAAACTCGGCAGGTATAGCGGGTTCTCCCTCCACACCGGGGATGCCTCGGTGGTACGGGCTGTGGGTGGGGGGACGCCCGTCAGCGGCGCGGAGGCCAGGCACAGCGCCCCACACTGGCAGGGGCTGCGGCAGAGGAAGGGGCTCCTTGAACCGAGGCCAGCAACTGGAGTCGGGCGGCTGACCGGGAAACGCTGAGGGAGAGACTCCTAGGCGATGTGCATGGGGGGCTGTGCTTGACATTCAGGGTGTGACTGCCTCCATGGGGCGCGAGACTGTGTCTGTGAGACTGGGCGACTGTCTCCCCAGCAGCCCTGCCACTGGGCTTCAGTCCCTGAGCCTAGGTCGACGGTGCATGGCCGTGGCACTGTGCACCTGGTCCTGGGCGCCCAGCAGACACAAACCCGGTGGTGCCCCGGCTGGGCCTCCCCAGTGCTGTCGCTGAGCGAGGCGTGCACTCCGCGGAGACCCTGGTGGCCGCCGGCTGCGACCTCGTCCCTCCTGGGTCCGGTGCGGGGGCGGGGAGCTCGGTACCCCTCCTTCTCCCGGTTCCCGGCTCCGCTGCCCTGCGTGGGGGCGGGGGCGGGGGCGGAGCGCGCGGGCGGGATCCCCCCGCCTCCCCTTCCTGGTCCCCGGGAAATCCAGCCTCCGTGGCTTGGCCGCCTCCCGCTCCCGCGCCCGCTGCCGCTCGGCGCTCGCTCGGGGCTCCGCAGTGCCGGGCCCCGTCCCTGACTGCCTGCCCACCGCCGCAGCGCCCCTAGCCCCGGCCGCCGGCACCATGTAACCCGGCTGGAGCCCGAGCCGGGCCAGGTAAGCGGCGGGGAGGGGTGGGGACGGGCCGCGCTCGCCGCGCCCTCTGCAGCGCCCCCCATCCTCGGCCTGGCTGCCGCCCCGGCACCGCCCACGCCCCGGGCTCCCGCGGCCTCTGCTTGCAGCCCCGAGAGGGGCGAAGGCTGGGCCTCCTCCGCTGCCCCTGCCCCCGCCCTCGCCACGGCCTGTCGACCCGAGGGTCGGGCGGAGGGACCACGCGGAGTGAGGACCGGCTCTCCCAGGTAGCGCTGCGGGGGTTGGTCAGACCCGGTGCGGCCCGGCCGGGCAAGAGGCTTGGGTCTCGGAGCGAGTAGCCAGCTGGGTTATGGGGGGAAGTGGTGGTGTTGGGGAGATCCGGAGAGAAGTTTCCTCTGCAGGTGTGTGAGTGTGAGTGCGTGTCACTATGTGTCTGTGGTGAGTGTGTGTGTCACTGTGTGGGTCTGTGGGTGCTTGTGTGTGCCAGTGAGTGTATGCAGTGAGTGTGTGTGTCATCGTGGGCGAGTGTGTGTGCATGCCAGTGGGTGTATTCAGTGTGTGGAGGGTGTTACTGTGTATGTATCTGTGGACATGTGTGTGAGTGTGTGAATGTGTGCATGTATGTGTGTGCCTGTGTGACTGTCTCTGAGTGGATACAGGTATCTGTGGCCTGTATGAGTGTGTGTGTTGGGTGTATGAGAATATATCTGAGCAGGATTCACTCTGAGTCACCCACATCTGGCCCTCATTCCCTCCCCGCTCCCCCAGGGGATTCATGGTGGTTGGGGCACATGGGACAGGAAGATCAGACTTTTCAGAGGTCAGATCATCCCCTCTCACCAAGGACTCTCCCCCTCCCCACCTCCCCCTTCCCCCTCAGGCAAGAGCGGCACTGCACTCCCCACCTTGGTCCCCACCTTCACTTACCTCAGGGGGTACTTTCTGCGAAGCTCTGGTTGTGTCCTTGCTGCATGCTGGGGCCCCTGGTGGCGGTGAGGCTTCAGGTGAGCTATAGAGCGTGCGCTTCTTCTTGGGGCTTGAGAACTTGTGTCATCTCAGTAATGTTTCACTGAGGGACCTTCAGAACCAGGAACTGAGGAGGCCAGGTGGAAGCTTCTGCCCTGTTCTTAGTCATCAGAGCAGGCGGATGTCCCCCAGACTTTCAAGCCCTAAATTTCCAAGTTCTGGGTCATTGGTTCAGCCTACTAGCTCTAGGTGGGTCTGTACTGAAGCTCTTTGAAATAATAATAATAATAATAATAATAATAATAATAACAACAACAACAACAACAGTTCCTTTTTATCAGTCCAAGGCTTTTGAAAAATGCCCCCCTTTCAATCAACTCTTTCTTCTTATTTCCTAACAGCTCTGGGAAGCAGGCAGGCCAGGTTAAGCCATATGAAATTGCCAATGTTCAACTTTCTGGGTTTTTTTAACCTACAAAAACAGCAATTTCATGTGGTTCAGCCTATTATAATGCCAATTTATAGATGAGGATGTTGAGGCTCAGAGTCGACTTGCATTTGTCATGATCCCACACTGCTGGTTAGTGGTACAGAAGGGGTCCAGCCTAGGTCTTTTGGTGACTTAAGGAGCTGTTTTGGGCCACAGTTAGAGGCTGGTACTCCCTGCTGTGCTCTCTCTGACCCTGGGGGCATTGCCCTCCACCTCTGCCCAGCATTCCCTGAGTGCTGGGGCTACTTCTGCATCCAGCTACAGAGGCCTAAAAGGAAGAGAGGGGGAGAAGAGAGGAGGGAGGGGAGGGAGAGGCTTCGTGAGTTGGCAGTGAATCAGGGTCTAAAAAGGGAGCTGGGAGGGCTATGGTGGCAGGTGTTTCTAAAAGGAACATGAACATAGGATGAACATCCTCAGATACCCTCCCCACAAGCCTGGCACCTATGGCCCTACTGATCTGACAGGCAGTGCCCACTGTATTTTATGCCAGGGGGCTCATGTCCAAGAAGTGAGCTTGTATGTGGTTGTAAAATGACTGCTAGGGGAGGAACCTTAGAATTAACTTGGTCCAACCTCTTAATTATAAAGTGAAGACACTGAAGCCCAGAGAAGGGTGGGGACTTGCCCAAGGTTACAGAGCAAGTTTGTGGGTTCCTGGTTAGTCCTAGCCCAGGAACTTTATAAACCTCCATGTTGCTTTCTATTCCTGGAAACCCCGTCCCCCTTCCTATGCCCATCAGAACTGAGCAGAGATTTGGGGAGAAAAGTTAAAGACTCAATAAACCCAAGGCTATAGATCCTTCAAGTTGGGACCCCTTTCCAAAGAGAGGGAGCTACAGATGTTTCTGGAGGTAGGGGTTCCTAGCCACGTCCACCACCAATGTAGGCCATGGGCTTGTCTTGATTCCTGCTGGCGAGGGGCTAGAACTGCTGCAAGCCGGTCTCCCAGACTTTCTTCCATGACAGTGCCTGCTTTCTGCTGCTTTCGTCTCTCCAGCTGACATTGGGGCTTGAGCTGGCTGAGTTCCATTTTCTTTCATCCCACCAGTTTCTGATACATTTTGCCTCTAGCTGACCTGACAATTCCTTACTTTCTGGGTTTTTGTTGGGTAAAGGAACTTCTGGGGCTTGTCTTATTTGGAAAGGTCTATAGTTACCTTTAAACCCTTTCTAATTAAACCTTCCAGGAGTGTAGAGTGAGTGATAATGATAATCGTTCCCATTTTACAGACAGGAAGACTGAAATTTAGAGAGGGGCCTCTTGTTTGGTTGGTTTTCTCTTAATCTACTAAGATCAGTTAGAAGAGGTTCTCGGAGTGAGGGGACAAAGGGAGCTAGTGACAACAGAAGCTTTTGTCTAGAGGAGCTTGTGCAGACCCCTTCTAGTTTCTTTCCATCTCCATGATCAGGAAACCTTTCCAGAGTCTGATTTCATTCCCACCCGGTGGGTTCAAAGCTTTGTTTTTCAGTGGGGTTGGAAGAACAGCTGTGTACCCTCCACTACACAAGCATTTGTCTTGATTCCCTCTTTACTCACCCTCCTTCCAGTCTGAAGGCTGCTGGCTCAGTGGGCCTCCTGTTGTCTGGGGAGTCTGGGTTTGAGCTGGGGTGAGGCAGTGGCACCATCGTTATGGTAACGGGTTGCCAGCTCACTGTTGCTAATAACTTGTCAAGTCCCTGGGCTCAAATGCTGCATGCCTTCCCACCAGCCCTTCTCCCCATGTCACAGAAAGAAAAAGTGAGGCTGTGCGGGAGGGGCTTGTGAATAAGGGAGTCGGGGGAGGTGGGTGGCCTTACCCTTGGGGTCGTAGCTGAAGATCCAGGGGAAATCACCTGGGGGCTGGATTACACATTTGATTACATAATTTGTGTATGATTGTCTGGGCTGTTCCATGTCAATACACTCAGGACATGCTTGATTAAACCTGTACATGATAGATGGCACCTGCATGTGCTTTTACACAGCAGCCCACATGCACACGTGCTTTCAGGCATCTGAACATGCTTGTGTATGAATTTTGCCTCTACCATCTGCACATAAGGCACTCAAGAAATCTGGGTTTGTGGGGGTGTCCAGGTATGTGGGTTGGGATCTGATCTTTTTCTGATGCAGCTTCAAAGTGTCTTGTTAACAAAGGGACAGAATAGTCCCAGGGTTCCTTCTTCCTTCCTTCCAGTCAAGAGCTCATAATGGGAGTGTGCTGGGGATGGTGTGGGGTCCCCAAGCTCCCAGATCCCAAAGGCCCCAGCCTTTATGCCCTTTGAGCTCAGGTATCCTCTGCCCCCCCTCACTTTATTCCTTCTCATCCTCTCCTCTTCCTGTGTGTAAATATTAAAGAGCTGAGCCTGCAGGGCTGATGTAGGCATGGGAAGAGAATGAAATTAAAAAGGATTCCCTCACCCCCATCCCAACACCCCCACCCTTCAGTCCCCTGCTCCTGCCTCCTTCCCTCTCCTTTCTCCCCTCCCCATCACTCAGTGCTTCCACATGTCTCTCCCCCAACCCAGTTCAAATGGGAGCTGGTTCCTTCAGAAAAGGGGCTCACAACAGGGTGTGGGGAGCCACCTCTTTCTGCCTCCCCTCACTGCATCTGCCTACAGGGCTGGGAGCCCCCACGTAAGTATTTCTTTTATTTTGGGGGTGGTGGTTAGGAAGGCAAATGGTGTTTAGAACCAGCTGTGAGTGGCGTTGAGAGGCTCAGGACTGAAAGGAGGTGGGTGGGGTCCTATCTCTAGGCTCCCTCCGGGAAGCCTCCTGTCTGGGTTTCTTTTCTCTCTTTGGGCAGAGACTGAAAGGAGGGGTACCAGATGCCTCCGGTGGATGGGAGCGAGTATGGGAGGAGCAGGGGAGAGGGGTTTCTGTCATAAAGAGGGCTGTAGTGAGGTAAGCCTGCTCCTTTCTGGAGAGCTGGGTTTCTGGCAATGCAGCCCACAATCCCTGAGAGCTGTCCCGAGTGCTGAAAGGGACTCGGAGCGGATTTGTTACTTTGGAACTGTCCTGGGTCCTGAACGGGGCTGCCTTGGGGCCGATGATGGAAAGGCAGTTGGACAGTGCTGAGGGCTCACTAGAAAAATTCTTCCAGATAACCCACTTTCCAAGGACAGAATCGCTGGATGGAAACATAGAGTTGGGGATCCTCCCTCTGGCTTTAGGCCTCACAGTTATTTGTGGTATTCAAAAAAGGACTTCTCTTTCCCTGTTTTAGATCCCCCTTCCCTGTCCAAAACCACCCTTCCTGTGGAGGTAGGGATGGAGGGTGATATTGTGACTGTGAGCTCTCTTCTCACATAGTCTTTAGTACAATGAGCTTGGGGGCAGTAGCACCAGCCTTTCTCTTACTGGGTCCTGGAAGTTCAGGCTCCAGGGAGTTCTGGATTTGGAGAGCTTAGGTTTTGCTGGTTAGGCCTGGGTGGTTAGAGCTTGAAAGTTCAAGGTAATTTCATTGACTGTGTGGCATCCCCCTGCCTACCATACTTTAGAATTTCAGACAGGGTACAGTGAAATAGCCTACAAGCCTGTCTTAGGCTCTGCCCATCCCAAGCACACTTCAGAGCAGCATTTGGGAGAGGCTTTTATTGGGAAGGAAGATTTCCAAGCAAAGGATTTGAGGAGTGGGTGGGGTTGTTCAATGCCATAGAGCAGAGAAGGAGGAGGCTACTGGAGATGGGGCAATGGGAAAAGATGAAGAGCTGGCAGAGGAAAAAATTCAAATTGTAGGATAGGGTCTGGGCTTTGATTCTCAGTTCCCTTGGAAATCTTTCTCCCACCAACCTAGGGTCAGGGTCATTTCATTTTTCTGGGTTTATACTGTTTTTGTAACTCTGAAGGGAATAGAGCAAGGAGTTATTTCTCTAGGCCCCCTTCCCTTGTCATCCCAGGGGGACAAGAGCCAAATGTCAGGACATGCAGATGAGACTGTGGGGGAATAACAGGCAGGAAGGGTTGATGGCAGCTTTGCCTCCCATCCTCAAGAGCACAATCAAATATTCAAATGGGATCCTTCTTTAGGGGAGAGGAAGGAGAGGGTTTCCAGATGATGCTGGGCAAAATTAGGTGTGGCAGGAAATTCAGGAAAAGAGAGTGGGTATCTAGGGACCCCAAACTGTACCAGTTCATGCCTTCCCAGATGTGACTCCTAGTTAATAAGGAACCCCTCACCCATCATGTTTTTGATGTAACTCAAGTTGATTCCTCCCATTCCCTAGCAGCTTGGGAGGAGCTGAGTTTTCCTGTGCTGTGGGTGCTGGGTGTGGGTGTAGGTGCCTGTTTGGGGAGGGGAGGTGTTTGTGCTCCGCTCAGCTCCCTTGGTTACATAACAGCTTTGATAAGACTTTACTTTGGAGCTACTGCCACTGCCTGAAGCAGTCACCCCTCCACCCCCATGTGCAATGCTGGGTGTCCACCCCCTTCTCCCTGGCCTCTTGGAGAGCCCTGCTATTCATGATCCAGTGTTCCAGCAGCAGCTTTCCTGCTGGGAGGTGTCTTCAGCTTGCCTTTCTGCTCCGTACCCAGCTCCTGTATTTTAAATACTTGCTTCTTTTGTTATATTGAGCCCAGGCCACCTCCTTTACATTTTTAAGCCTCCAGATCTACTGTCTCCTTGTCAGGGCCTTTGGGCTGGAATAGGAGGGGTTCACTGAACATCATGAAGCTGCTCTTTAAGGAAGAAAAAAAATCATCTTAGGAGGTTTTAGGGCCTAGAGATAATTTTCTTATTGTTTCTTCCTTTGCTCCAATAACTGTTTTGGAGCCTGGGAACAATGGACAATACCCAGAGGTATTGGGAGGAAGAACTCTGGCCTTGATATTTTCTCTTTGTTTTCCCTTTTAGAATTAAAGAGTTGTATATATAGGGGGTGGGGACTGCCTCTTTGGCATATTGTATTGAGATTAGAAACAACTTTCTAAATGGAGAAGTGGGTGACTGGGAAGCATAGAGAGCAAATGCAAACTTGTGATGCCCCTTGGAGAGAATATGGACTTCTGACTTTGTGTACAGGATAGAAGCCAGAGGCGGGGTTGGATATCTCTGCTATTCCAGTGCAGTGCATGTGCATTTTTGTCTGTGTGTGAGGATGCTCTGTGAATATGTACAAACATATTTATGTGTTCATGTATAACTGTGGGCACATATACATCTATATATGTATGTATCCATGTATATGTGTGACTGTGAAGGCAATTAATTACACCTATGTGTGTGCATGTGTGTGGTGCTCACCCAGTGACGTGTATGTGTGAGTGTACGTGTGCATGTGAGCATATATGTAGGAGTACCTCTATGGGAGTACCAATATTCATAATAGCATATGAATATCTGTACATAAATTTTGTCTTACATATGAATAAATGTGGCAGAGACAAAGAATTGGAGAGAGAAAAATTGATTGATTCTGACTAAACACTGAGGTTGTCCAAAAGTTGTTTCCCCACAAGCTTAAACTTGATCCACTCTGATGCCTGTCGTTCTTCAGAAAGCAGGTTCCTTGAGATCTCTCAAATTCTCATGTCATGGAGACCCACTTGTTCCCCACCACCATTCCTATGAAGGGAGTTTGCTGAGGAGGAACTTACCGCCTTGGGGACAGTTGGGTAAGGGAGCCAAGACTAAGGCTGATTAGATGCTATGGAGCTCAGGGATGTATATAGGGAAAGAATGTGAGAGCTTGAGCAGTCACATTACTACAGAGTCAAGACTCAAGCAGAACTAGTTGGGTTTAGTAGATGAAAGGGGCAGGGATAGTAGGTAGGCCCAAGTGTATGCATAATCCTCACATGTATGGGGCATTGCCAATATGTGCATAGATGTATATGCATATATTACTTTTCTATGCCTTAATATGCAAATCTCAAGATAAATGCACTTTCTAACATGCACACACATGAAAAATCTATGGGAATGATATCAACACAGGGATTTGTGAACATGAACATACATGCTAATGCATATATATTTTACATATATGAACAGAGTATGCAGAAATATGTGGGCATATGCTAACACTGGCCTGATTGCAACCCATGACAGCATCCATGAGCATCTCACTCACCTGGGTTACTCCTGTTTCCATCACATGTGGCTCACCCTGTGCATCCATTCATTCAACCAATGTTTACTTTATGCTTCTGTAAATACTCCTGTTTCCATCACATGTGGCTCACCCAGTGCATCCATTCATTCAACCAATGTTTACTTTATGCTTCTGTAAATACTTCTGTTTCCATCACATGTGGCTCACCCAGTGCATCCATTCATTCAACCAATGTTTACTTTATGCCTGTGATGTGCCACTGTCTGTGCTGGACACTGGGGATGGTTCTTGACCTCAGGTAACTTACAATCTAGAGAAGGTAAAAAACCTGGAACCAAGTAATGAAAGTGTTAAGGAAGGTAGGAGAACATAAATGTTCATTAGGGGGAGTGGGGACCAAAGAGGGGTTGATCAGCTCTGGAGAAGGGAAGGGAGGGGTTTGGCTAAGGATCTAGAGGAGAGGAGGCCTTCAAGCCAAGGCTTGATTGAACAGGCCTTGTGTTAAACAGGGGAGCAACTGGAGGAAAAGGTATTTCAGTGACAGGGCATATCCCAACTGGTCTCCCTACTTCTACCCTTGCCAGTCCCTTCTCCAGAGATTCAACCCCAAAAAACAGCCAGAGAAAGATGAGGTCATGCCTTTCTAATGGGTTTCCATCTCAGAGTGAAATTTGAAGTGCCTTATGGGGTCTGAATGGCTTAAGTGCTGTGTGTAAAAGCTCCCAGTGACCTCCCTGGTCTCAGGCACCATCCTTACACAGGTTTCCTTTTGGTTCCGCAAAGATGCTGAGCACAGTCCCACCTTGAGGCCCTTGTACTGTCTTTCCCCTCAGCCTGAAATGCTCTTCCCCCAGATACCCACATGACTTGCTCCCTTACCTCATTCAAATTTTTGCTCAAAAGTCACTTTTTTGGAGAGGCCAAAAATCTATCTTAAATAGTCCTTGCCATTCTATTCCCTCACCCCACTTTTTTTTTCAGTTTTAGCGCCTACCACCTCCATTATTTCACATATACATTTATCATCTCTCTTTTTCCACCAGAACATAAACTTGATGAGAATGGAAGCTTCGTTTGTTTTGTGTCCTGCTGTATTCACTGTGTCCAGAGGAGTTCCTGTCTCAGAGTAGGCACTTGGCACATAATTGTTAAATAAATACTTTTTAGGTGGATCACACTGGTAGCCAGTGAGGAGACTGGATGGAGCTGGGCCAGGATGTGAATCAGGGGGACCAGTTAGGGACCTGTTGTAATAGCTTTGGCAAGATCTTAGGATGAGAGTGGCCTGCTGTCGAACACTGGCAGTGGAGGTGGACAAAAGCAGATGCAATGTACAAGCACACACATGCATGCACACACATGTACACATGACCAGATCTGTCTTAGTCAGTAGGGGAAGGGTTAGGAAGAAAGCAGAAGTGTCTTTATGCATATATGTGGTATATATGTCACATATGACACCCTCCAGCTAGCCCTGGCTGCGGTCCTCCCTTTCTTTTAGATCTTGTCACCACCACCCCACATATACTTCCCCCTGTCAGCCAAGTTCAGAGGGCTGCCATAGACAGGTCCTCCTGGTTCTATTCAGTTAATGATACAGGCTTTCCAGTTGGGGAACAGGGAGAGGTAGGGAGCAGGGTCCTGAACAGTGGGAAGGGTCTTGGGAAGTCAGAGCCACAGAGGCTTACACACACGTGGAGAGAGGCATGCGGACCCTGAGAAGAGTGCTCAGAGTCAGAGAGCTCAGGCCTGGCCCAGGCTTCCTGCAGCCAGACGGGATGGGAAGCAGGGCAGCATCCTCAGACAGCATCTGCAGTGGAGCCCGCACCTCCTTCCCTCCTCTCTTCCTCTCCCTGCTCCACTCCTGCTCCTCTCTGCTCATGGGGTGGGTGCCTGAACTAAGTATGGGCTCAGTAGGAAGTGAGTGTTCCCCCAGTCTGTGATGTGAATTCAAGTATGGGTGACACTCAGGGAAAGGGGACCCAATTTCTAGAGGACAGGCTGGGGGTTTGGTGATAGGGCAGGAACCTCTCTAAGTCTCAACTTTGGCTGTTTTCCTCTCTCCCAAGAGAGCTTGGAGATTTGAGCTTATGTTTCAGAAACGAGGAACTGAGTTTAGAATCAGCTGCTAGCATGGAGGGACTGAGACTTAGAACTTGGGGAAAGCTGGGAGGAAGGTTGATAAGACATAAAGGTAGAAATGGGAGGTGAGGGTCAGCCCCTCCCCTCCGGTCGCTGACCTCTGGGAGGAAAGAGGGGCATCAAAACATAACATCCTTTTTAAGAGTTCCTTTTCCAGACCTCCAGCACCTGGGTTGCCTCATTCCCAAGAGGCTGATGCTAGAGCCCCTTGCAGGTTCTGGGGTGTATGGGGGTCTTGTGCCAACCTCCTTTCTCATCTGGACTAGGGGCGGGGGCGCTGCAGCCGCTCCCCTCCCACCTGGGCTCTGAGCGTGGGGGTTGGGACTAAACAGCTGCCAGAGCCGCCCACCTGCCCGCAGTGTCATGGCAACGACTCTGCTCACGTGGACGATGAGGAAAGGGAGGAGAAGAGAGGAGAGAAGACATCACGACAGACGTGAGGATGGGAGGGGGCTCCTCAGGGTCCTGCCTGCTGGAGTCTCCACCCCTCCAGCCTGGTCTGGCCCTAGCTGCTTTTACTCCAGGCCCCCCAACGTATGGTGGGGCTTGTGCTCCAGTCCTAGCCTCCGAGTGTGCATGTCCTTGGGTGTCCTGAGTGTGATGACCTTGGCCTCCTGTGCCGGTGGCCCGCAGGGTTCTGGGGGAGATGGGGCTTTGGCATGTGAAGAACTCTCCTTCTCTCCCCACCCTGCAAGTCCGGGACAGTGCCTGGGGCTGAGGGGATGAGAGCCCGACCTACTTCTCCATTTTCTCACTATTTTCAAAAGGAAAATGACCCACTTTTCAGCCAATCGGACTGGAGCCTGTTCCCAGGCTGATTGCCTTAGCCCCCCTGCCCAGGCCTCTACCCCATCCTCAGCCTATTAGCCACGTGCTGGACCCACTTCCTGAGGGAAGCAGGTGCACTTGTGTGAAGGGGTCCTTTTCTGCCATCTGCGCCAGGCTGGGGAGAGGGCTGTTCTGATTGGGATGGGGTGGGCCAGGACCTGACTGATCCTACCCTCAGCTCCACTTTGGGCAGACCCTTTGATGGCCACAGTCCTGTGCACTGTGAGTGTCACGTCCACCATCTCCATTCTCCCCCAGGACTCATCTTGTGGAGGGGCAGGTTGGGCTTTGGGTGGGGTAGGAGGATGGTAACCCTCCTCTCACTCTGTATTAGTGGATAGTGGTGGGCTGTCATCTCAAGCTGTTCCGTTGCCACATGGAAAAGCAGAGCCTGGGGCATTGAAGACCCATGTCTGTCTGTCTGTGCCAAAGAACCCTCCTAGAGGTTTCAGTCTGTGCCTTTCTTTCCAAGCCCCTCCCCCGTCTCTAGGATATTGGTCTGGGCCTCAGAGCCCCCTCCCTCCCTCAGCTATATTGGCCTGGCTGGCTTGGGGGGTGATTAGGGATTTAATTATTTAGTTTCTCCAGCTCAGTAGATTAATTCCATCCATCACAGGCAGGCTGAGTCTTCTACCCCTCTCAGGGCTGCCTGGCCAATCCCAGAGGGAGGGAGAATCATTGCTCACCTGGGTCTAGTATTGGATCGGGGAACAATGGATAAAGTTCTTGTTGGGGGAGGATTTGGTGTATGTTGTTGAGGAGATGTGAGTGCCTGGGTGATGTGAAGTGAAAATGTCTCCCTATTGTATGGGTGGACACGCATGTAAGGTTCTATGTATATGGACATGCACATAAGGTTCTGTGTATGTGCAGCTTCTGTGTGCACAAGTATCAGTGTCCAATGGATACAAATGCACATGCATGTGAATCCTGTAGGAACATCTGTGTCATGTGACGATGACTCTGTATGTGGGAACAAATGCCATGTGAGTTGTGTTGGATGACTCTGCATGGCTGTATAATCTGCCTCTGGATGAACATGTATGTTCAATTATGAATAAGAAGTCTTGGGAATATATATGCCCAAGGGTGAGGAAGGGATGGCAGGGGAGGAGGTTTCCGGAGGCTGAGTGATGAGTCAAGGCTCACTGGGGGGCCACCTGGCCTCATCACACCAGTTTGGTCAGAGAGACACGCTACTTTAGACCTGCCAGCACTTGGTCTCTTAGTGGTTGGGAGTATCAGGTCTGGACTGAGACTGACATTCAAATCTCTCTTGGGAAGTTTTCTTTGCATTTCTAAGCCTCAATTTTCTCATCTATAAAGTGGGAGTAATAGTGGTATCTAATGATAGTTGCAAAGACTATAGGAAAGAAGTATATCTAAAGCATTGAGCATAATGTCTGCTCATTTGTAGCCATTCTGAGCCTTAGATGTTAGAGGCTATTTGGTCTGAAATGTGTTCAGTGCCTGAATCCATCCTTTACCAGCTTCCAAAGTGACCCACCCACCTTTGCTTGCATGCCTCCCTGGACAGGATGCTTCCAGCTCCTCCGGGAACCCACATCATCCTGGACCAGCTCTGCCTGCTGAGGAGTTCTGGTTCAGCTGTGGCAAGTCATTTCCCTCCTGCCTTCCCCTGTTTCTCACCTTCTTCCTATGCCCCAGCTGGGGGGTAGTACTTCTTCATGGCTCAATCCTGATCCAGGATCCATGGTTTATCCTGAACTTACTGAGCACCTACTGTATGCCAGGTCTTATCCATACAGAGATAGATCAGATAAAAACTACTTTCAAAGAGCTCACAGCCTGCCAGTATTCACCCTACTGTGTTGAAGTATGGGCCCCCAGATGAGGTAGCAATGGCTGTGCCCTGGGGTTGATGGGGAGGGCACTCTTAGGGAAGCTTTCTTAGAACGCAGGCTCCCTGAACTACATCAGAAGGCAAAGTTGAGAAGACAGGCCTACCATATGGAAGGATCTCTCAGTTTGTGCTGCCTCTTCTCCCCATGCTCTTTCCCACTGTGGTCCTGACTACTGCTAAGCCCAGAATCCAGAGATGAGAGCAGGGACTAAGATACCCTGAAGGCTGGGATAGGATCAGGCAGAACCGAGGGGTGGAAGGTGCCACCATGTGAACCTGGCAGTCAGCCAACTAACTAGCTGGGAGGGGCTCAGTCCTGTGCTTATCCCCTCTATGAGAGAGGCCCAGAGGAGGAGACAGGCCCTGGTGTAGGCAACCCCTGTCCCTGCTCACAGAGAGAGGGCTTATAGGACAGTGTGGTAACCCAGGAGGCAATCCCTAAACTTTGGACTCCATAGGGAAACCAGACACTTGGGCCAGAAACTAGGAAAGGCTATAGGCCTAGTCTACATGAGAAGCTGCTGCCCAGTGGACCCAGTGGACATTGGCTTGGGATCCCACCTATTACTCCCTGATGGCCCTGGCTGGCTCAGGTCTGGCAGCATTCTGGAAGCCAGGGCAGTGCCAGCCCAAATCTCGTCAAATACTGTACATGCAAATAAAAGGCACTAGGGTGCTCAAGTCAGGAGAAGCCAATATGTGGAGATACGTGTGCCAGTGGCCTTGGGTAGATCAGTTTCTTTACCCATTGCCACAACTTTAGGAGGTAGATGTTGTTGTCTCTATTTTGCAGATGTGAAAATTGAGGTTAGGACAGGTTAAACAAATTGTTCGTGGTCATGCAGGTAAGCTGCAATATAATGGTTGGAGGCAGATGATTGTCTTCCCAACACCCAGCAATAAGGTTGCTGAGCCTTCTGTTCCAGATCCCTGGAGTTGCAAGAGGGACCCCCAGCCCTGGCTGAAGGGGTCTGCAAATCAAGGGCCTCTTGTTCTCTCAGATGCCACTGTCTTTGGCCACCAGGGCTGCTGGGCTGTCTCCGGCATGCTTGATGTGTGTGTGTGTGTGTGGGGGGGGGCGTGTTCAAAGGGAGTCCAGGCAAACAGAAATCCAGGTTGGGTTTCTAATACTGAATCCTCCAGGGACTCCCTGAAGCCTCTGGAGGAAAAGGAGTGGAGGTCCTTTCTATGGGTGGTTGGGCACAGGGGTAGAGGGGATGAGGACAGCAAGTGAAGACTTTCCTTCAGGCAATAGATATTTCTTGAGCATCTGTTAGTGCCAGGCATTGTTTTAGATACTGAGAACACTGCAGCATACGAGGCAGACATAGTCACTCCCTTCCTGGGGCTTATATTCTGCTATAGGGAGACATACTATAAACATGTAATAGATAATGAAAATAATTGCAAAGAGCAGAAAGTGTTACGAAGGCAATGAAACAGGTGATGTAGAGCATACGTGGAGGATAGGGCTCGACTTCAGTGAGTGGTCAGGGAAGGCCTCTCTGAGCTGAGACCCAGAAGATGAGACAGACAAAGCCATGGGAATATCTGGGGCAGAGCGTTCCAGCAGAGAGAACATCAAGTGCAAAGCCCCCTGAAGTGGGATTTTCAAAGAGATTACCGGTACAGTGGGTTAGTCACAGGCTGAGCACTGTCCAGTGGGTTCAGGAGATGGATTTAGATTGGGGTCTGCCTAAATGTTTTGAGTGTTTTGGAGCAGTAAGTCGATTTTCTGTGAAATTCTTACCTTAACCCCCAGGAAGAATTGATCTAATAAGGTAATAAAGGTGTATGAAAAAGATTCTCAACCTCCCTCCTTCTATTTTGTTTCTCTTTCCTTCTCCATTTTCTGGGGCAGTGAGAGTAGGAGAAGGAGGTTTCTCCCCAGGTCCTAAGGGCTGGGATTGGGTGTAAGGCATATTGAGTCTTCAACAACAGGGCTGGATAAGGGGGTTGAGAGAGGCCAGGGGCAAGGTCACTAGCCCAGCAACAGAGATCCTGCAAAAGGCACCTGGGCAAAGCCAGTGTTGAAATGGTCAAGGGGGCTCAGGCAAAGCTGGATGCAGGAGGAAGTGGGGGGCTAGGGGTGGAGTGCTTCTCCACAGGCTCAGGAGTGTGGGCTACAGGTCAGAGGCTCTGTGTTAAGGCCCCCCAGTGCTACCTCTTTCACAGTCGGCACACAGTCCCAGCCACCCAAATTGCTGTCAGGACAGGGGTGGAGGGGGAGTGGAGGGCTGGACAGAGAAACTGAGACAGAATCCTGGCCATTTTGATTAAGTTAACAGAGGAAAAGGGGATGGCTGGGCAAAGCCTGAAACTTTGGAGTCCCAAGGGCACACACGGTGCATCCACAGGCATGGAAGAGCCCAGGCCTACAGCAGCCAAATGAGTTCCAGGCCTCACCTGCTGTAAGTTCTGCTGTGTTGGAACTGGTATGGGGATGACCTCATAGGCTCCAGTGTGAAGGGACTCGATGGGCTGATCCCCAGCAAGGGAGCAACTGTACCCCTTTGCTGCCATCTGGACCATCATGTCCAGCTTACAGCTCTCTCTCCCAGACAGCTTTGTGAGGAAGGAGTGAATCGGTTACTACTGGCTGTTTGAAATCTTTATCTCAGCCCAAGCCATTGCTTTGTGTCAGCCTCTGAAACACTGTCAAACACTCCTGGATCCCTGGCACCTGGGTGTGGATAATCTTGAGTAAGAACTGTTTTTCCTCAGCAGAATACCTTTGGTCTCAGATGGCTGCCCCACGGAGATTAAGTGACCTACCCAAGGACACGCTATAAACCAACGAAAGTCATGAGAATGAAAGTACATGTAATGAGCCCTACCTTTATTGCGTATTCAGCCTGATACAGTACTAAGGGATTTATATGCTTTACCTCGTTAAGCATCATATCATTAGTACCTTTCTGATGGCTCTATTACCATCCCCATTTTACAGATGAGAAAATAAGCTAAGGGAGTGAATCACCTGCCCAAGTACACAGAGCTAGTAAGTGAGGGGGAAGGGACGTGAACCCAGAGAGTCTTCACCGATAACTGCTTTGATCCAGGGAGTTTGAGAGTTCCCTAGGTCACAAGAAAGGAAAGTCAACCGATCTGGCTGGACAGGGCCCTGGGGGAGAGGAAAACGCCTGGACTCCTTCCTTGCAGTCCTTTCCTTCCCTATTTTCCATTCTTTTTCTGGAAGGTAATTGCTTGGGGCAGTGACAACCTCCTGGTGAATTACACAGCTGGTTTCCCAGTGAGATTTGTAACAACAACCCCGCCAGCCTGGCAGCCCCCAGCAAGTTCCGGTTTAAGAAACTAATTGCTGGATTGTGTAGCTGGTGCTAAATTGGGTAATTTCTTGGTGACGGCATATGTGCCACTGCTTCCATTCCCAGATAGATTTGAGCTGCATCAGAGAATTCGTCACACACGCCACTCTCCCAGACTCCTTCACTCCCCCCTTGCCAGCCAGGCACAGGCAATTACAAAAGTGACCGCTTCCCTGGGTCCAGAGGTTCACCATGTGGTCAGCTCTCTGTGTCCTGGGATTGCAGAAAGATGACTTGGAGCAGGAAAATGGAGAACATAACACCAGCACCCAGAGTTGTCACAGGGCTGAAGGGAGCTTCCTTTATTCTCTACTTGTCTGACCTTGGACTTGGAACAAACTCGGTACTCAGCACACAGGGGGAAAGGCTAAACCACACTCTAGTTAGCTATAGAGTATGTGGTATGTGTGAGGCTGTTTTATTTGTCTCCTCTTTTAAAAATTTCGTTTTCATTACTGCGTTTACTTCATTATGGTGTTGAGTAAGTTTGGCTTCTCCAAGCTGGCTTCACAGGTAGTAGGAAAGCTGAGGCATTAGAGTGAGGCCACGCTGGGTTTGACTTCTGGCTCTGCCACCAACTCTGTGACCTTAGGCAGGTCAGTTAACCTCTTCAAGCCTCAGTTTCTTCTTCTGCACATTGGGAAGGGGGATAATATCTACCCTTTGGAATAGCTGTGGGAATTAAATAAAATGTCATAAGTGAAAGGATCTTGTTCTTTGTAGGCTCACATTCACTCAGCAAACACCTGTCATTTGCCAAGCATTGTTCTGAAGGTTGGGGATAATGCAGCAGGTAAGATGGATGAAATTCCTGCACTTACATGGGGTTTACATCCTAGTGGGAGAGACAGCCAGTCTCTGAGTCACTCAAATTGAGAATGGTAATGATTTAAGAGCTATCCAGGTCCACAGTGCCTTGAGAGCAAACAGCAGGGGGATCTGACCTAGTCAGGGAGGCCAGAGAAAGCTTCCCCCAGCAAGCAACAACTGGGCTGAGATCTGAAGGGTGTGTAGGAGTTAGCAAGGCAGGGGTGGGCGGGTAAAGCTTTCTGGACAGGGTCATTAGGCCCCGTGATGGGAGGGATCCTGGGACTGCAAAAAGACTGGCCTGGCTGGAGCAGAGGAAGTAAGGGGAAAGGGGAGCATGTTGTGAGAGGAGGTAGGAAAACTGGGAAGGGCCAGACCCTGCAGGCCTGTTGGACAGGTTAAGGTGTTTTATCTTATGAACATCAGTAAGCCAATAAAGAGTTTTAAGCAGACAAGCGACATCATCAGATTTGTGTTTTCAAATGACCATGTGCATTGCGTTAGGGTAAGAACAGAAGCAGGGAGAGCTGTTCCGAGCTTTTGCAGATGTCTAGGCAGGAGGTGATGTTTTTGAGGTAGTTGGATTAGTTAGCAGTGCTTTCTGCTGCAAATACAGAAAATCTGGCCAACAGTGATTTAAATACAGAGTCTATTTCTTACCACATTTAGGCCTGGAGGAAGGCAACTGCTTGTGCTAGTTCCATGGCTCACTGGCTCCAAGACTAGCATTTCTGCAGTTCTCTAGGCTTTTCCCTCATAGTGGCAAGACAGCTGCCCTAGCTCCAGCATCAGGGTTGTATTCAAACCGAGAAGAAAGGTGGGGGTGGGGTGGGGAGAAGGATGGTATTAGCAGGCCTAACTCCTTTTTATCACAAAGATAAAATCTTCCCTAAAAACCCTTACCCAATTTATATATATATATATTTAAAATATATAAAATATATATATTATATATATATATTTATATATATATATATAAAATCATTAGCCAAAAGTTCTTTTTTTAAAATTTTACTTATTTATTTTTAGAGAGAGGGGAAGGGAAGGAGAAAGAGAGGAAGAGAAACATCATGTGTTGTTGCCTCTCATATGGCCCCCACTAAGGACCTGGGCTGCAACCCAGGCATGTGCCCTGACTGGGAATCAAACCAGCGACCCTCTGGTTCACAGCCCATGCTCAATCCACTGAGCTACACCAGCCAGGGCTAGCCAAAAGTTCTTGATGTGTCCTTTAGTTCCAAGGGAAGCTGGGAAAGGGGAAAAGAGGATGGCAATGAGTTTCAGCTAGTCAGCTAACAATGATTTGGTAGATATGGAAATAAGTGGGCAGATCTGCTGTTAGGAAGCAAAATCCAGAGGACTTGGTGATGAATCAAATTGTTAGTCTCCTCTTGTTTTTCCTTCTTATTAATTATGTTTAGTACTAAGATGGCATCAGGAGGAGTGTGGTCGTAAAACATAATGCAAAGGAGAAAGCCTATATACTTAAATCAATATCAATTAAATCTTTTCTTCAGTAAATCCATAAATTGGGTATCTTCTTCCTCCAGTAATTGGGATTTGATTGTCTTGCTTACTATTTGGACATTGGAAATTTTGGAAATCCAAAATAAAGGCTTTTACATAGGGATTACACTGTATAATCCTTTAGAGTTTATAAAGTGGTTTCACATACGTAGTGTAATTTGAGATTAAAAATGCTGGGAGATAGGTGAGCAGGTATCATTAGGCTTAAGAGGGCAGGCCACTTGGCTAGTGTCACACATCTTCTGGTCTCAGAGCTTGTGACTTTTCCACTAGACAGTGCTGCTCTATCAGACATGGATAGAGGAGTTGGGGGTGGATTTTCTGGAGAGGAGAAATTACAGGGACCCATCTCCCCTGAGGCTAGAGCTGGGAGAATGTGAATTGATGCTAAAGAGACTGACCTTTGATAAGATGTTGATGAGGGTTCAGTGACTGGACAGCAGCACCTGTGAGGGGTAGGAGTGAGGTGAGGGGGATTCTGGGAGTGTCCACCACTGGGAAGCTCAGCATGAGGCTCCAGCTTGATGAGACCACAAAGCAAATAAGATAACCTTGGTTTTTGCTAAAGTGGCCTTTCATGCTCTGAGTCTCAGACATGGATCCTGCCTAGGGCAGGAAGGGGAGGACCACGCCATGGATGAAGGACCAGGCTCTCCAAGCTTCTTTCTAAAGCAGAGAGATGCTGACAGGTGCCTTTCAGATACCATCTGGTATCTGAAACTATCTTGGTCTAAAGTCTATCTTGGTCTAAAGTCACCTCTGCTTTCCCAGAGATGAGCAGTGGAGGAGAATTGTCACCTAGAGCCAGGCAGTTGATATCTTTGAGGTCACCCAGCTTCCCTCCAGGCAAGAAAAACAATGGCTTCTCTAGCCCAGGCCACAGGCTGGACTGGGGGTTGGGTGTGCTCACCCTCTCCTTTATGAAAGATTCCTAGGAGACTCCACAATCTTCTTCACTGTCTCATCCCTCGGGGTCAGGAAGTTCTTCCTGATGTCTGACTACACCTTTTCCACTACTATTAATCATGCCTGCAAAGCTAGCTCTTCCTTCTGATATCCCCGTGTCTAATAATGGCATCATTAGTCTTCCAGTCACGGCTGTTGCAAATGTTAGAGTTGTCTTCCTTTCTGACTCTCTCTCTCCCACGTCTTGACAGCATTTGCCAAACCTAAACGTCCGCTGGAACTCTCCTACCCCACCCCTCAGAATTCCTTCTTTGCTCACCTTTCCTGCCTTTGTGCTTCTGTCTCCACCACTGGGAATTCTGTCTCCCCCACCTCCTTTGTCCAGCCATCTTGTCCCCATCTCAAACATACTCTTCTTTGGGAAGACTTCTTCAGTTTCCCTCTATTGCATCTGGTCTTGCCCTCATCTGCACTAGCCTAATGTCTTGGTACCTCTTTCCAACATAGTCACTTAATCATCTACTTGGTGAACATTTGTAAAGGACCTGCTCTGGGCAAATCCCTGAGTTAGGTGCTGGAGATCCAGAGATAAGTAGGATTTGGTTCCTACCCTGCAGAAGACCACATTCTAGTTGGGGAGACAGAAACTGAAGCAGACAATTTCAGTGCAGTATGATAGCTACTTTCATGGGGAACCCAGGGTGTTATAAAAGCCCAATAGAGAGGCATAACCCAGAATAAGAGTACAGAAAGTCTTTGAGGGAAGGTGAGGCTCAATATGAGCAAGTGGGAAAGGGAAAGGGTTGGGGGAGGGAGGTGGATGAAAGGAGATTCTAGGAGGAGGGACCAGTTTGTGTAAAAATACAGGGACCTAAAATAACCCTGTTATGTAAGAGGTTGTTCCCAGTTAGACTATAAGCCCCTCAATGACAGGGATCACACTTATAGCACCTCTATACACTTCTCACACAGAGTCTTGTTTATGGTAGCTGCTGAACAAATTTTTGTGGAATGGAATCATATTTGAGGGCAATGAAAATACAGTGGCTCAGCACCATGGACAGATCTCTAAGACACCTGCAGTTGGAGGTAGTCCAACCTGTAAGCTCATTTCCATGTATTTGCATAATGAAGCTCAACCTCATTTCCCTGGGGGTCCCAAGGCTCTGCATCATGGGGGATACAATCAATCCTGGTTTAGGGGGTTGGGAAGGGAACTGGTCAAGGCCAGGGGTCCATTCCCTGAGGACTCTGGGAGGATCTTTCCCCTTTGCTCTCTTCTTTTCTATCAGGAGCCAGTGGTCCTGAGCCTTCTGAAGTTAGGATTCTGCCTGGTGGTGGCGATCCTGATACCAAGGATGGGACACCCAGGATGGTGAGTGTTAGGAGAGTCTGGGAAATGGGATTAGATTGAGGTTCTAAAATCAGAGTAACTTGGGTTTGAATCTTGATTTAAAGTGACTCATCCACTTATTGGCTTTGTGACTGTGCCTTCTGAGCTCATTTTTCTCATGGGTAAATGGGAATAATATCTACACACAGGATTTCAGTGGGATTAGAGAATATTAGTTATGCGCAGTACCTGGTACACATAGCAAGTGGTCGAGATATAGGAGATGGGCTGTGAGTAGGATCTGGAGGAAGCCTGAAATGTGGTGGGTATTGGGAGGTGGTGATGGGGAGCCAGGGAGGATGAGTCTTGAAGGGGCTGTTGTCTGGAGTCTTTGAGGCTGTCATCCCCTCCTAGTCAGCAGATGGCCCAGGAGCCTGGTCTGGGATGAGGGAGGGCGCCGTCTGCCAGCATCTCAGTCCCTGTTCCTCCTGCTGTCACCCCCTCCTGCCACAGCTCCTGTCCTGGCAGCTCTGGAGTCCTGATTGGAGGCAGTTCTTGCTGAGAGCTGACCTCTCTGTCCTGTAGCCTTGGCAAGCCTGGGATGGGGGCCAGGGACACTGCTTCCAACGTTTTCTCTCCATCACCTCTCTGCCCTGCAAGCCCACTGTTCCTGGGAGGGGGGACTCCTGGGTTCCAGTCCCAGTTTAGGATTCAGATACTACCTTGTACATTCCTCCCGTTTATGATTTCTCCTTCCTTCATGATTCCCCTCTAGTGGAATGGGGGTGGCAGGTGGGGGCGAAAGGCAAAAGGGGGCATTTCATTGGAGAATAATTGAAACCCGGAAGAGGAAAGGAATCATCTCAGGTTATTGCTTCCTACCTCAGTCCTGGTGGGGAGGGAGAATGAACCTGCAGCCAGATGGAAGGAACAAGGTGTGGAAGGAAGGGGAGGGGTTTTTCTGCATAATCAAGTTGGATATATAGACTTGGGTCAGTGTTCCTTTTGGTTATTGCTGCTGGGAGCTGTGACCCTGAGGCCTGGCTCTTCACTGAAGTGCAAGAGGGTAGGGATGGGTCAGAGGTGTGGCTCTGGATCAATTTGCCTAAAGTCAGCTTGTTAAAAGCCAGTTCACCTAATGACTGGTTTCTCTGAATATGTTGTCCATCAGTTTGTGTATGCATTTATTTTTGATAACCCTGGGATTTAAAAAACTCATTTGACTGAGGGCATTTCCTCTTGTGAATAAGTATCAAATTTGCAGCACTTGATGAATGATAGTATTATTTTGTGCCCTTGTGAGTGTCTTTGTCTAGTATGACTGTTTTAAGGACTTTAAGCCCATTTGTGGAAAGACAGTACAATTGATCACCATAAATTGATAGGCGTTACCTAAAAGGATACCAGAATACCTAATAAAAGGTAGTTTTAGGTAAAGTGGCCTATTGTTCAAATCTGAATCCCTTTTCTCCCTGTTTCGCCAGGAGGTTCCTGGGGCCTGGCCCCCAACACTATGAAGAGCCCTTGCTGAGGCCATGAGGGGTTACCATGGCGACCGAGGCAGCCATCCCCGCCCAGCCCGCTTTGCTGACCAGCAGCATATGGACGTGGGCCCAGCTGCCAGGGCCCCGTACCTGCTGGGCTCCGGGGAGGCCTTCTCCACCGAGCCCCGCTTCTGTGCCCCGAGAGGTGGCCTGGGGCACCTTTCTCCTGAAGGGCCCCTGAGCCTGAGTGAGGGGCCATCGGTAGGCCCTGAGGGAGGGCCAGGGGGGACTGGAGTTGGGGGGGGTAGCAGCACCTTCCCCAGGATGTACCCCGGCCAGGGCCCCTTCGACACCTGTGAAGACTGTGTGGGCCACCCACAGGGCAAGGGTGCCCCCCGCCTGCCTCCCACACTCCTGGACCAGTTTGAAAAGCAGTTGCCAGTTCAGCAGGACGGCTTCCACACACTACCATACCAGCGAGGTCCGGCAGGCGCTGGGCCGGGGCCCGGGCCGGGGTCGGGCTCTGCCCCCGAGGCCCGCAGTGAGAGCCCCAGCCGCATCCGGCATCTGGTTCACTCCGTGCAGAAGCTCTTTGCCAAGTCCCACTCTCTGGAGGCCCCGGGAAAGCGGGACTATAATGGGCCCAAGGCTGACGGAAGAGGTGGCTCTGGGGGAGACAGCTACTCTGGCCCAGGCTCTGGAGGCCCCCACACCTCCCACCACCACCATCACCATCACCACCACCACCACCACCAGTCCCGGCATGGCAAGAGGAGCAAGAGCAAGGACCGCAAGGGGGATGGGCGGCACCCGGCCAAGGCTGCGGGCTGGTGGAGCTCAGATGACAACTTGGACAGTGATAGTGGCTTTCTGGCGGGTGGGCGGCCTCCTGGGGAGCCAGGTGGCCCCTTCTGCTTGGAGGCTCCAGATGGGTCCTACCGGGACTTGAGCTTCAAGGGGCGCTCGGGTGGGTCAGAAGGCCGCTGTCTTGCCTGCACTGGCATGTCCATGTCTCTGGATGGACAATCGGTCAAGCGAAGTGCCTGGCATACCATGATGGTCGGCCAGGGCCGGGATGGATACCCAGGGGCCGGGCCAGGCAAGGGGCTCCTGGGTCCAGAGGCCAAGGCCAAAACCAGGACTTATCACTATCTGCAGGTGAGGCTTTGGTGGGGGTGGGGAACAGGGTCGTCAGCCCCCATGGTGTGCTCACCTGGTAAGCCATGGGAAGGGTCAGACAGGAGCCAGCTGTCACCATGATAGAGGGTGTGGATGCAGGGTGGTTCTGCCCTGCTTTATTCTGTAAGACCTTGAGCCCCCTATGGGACCTCAGTTTCCCCACTTGTGCAATGAAAGGGCCCTCCTATTCTGATGCTGGGTTTCAGTGCCAGGAAAACGTCCCTTTGACTGGCGGTTTTGGACATGCTGTGCTGGTTTTTGTCTTGTGAGGGTGGAGGCAGAATGGGGTTGAGGGTGAGCTGTGGACAGGACAGAGTGGTACTCTCTAGCTGTAGCTTCCCTTGAGACTAGGGGTCAGCAGTTGGAAAGCAGCTCTCTTGCCCCACCCCCAGGCCTTCTCCAGACCTCTCTTCTTCTCAAATCTGGGTGGTCCAGCTATTGTTTGAATATGAAGGTCAGTTCCAGAGTGTGCCTCTGCTGAGGTCTGTCATTCCGGGTGCCTGTGGTAGGACACCCATGAGGCTGCGGAAGAGCTCTGGAGCCTGTCCCCTGGGTTTTCCTAGGCTGGGGGTCACACTGACGTCTGAGCAAGGCCTCCTGGGACTGGATGGTGCAGCTGATAGCTGGCATGCTATCCCCACCCTGTCTCACGGTGTCCATGGTCTCTGCAGAAGAGGCCAGAAGCTCTGACTCCTTCTTTGGGAGCCTTCCTTCATCCATCTCACCTGTCCAGGCTCCACCTTTTTGCTGAGATGAGCTCAGGGGCTCACCTCACCATTAGCCTTCCTCTTCTCTGTCTCAGGCACCCCTCCCATACCCTCTGAGATGTTTTCTTGAGCCCTCTCTTAGTTTTAGGAGGACAACTCAATACAAATTCTAGAAGTCCAGCAGACTTAGGGTTATCCTCCAAACCCATATTCCACATAGTTAATCCACAGTTGTTCATTCAGTGAGTATTTCCTGGGTGCTGTGGATACAAAGATGCAGACACAGATGCTGCTTTTGAGGAGCTCAGTTTAGAGGTGGGACAAGTAAGGAAGCAGATAGAATTCAGTGTGATAAGGCTGGAATAGGAGAGAGCGGTGGGCGCCATGGGGGCAGACAGGAGGCATCTCACCTACCCTGGAGTGATGGTGGCCAGAGCAGCTTCTGGGAAGAATGTCCCCTGAACTGAATCTCAGTGCAGATGAGGATTAAGGATTAAGAGCACCAGGAAGTGGATTAAGGATTAGAGCACCAGGAAGGAGCCACAGCCGGTTCAAATGAGTAGGAATTGAGCTTGCATGTGTTTTTTGGGTGTCACTGGTTTTACTGGTAAGTCGTTCACACGTGAGGGCTCTCCTGGTGGGGAACTCATGAAAGCTGAAGGGAACAGGTGGGTCACAGTGGAAGCAGGAAGGGGTGGGAGGCAGAAGGGGACGTTGGAGACTGCTAGGATTCAGGACTTCTGGGTTCGCCTTGGATTGCCCCCTCCCTGGGTACAGAGGTTGTCTAAACTGGCAATTGAAGGGTCTAACAAAAAGGGCTGAGGCGGGAGTACTGACCC
Source organism: Trachops cirrhosus (assembly GCA_028533065.1). Classification (NCBI taxonomy): domain Eukaryota; kingdom Metazoa; phylum Chordata; class Mammalia; order Chiroptera; family Phyllostomidae; genus Trachops; species Trachops cirrhosus. The sequence continues at coordinate 20,501,181 of CM052542.1, read as the reverse complement.
TTCTCCCATAACTGAGTCCTTGTCATTTCTGGAGCCTTGCTGCCACTCTGCTGCTTCCTGCTGCTACTCCAGGGCTGCCCTGACCTCCCTGGGGGCTTCCTTGTTAATATGCACCTCACAATGTCCTGCAGAGGAGCCAGGAGCTCCGCAGTGGCTATGGAGTAGGAAGCCTGCAGTGTGGTAGAGCATGCCCTGGCTGTCCCATCTGCTAGCCTGCCTCTCTCCACCTGCCTGTGGCTCCTCTCTGTGCAGGATGGGAAAGGGGAATGATCCATCAGAGTCTGGGGTTCTAGGGCACCTTAAGCCTGGGAGGTCTGAACCCATTTTGGGGAGAACAAGGGGCTGCAGGGACCTTCTAGACAGCCTAGTGCCCCGCTAGCACAAAAGCAGGGGAAGCTGACCCCATCAGACGAGGTGTCATTGTTGGTCCCCAAACCTTTCATGGAGACTGCTCCTCTCACTGGACCGCAGCTCTCCCTCAGCCCTGTCCCTCCCTGTGGGTTCCTTCAGGGCACCCCATCCCATCCCTGGGTCCCTGTGTGCACACTCATCTCTGTCCCCTCACCTAGTCTCATCCCCAGAGTCTCTTTCCCTCTCCTGACCCCTGACCCCTCTCAGGCCTCCATTTCCCCCCAATTTAACTTTTTAAAAAAATAACAGGTGTTTTAAATCTTCCCTCCCTACCCCAGCCCCCTCTCCCGCACCTTCATTCACAGTGTTAGCTAACCATCCTGGGCTCCCTCACTTTTCCATCAGCCCACTGATAGACTCATGTAGAGCCCCGGCCACCCTCATCCCCCTCCTTCTTGGCTCAGGAGGTGCTGGGACCACCAACCCCAGGCTGATGCCTCTAGCAGGGCTTCAACCCACCTCTCCAGGGTCCTCTCTACCCCTGAACCGTCTGTGCTCCTCCCTTCCATCTGAAGACTATTTTTACTGGCTCTCTTCCTCATCCTGAAAACATGCCCAAGTCTCTCATCCTGAGAAAAAAAAAACCTTTCCTCAAACCCATTCTCCCTTCCATCTCCTATCTTCCCTTCATAATGAAGTTCTTAGACCAGAGACCCCACTTCTTCCCTTCCTTTCACTCTCCCCTTTACTAGAGTCTGACTTCCACACCCCATCCTCTAAAATGTCCTGGCAGTGGTATCTTGAGAGCCTGCCTTGAAAGGTACCCTTCAAAGCCAATACTAATAATAGTTAGCATTTATTGAGCACTTACTATGTGCTGGCACTCTATATTGGCACATTTATCCTTCCCACCAACCCTGGATTGTAGGCATAATTATCATTACTGATTCACAGATGAGGAAACTGAGGCTTGGAGATTAATCTGTTTTGCTCTACTTCACCTTATTAGCAAGTGATGGGGCCAGAATTTGAACATAGATCTGTCTAACTCCTGAGCTTGAATTACTAAACTCTGCATGCACTTGACATTTGACATTATCAACTCCTTTTATTCTCGAAATGTCTCCTGTTTCCATGACATGTCATTCTCCCGACTTCCCTCCTACCCCTCGGCCCACTCCTTCTCAGGTGACCTCATAGGCTCCTCTTCATTTCTTTGCAGTCCCTTTTTAAATGTCAGTAGATCCCTCCCCATCTCTTTCTTCCCCCCCCCGCCCCGGGCTTTTTCATTCAGTCCTATGGATTCAGCTGCCGCCCATGACTCCCACATGTCTGCCTCCAGCCCAGATCTCTCCACTGAACTGCAGAACCAGGCATCTAACCACCTGCTCGACAGTCCTCTGCCAAACTGAAGATGCTCAACCCTGAGCCCACCACCTTCCCCCAAACCTGTTTCCCTGGAATCCTGTAGCTCAGTGAGCAAGAGCACCATCCCCCAGGTCCTCAGCCAGCAGCCTCCCAGTCAACCTCCACTCTCCCTGCCCCCTCACCCCCCACATCTAATCAGGCTCACTGAGGCTCCTTAACACCTCTCATTTCCATCTTCTCTTCCTCCTCATTGTCATTGCCTTAATTTAGGCCTCATCATCTCTTGCCTGGATAACAGCATCAGCCTCCTAATTGGTTTCTCTCCTACCACTTGAGCCTTGCCCTCCTCCTGGTCCTCCACAATCCATCCACTGTTTGGACTGTCGGGACGCTCTTTCTGAGACACAAACCTGCTTAAAACCCTCTATGGCTCCTCACAGCAGAAAGGCAGGAGAGATGGAGGTTTGTGGGTAGAAGCAGGTTATGAGGATGAAGGACAAGGAAAAGTGACAGGTGACTGAGGTTGGGTGATACTTCATTGCTGGGGGTGGGTTGACAGGTCACTTTGGCCTCTAATCTTCAACCTTTTGGTACCTAGCATGTCACTGCCCACCCAGACTCTCTAGGTGACCCTGAATTGAGTGGCAAAAGGTTCCTGCAGGATGGTGAGGCATCTCCCATAAGGGAGGGGACAGCCCGAGACGTGCTCTCCTGCTCTGAGCCTGTAGGCCAGCCCAGGCTGGGGTAGAGCACCTCTCACTGGCAGTGTGGGAAGAGGGTCCTGCCCTGCGGATTCAGCAGGGATGTGTCTGAGAGACAGAGGCCCCTGTCCCTGCAGGTGCCACAAGATGACTGGGGGGGTTACCCAACCGGGGGCAAGGATGGGGAGATCCCCTGCCGCAGGATGCGGAGCGGCAGCTACATCAAAGCCATGGGGGATGAGGAGAGCGGAGACTCAGATGGCAGCCCCAAGACATCTCCCAAGGCGTTGGCTCGGCGCTTCACTTCCCGCCGCTCCTCCAGTGTGGACCAGGCCCGGATCAAGTAAGGACTGGGAGGGTCTGGTGGGGTGGGGGTGTAGAGGGAGCAGGATGCAGACACTGGGTCCCTGCAGAAGATGTGTGTAGAGTGAGTACCAGCCTGTTCCCTGTTTAAGGTTTAACTGGGGAGTTGGGACAGCCTCTGAGTGCCTCTTTGGGAGAGTCCCTTTACCCAGGAGTCTTCTGTGGCATTTCTGTCTGGGAGTTTCTGAGGGATAGGACCTGCTCAGGGGCCCTGGTGCTCTCATTCCCCTCCCCTGCCTCCTCACTGACCCCCATTCTGAATCTGAAATTTTGACCTTTCCTAGCTGCTGCGTGCCACCCCGGATCCATCCCCGGAGCTCCATCCCTGGCTACACCCGGTCACTCACCACCGGACAGGTAGGGCGAGGCCCAGCATGCGGGAAGGAAAGGGTGGGAAGGGAATTCGGTCTTGTGCTCCACCTAGGCCGTAAAATCAAAGGTCTGGCCGGGCAGAGAGCATAGGTCTGATTCTGGGGAGCTGGAAAGCCTGCCTTGGGACTCCTGGGCCTGATTTGGATTGGGGGTCTCAGAGTCGCATCCTTAAAAACCAAGTGTCCTCGAAGTGATGCGTGTGTAAGGGCAACCTTAGTCCTCTCAGGTTCCCCAGCCTGTCCTGGCCTGATTGCTCCCAGCCCTCCCGATGCAAAAGGCAGGCTTGGTTGCACAGACGGGGCAGGCAGAACTTGAGTCTCAGATGATCTGCGCCTGAGTTCTTTCCCCACCACCTGCACCCGTGGGACCACCAGCAAGACATCTCTCATGCCTCTGTTTCCCCATCTTTAAAATGACAATGGTAGTGGTATTTATCTCACAGGGGTTTTGTGATCGTTCAGTGAGAAAATGTATGCTAACACAGGTACCTGGCCCCAAATTCATACTTTACCATTGTGAGTTCCATATCTAAGTGTAGACTTTTCCTTAACCAAAGGGAAGCAGGCAGTTTAGTAATTAAATGCATGAGATGGGTTTGAATTCCAGCTCAGCTACTTACCAGCTGAGTGACCAGGGGCAAGTTACTTGACTTTTTGAGCCCCACTTTTCCTATTTAAAATAGGCTTCATAATAGTGTTCTTGGTACATAGCCAGCAGTCCATAAAGGTTGGCTATTTTTACTGTTTGCTGGGGGGGGGGGGAAAGCAATGCAAAAACCAATGCAAAAGGCTGTCTGCATTGGCTCCTACTGTTTGCTGCCGCAGTCTCTCAGCATTTCTCTGTTACATTTCCTGAGTCAGGGAGTCTGATCGGCAGAGCTGTCTTTCACATCAGATAAGCCTACTAGTTAATGTGCAGTTCTTGTTTTACCTGACCCATCGGCAACACCTAACACAGGTGGTGAAGCTTTCCTTCCTGAAACACCTTGCTCAGTTGGCTTTGAGGACACCATCCCTTTTAGGTTCTTCCAGATTCTGTCTCTGGCTGTTAACTCTCAGTCTGTGCCTGCAACTCTCCGGGATCTGAGCACTGACGTTTTTCAGGGCTTAGTTCCCTGGACTTCTGTCCACACTTACTTTTTCGGTGAGCTCATCTCATCCAGGCTCATGACTTTGACAGTTTTGAGAGCCTGATGAGTCCCAAATGTATATTTCTGGCCCAAACCCTCCCATAAATGCCAGGCATACTTATCTAATGGTAAATGTCACTTAGATGTTTAGTAGACACCTCAAACTTAAGATGTCTAAAACTAAACTGCTGATACCCTTTCCCCCCAAATTCCCTGCTGCATCAGTGTCTTCTCCATGTCAGGTAATGGCAGCTTTATCCTTCAAGGGGCTCTGGTCTAAAAGCTTGTGTGAGTCTTGGCTTCCTTGCGTCTCTCCCATCCCACACCCAGTGCTTCAGCAAATCCTGCTTGGTCTCCTGCGCTTGCCCTTGTTCACTCATTCTCTCTGTATAGTCACAGTGACCATTTAAACATAGAATTATATTAGCACAAAACCCTCCGCTGACTTAGAGGAAAAGCCAAGGGCTTTACTGTGACATATAAGGCCCTGCATAGTCTGGCTCTTGCTGCCCCGAGTTCCTCTCCTCACTCTGTTCCCTCCCGTCACCACTCCAGCCACGCTGGCCCCCTTGCTGCTCCAGGGACGCCACAGCTGTGCTCCAGTCTTGGGCCTTTGCGTTTGTTGCTCCCTCCGCCTGGACTGCTCCTTCTCAGACACTCCCATGGATCACTCCTTCAGTTCTTTCGAGTCTTTCCCCGAATATTGTAAAATGTAAATTTTAGTCCTCCCCCGTCCCAACATTCCCTGTTCTTCTCTGTTTTCTTCTTCTTCTCCTTCTCCTCCTCCTCCTTCTTCTCCTTCTTCTTCTTCGCACTTTGTGAACACATTACATATTTCTTCTCAGAGGTATAACTTATCATCTTTGCTTTACAGAAGAGGAAGCAGGTTTAACACACTCGAGATGTCGTTCTGTTGTCTGCAGTAATGTTTTGTGCCCCTAAGTCTATGCTCTGGTTTAGTATTTCCCCAGAACAACTTTTTCCATCTCTCAAAAGAATTTTGTCTCCCTATGTTTTATATATATCTTTTGCAAATAGTTTATAGGTAGATGTTTAAATATACATTCCAACAATTGTTTGAGAGTTAGTACATTTATAGTTATTGTGATTTACTGATATACTTAGATTTCTTTCTGTCATCTTACCTTGTGCCTTTTGTGTGTCCTGCCTTTTAGGTGATGCTTCTTTACTTCTTTGCTGCCTTCTTTTGGGTCTATTGAGTTTTCTTCATTTTTTCTCCCCACCAAATATCATGCTGGCTTGGCAGTTATCATTCTTTTTTCATTCTTTATGGTTACTCTTATAAGTTTAATGTGCATATTTGAGTTAACAAAGTCTAAAGTTGACAATTTCTTCTACCCTTCTCCTGAACAATGGAAAAACCTTAGTACACTCTAATTTTGATCTCCTCGAAATTCCCTTGTGCTGCTTGTTGCCCAGTGTTTTAGTCCCCTCTTCTTCTTACCACTCCAAATTAGTCTTTATTGCCATTGTTATGCTAGCTGCTTGACTATATATACTTACATCTTTACCTCCCACCACTGTATCTCCTTACACTTCACTCCTTCCCTTATAATTTGTCCGTGAATATTAAGTAGTAAACTAAACATAATCTAGTTTGTTATATTCTAGGCCTACATTAAGTTTTCTCTCAGTGTTTTGATGATATTCTTTTGTCAACTGTCTTCTGTGTTGCTGTTGAGAAGTCTGCTATTCATAAAATTGCCTTTGTAGGTAATTTTTATTTTTCTCTGATTGCTGTTGAAATCTTGTCTTTGATTTTGGTATTGTGAAGTTTCCTTATGACGTGTATATGTGTGTTTCCCGAGTCTGAGGATTCACGTCTTTCATCAAATCTGGAAAATTCTCTCACGGTTACTGTTTGCTGGTGCCTCTTTCTCCATCCTTTTACTTGCAACCTGCTTGCTGTTATGTTCAGTCTCACGGTCCCTGCCTTTTGAATAGGCGTGTCTTGTCCATTCACATTGAACAGGCTTGTGGATGTAACTGAATTGTGTGGTGTAATGGCTGTTCCTCTGTTCTTCCTTTACTACATTCTTTGGCATTAAATAAAAAATACTTTTAGTGTAACACTTTAATTTCTTTATTGTTAATTCCTTTTACAATATTATTCAGATTGTTAGGTAGTTGTGCTGGGAATTACAATGTGTATCTTGACTTATTAAAATCTAATTAATTCTGGTAAAATATAGAAACACTGTTCCAATATATCTTCTTCTTCTCCCCTCTCTTTGCTGTTATTATTATATACATTATTTTATATATGTTAGAAACCCAGCAATTACTGTAAACCAGTACTTGCAATTATTGTAAACAAATATTGTAAACCAAGGATAATATTGTAAATTGCCTTCTACAATCTTATTTCTTTTAAAGAAGTGAGAAAAATATATTTATGGAGTCTTTTATATTTATTCACATATATACCATTTCTGGTGCTCTTCATTTCTTCCTGTGATTTTGAGTCGCCCATTGGGTGTTGCTTCTTTTGAGTCTGAAGAACTTCCACTGGTATTTCTTATGAGATATGTCTGCTGCCAATAAATTCTTCAGTCTATATTTATTTGAAAATGTGTTTTTACTTCATTTTTTAATTATTTAAACAATTCTTAAAGATTTTATTCTTTTTAGAGAGAAGGGAAGGGATGGAGAAAGAGAGAGAGAGGAACATCAGTTGGTTGCCTCTCACATGCCTCTAAGTGGAGACTTGGCCCACAACCCAGACATGTGCCTTGACTGGGAATTGAACCCATGACCTTTTAGTTTACAGGCCGGTGCTCAATCCACTGAGCCACACCAGCCAGGGCTATTGTTACTTCATTTTTGAAAGATAGTCTGCTGGATATAGAATTTCTGGTTGACACTTTTTTCTTTCAGCACTTTGTATGATTCTAGTGCCTTTAGAGGTCATTGTTTCTGATAAAAAGCCAGTTGTTAATCATATTGTTGTTTTTCTGTATGGGATGGATTGTTTATTCTCTTGTTGCTGTTCTCTTACTTCAACTTGAGACATTTTGACTGTAATGTGTCTGGATATAGATCTCTTTATGTTTAATCCACTTGGGTTCATTGAGCCTCTTTATCTGTAGATTAATGTTTTTCATCAAATTTGGAAAGTTTGGGGCAATTATTTCTTCAAATATTTTTCCTTCCCCTTTCTCTCTCTCTTTTGAAATTCCCATTACACACACCTGGTATACTTGATATTGTCCCATAGATCTCTGAGGCTCAGTTCATTTCTAGTCTTTTTTTCCTTCCATTCTTCAGATTGGATAATTTGTACTGATCTAGCTTCAAGTTTACTGGTCATTTCTTATTCTGAGCCCTTCTAGTGGATTGTTTTATTTCAGTTATTGTACTTTTCAGTATCTGAATTTTCATTTGGTTCTTTTTTAAAAATATAATTTATATCTTTTTGTTATGACTTTCTATTCAGTAAGTCATTGTTGCAATACTTTTCTTTAAATCTTCAAACATGATTTCCTTTACTATTTTGAACATATTTATAATAACTGCTTTGTAGTCTTTGGTAAATCAGACATTTGGGAATATTTGCATTTTCTTATTTATTTGACTGTGTCATAATTTTTTGTTGAATAGTGAACATTTTTAGCTAATATATTGTAGCAACTCTGGATTCTTACTTTACCTCTTGAAGGTTGCTATTGTTTTGTTTATTTGTTACTCTCAGGGCTATATCTGTAAAATCCAACTTTCCTGCCAAATACAAACTCTTGTTTTTATTTTTAAGCCTGGTTTTCTAGGGGTTGCTGTTATGTTTGCATAGCTTACTGTTCAACCAAATGTTGGTGAGAGGTTATGCTCAAAATCCACAAGTCAGTAAGACCTTTTCCTCTCTGTTTATGCTTCTGCATGTGGGTTGGGGAGTACAGCCTTCAGGGTGTTTTCAGGCCTGCCCCGGCTTTTACTTTTCACCAGGCTCTCTCGTGTTTCCTCTGTACATGTGCGCAGACTTCATTGGCTCAGGGCCTCTCTGGCTTCTCTTGTGCATGCACCCAGCCTCTAGTTAACTCAGGATATGTGGAGAGCTTATAAAACTGCTTATGGCTATCTCACTCCCTTGGAACTCCCCCATTCAATCCTTGCTTAGTCTGCCAGTCCATAGCTTTCCCCAAACAGTGCCAAAACCTCAGCCCCTTGGTGCTGCTGGCTCTTCCTGATCTTGACACTCTAACTGATGATACTCTAAATTAAGTGAGGCTCCCCCTTTTTTCAAGATTATATTTATTTATTTTTAGTCAGAGGAGGAGGGAGGGAAAAAGAGAGGGAGAGAAACATCACTGTGTGGTTGCCTTTCACATGTCCCCTACTGGGGATCTGGTCTACAATCCAGGCATGTGCCCTGACTAGGAATCGAACCAGTGACCTTTTGGTTTGCAGGCCAGCACTCAATCCACTGAGCCACACCAGCCAGGGCATAAGTGAGGCCCCTTTACCATTGGCAGTGAAGCACCTGTTTTTCACAGCCTGCCTCACCCTTTTTGAACTATTGGGAACTCAGGTGTTGAGAGCAACCCCAGGCAAAAATACACACAGACTCATGCAGTTCTTACCCAAAGTCCAGTAGTTTTCATTAATAAATGTTTTTGATGGATTTTCAGAGTGATGATATGGTTGCTTTTGACAGTTTTGTCCAGCTTTGTAGCTGTCTTGGTGAAATAGGATTTCGTGTCCTTTCTTTGTCATGCCTGAAGTTGGAAGTAAAGAAATTTCTCAGCCGCCATCATTATGTTTTCAAGTATTGCCCCTTCCACATTCTATCTAGTCTCCCCTCTAAAGCTCCTATTAGTTGTATGTAGGACCTTCTTATTCTTTCGTACATGTATCTTAACCTCTCCTTCACATTTTCTATCTCTCTGTCTCACTGCTCCCTTCTGGTTAGTTTCTCAGATGTATCTACTGGTTCACCAATTTTTTCTTCAAGTGTGTCTCATCTACAATTTAACTGATTATGTTTTTAACTTCACTGGCTTTTTTTTTCATTTCTAGAAATCTGATTTTGTGCCTTTTCAAATCTTTGTAGTCTTTTTCAAAACTTTTATTCTCTTCTTATATTTTACGTTTTAGAAATTTTAAACACATTAGTTTGAAAGCTAATCTATTGTAGCTAAGGTAACACTAGCTGCTGTTACAGGTGAACCTTAAATTCTCAATGGCTTAACTCCATAACAGTTTAGTTCTGGTTTATGTCATAGTTTGTATTGCTTATATATTGCTACCGAATAAATTACCCCAAACATAGTGTCTTAGAACAACAAATAGTTATTGTCTCACAGTTTCTGTGGGTCAGAAATCTGAGCACAACATAGCTGGGTGCCTCCTGGACCAGCGTCTCACAGGACTTCAGTCAAGGTGTCAGCCAGGGCTGCAGCCCTCTCCAGGCCGGGCTGGAGGGGGCTCTGCTTCCCTGCTCACTCACAGGGCGGCCCACAGGCCTCAGATCCTTGCTGGCTGTTGGCCAGAGACATCAGTTTCTTGACTTGTGGGACTTCCCATAGGGCTCCTCAAACATAACAGCCTACTTCCCCCAGCGCAAAGGCTCTGAGAGAGAGTAAGAGTAGATATCCAACATGAAAGCCACAGCCTTTTGGTAATCAAATATCAAAAGTGACAGTCTATTGTATCGGCCATATTCCATCAATTGGAAGTGGACCGATAAGTCTAGTCCACACTCAGTGGGAGCGGACTGCACAACGGTGTGAATGCCAGTTCGCAATCATTAGGGGCCGTGTCAGAGATTGTCTGTCTGTCAGTTTAAACTGAGCTGATCTTCGATGGAGCTTTATCTGTGAGAATCCTGGGCAGCTTGGGTTAGGAGTAGGTCTGCAGAAAATATTTTGCAATCACTTCTATTAGTCTATTCTTGGTCTGGGACCATTTTAGGTTAATTTTTACTTTTGGTGGCTCTGGCCCATGCAGGCCCATGCAGACACAGAATCCTGTGTTTGTGTGAAGATAAGCTTGTGGGTACAAATTCCTAGAAGATTTGTTCCCTTTTTATTTCCCACAGTGCCTAGACTATAGTCTAGCTTCCTTATCATCACTTTGTCTAATAATATTTTTTCCTAGTACGTTTTCACCAAAGGTTTCCCCTTTCCTACTTTTATGCACCTTCTCATTCCAGTACCATGCTTTATGTGGGCACAAAACCTTATGGCTGCTCCCAAGTGAGTGTTAAAACCTGAGCCCTTTGGTTACTGAGACCAGCCACCCCTCCCCTCCCCTTGTACCTCCACTGGGCTGTTCGAAGCATTGGCTCACACAGTTAATATTCTGATTTCCCAGCTCCTCTTTGCTTTTGTCCTCTGGGGACTTATCTTGCTTTCTTGTGAGCTCAGCTATGCATATAAAATAACATTTGTTATATTTCATCCAGTGTTTTAGAGTGTTTTGAAATGGGAAGGTTTTTTAAGGTTATCTAAACTGAATGACATACATAAGGTATATGGCCTGATGCCTGGCCCCCAGCTGGACCCACCAGCTTTACCATGGACACTTTTCAATTAGTCCCAAACAAAGTATTTTCTTCTAAATATCCTGCACCCTTGGAAATATTATGGATTCTGAGTCTGGCTTGGAAAAAGGCTAAGGTTTTTATTTCCCAAGAGGATTCTTTTGACTTTGCCTCTCCTGAAGGTGGGAGCTGGGGGAGAAGGGTGGAAGGCAGTCCAGGAATAATAGAAGAATCCTCAGTATAATGTTACTGTGTCATAATCATAATCCAGTAAAGATCAACTCAAGTGCAATGTTCCTCCGAGAGACTATATGATTCTGTATTTCCCTTGGGTCCTGGTCTCTTGTTGGAACTCCAGAACCTTCTCTTGGCCTGTAGAGATGGGAGGTGTATGGTCCCAGGGAGCTTCTCACCCACCTTCACCCCACCCCCACCTCATATGGAGTTAATTGTGGGAATAGCATATGTTTGGGATTGCAAGAGCTTCAGAACCCCTGAGAAAGAGAGGTCTCTCAGAGGCATTTTCACTGTGACTTAAGAACCTCCTGCTACTAATAGTAGTAGCTGCTGTTCACTTAGCATCTGCTACATGCCAGATAGTCTGCCTCATGCTTTACACACAGAAGAGGGCTGGAGGTACAGAGATAAGCTGCAGAGCGAGAGTCCTTCCGTCCCTGGTATCCTGTCTCGAGACCAGAATGCTGCTGCTAGGGTTAGGTCAGCTCTTCTGTGTTCCACAAGGGACCCTCTGGGTCAGATTGTTTCCAATGGGGGAGTACCCTAAGCCCAGCCTAGAAGTAGTAGGAGTTAGATCAGCTCCTGAGCTTCAGGAAATACCCTGCCACTGCTGGTCCTTGGTGCCCCAGAGGCCCACAGATAGGAAACTGAGAGGGAGACTTGCAAGAGCCATGGTGAAGCCGCAGCTGCCGCAGGAATGTGGCTTATGCCAGTCAAATGCGGGTGAACTTAACTTCCACAGGATCTTGGATTGATTTTTTCCATGGCCTATGACTTCTGTACACCTATAATACAGTTCCTTTAGAAAAAGCTGCCAAAAGAAATCCAGACAGTCCTTTTTTAAATTACTGGCTCCATATTGGAACCACTGAGTCTGATTCTCCATTAGATTTGGCTCTGAGCTTCAAAGGAGCCCAAGCAAAGAAAGACATATAGTTAAATAGCCCTGGGTTCAGATCCTCGAGGTGGGGCTTTAGTTAATGTTGTTTTAACAAGCTTCCTGGGAGATTCTGATGGTCAGTCAGCCCAGCGTGAGAGCCAGGAAACCTGCATTTAATTGGTTTTACCACTTACAAGCTGGGCATCCTTAGATAATTCATCTGCCCTCTCTGGGCCTTAGTATGCCCACTGGTAGAATGGGTTGGAGATTCCTTTTCAAATTGATGTAGAATCTCATGATATCATATTATGCTTTGGGGGCTCAGGTATGGAGACATTGAACTGCATTTCACACATAAATCAAGCTGCTCCTTTGGGCCTCTGTGGGCAACACATAAATATGATGCCATGAGTCTCTCCTGGGAGATGACACAGGATGCAGCTGTGGCAGACTTGCTGTCTCACCATGTGGATGCTACTGCGGCTCTAGTCCATGACTTCATTCCGTGGCTGCTATAAATCATTCATGGGAGAGTTTCTGCTGGGCCCAGTGACGGGAGTGCTGGCCTGTGTTTCCCAGGTAGGCCCTGAGACCCTCAGATGACACTGACTGAGCACTTGCTATGTGCTAGGATCTGTACCAAGTGTCTCGTGGGTTTCTTTTTCTTTTTTTTGAGTCCTTCAAATAGACCATGAAAATGGCACTATTATCATTCCCATTTGACAGGTGATTAAACTGAGACCCCAAAACCTCAAGTAACTTTCTCAGGCCCCACTCTGAGGAAGTAGCGGAGCCAGCACTGGAGTTTAGGTCGGTCTCACTTCGTAACCACGCAGGTAACCCAGAGGCTGTACTCCTTGCTGCTTTGACTGCTCTGAATCTCAGGGTCAAATGTGCACCCGTCTTGTGCTCTGGGTGTAGAGCTTACCACTGGACCACCTTCTTTTCCTACCTTTATTTTTTTCTTTGCACATTTTCCTCATACAACACAAATGAAGCTACAGCTTCTGTGGTATATTTAGTCTCAGGGCAGCGTTGTGTGACATGGTTCTGTGAATAAAATTTTTGTTTTTTTCTTAGTTGCTTTAATTTTTAAAAAACACAATGGATTCTGCACCACAAAATATCAGAAAGAAAAATGAGAAGCTCATCCAACAATGGCTGGGTTTTCCTTAGAGGTGGAGGGCAGGGAAGGACCAGTGTGGGCAGAAGATGTGTGGGGGCGGGGGCGGTGGATGGAACACTTGAAGGTTAATAATTTTTGCTCCATGTGTTGCTTGTTTATGTCTGCCCTGTTGGTGTGTGTATATGTGTGTGTGTGTGTGTATTGCTTTTAATCAGCAATGCAGTAGATCATGAATAATAAAAGATGGCCTTCCCTGCAGCCCCCCACCGCCATATTGGGCAGGAGCATGGCTCTTGGGTCTCTGGTCCTGTCCCTCAGGATCAGGCTAGAGAAACGTGGGGGGCTAGGACTAGGGGGAGAGGAAGATGGGGTGGTCTGGAGGCTAAGGCACAGCCGCACATCTAGGGGAGGCATAGATGGAGTGGAGGGAGGAGTATTTACAGGAAAGACTGGACCCCTAAGTCTGGCTTCCACGCATTTTGGGGAGCAGCACAGGGCAAAAGTACTGCCATCTTTCTTTGCAGAGAGTGAGGGTTTCTTATAGTCCAAAGGCAAAAGAGTTGGCACGGAGACAGCCTCTGCAGATCTAGACTACTCTTGTGGTAGAGTGCCTCAGAGACATCCTCCACCCCATCCTAGCTCCCCAATAACTGTCCTCTTGGCCCCTGTCCCCCAGCTCAGCGAGGAGCTGAACCAGCAACTGGAGGCTGTGTGCGGGTCTGTGTTTGGGGAGCTTGAATCCCAAGCCGTGGATGCCCTGGACCTGCCCGGCTGTTTCCGCATGCGGAGCCACAGCTACCTCCGGGCCATCCAGGCCGGCTGCTCTCAAGACGACGACTGCCTGCCCCTCCTTGCTGCCCCTGCCTCTGTCTCAGGGAGGCCCGGCTCTTGTGAGTAGGCCAAGTTTGCCCCCAGCCAAACCCAAGGTTGGAGAGGGCCTTGGGTTCTGTCTGGTTCGGACCCCTGCCACAGCTGTGCTGTGTGACCTTGGGCAGATCGCTTGCCCCTCTGGAGTGGATGATGGGGAGAACAACCCTTCACTCTGTACGTGGCAGCACGTGGAGACCTGGGCACCGGGTTGGTGTGGGGGGTGGTCGGACCGAGACACAGGCCAGGAAGCATTTCTCATCCTCTGCGTTTCTCATCCTGTGCGTCTCTGTGTTCCCGCTGCAGCCTTCAACTTCAGAAAGGCCCCGCCCCCCATCCCAACGGGAAGCCAGGCCCCGCCCCGCATCTCCATCACCGCCCAGAGCAGCACCGACTCCGCCCATGAGAGCTTCACCGCAGCCGAGGGCCCCGCCCGGCGCTGCAGCTCAGCCGACGGGCTGGACGGCCCCGCCATGGGTGCGCGCACTCTGGAGTTGGCGCCGGTGCCTCCTCGGGCCAGCCCCAAGCCCCCCACGCTCATCATCAAGACCATTCCTGGCAGGGAGGAGCTGCGGAGCCTGGCGCGGCAGCGGAAGTGGCGGCCGTCCATTGGGGTGCAGGTGCGGCAGGAGGCGGGCGGACGAAAACTTGGGCCCTGGCCTGTTGGGGACTGGTTGAGTGGGTCATTGGGAACTTCTGGGTACATAGACCTTCTTCTTCTGAGCTGCAGGTAGCTCCTGTGCCTGGTCATCAACAAGGCTGCTTCAACTAGCCCTAGCCCTCTCCCAGGCCCTATCATCCCTATAGGCGAGTGGTAGTGCCTAGAGGTTGCCACCTGGATGCCACTAACTTCCTGGGTCACTCATCTTGTTCAGGCCGCTTGTCTTTACAGAATCTGCCAGCTGGCTTGGGGCTCAAACATTGCTGGCCTTTCTCCCTGGGAAGGGCTCCTCGCACCCCTGGTCTAGCCCCCACCACTGACTCCCCAAACTTTCCACCAGGTGGAGACTATCTCAGACTCAGACACGGAGAACAGGAGTCGAAGAGAGTTCCACTCCATAGGCGTACAGGTGGAAGAGGACAAGAGGTAGGTCTGAGTTGGGCCATGTCAAGTTCCTTGGGGGAGAAGAGGAGAGAGGGCTGCATATCGACTTCGGTGGCCTGGTCTCCCTGGGCACCCTCTCCTCCTGGATGAGACCAAGCCCTTTTAATTTGGAGTCAGAGCAGCCACAGGAGTTATTCACAGAGATGGGCAGGCACCAAAAATGAAGTGAGTTCTCCTTGTACCCTGCCTGTCCCAGGTGCTCTGAGGTGGACTGGAGATATACAGTGGTTGAGGGAAGGGAGGGGTAACAGGTAGGTGTTGAGTAGGCCTCCAGCAATTGTCCTTTAAAGGAGATGACAGGATTTTGCCATTGTGTTGTTACTGTGGTGTACAAAGTATGTGGGCTCAAAGAGAAATAAACAAAAACGAAGACTGCCTCTCAGGGGCCCCTAGCAGATATTAACCTCCTCCTCACTTGGCTCACACAGTGTTTAACCAGTTAGGGGTATTATATGCTTGAGTCTGTGGTGTGCCCACGATGGTCGAAGTACCAGCAGCCAGCATTCTGGCATTAGGTGGCCTCAGAAACATTGCTTCCTTAGTTTCCACTGGAAGCATTAGCCTTGTGAGCTCTGGAGGTCGTACTGGGAGAAGTCCCTGCATTGTTGAGTTCCTGTGGGAAGATGCCTTCTCGGATGACCATGTGGCAGTGCCGCTGCGGCCCATCTGCCCTCTGGGCTGCAGTGCCACCAGGCCAGAGGCCCTAAGTGTGGTGTCTGGGAACCTGCCTGGGGCTGGCTGTAGGACTTACATGGTAATCTGCGTCACCCAGGCTGTACCCACTGGAGGAATAGAACCAGAGTCCCAGTAGTAGTCCCTTGCAGCTCTGTTCCCAGTTGCCATTGTTGGGCCTCCTCTAAAGTTCCCCCAACTATTCCTGGGAACCCCTAGGGTGTCTTGTGTGTGTGTGCCTGATCAAATCTTCTTGGGGTTCCTGTGGGAGTCACCATTTTCTCCAGCCTTACTCCAGCTCTCTGCAGCTCTGCATACTCCTGAGCCTGCCTGTAAATGCCCCCATCAAGGGTGGCAAAAGTTTGCTCTTGTTGCTCCTACAACTCCTGAGAGCCACTGTCCTGCAGACTCCTATTATTCCACAAAGATCCCAGCAAAGTAGCACTTTATGGCCAACCCAATTCCTCCAGTCCATGACTTGAGTTTCTTGAGAGGTGGGTTAAGAGTTATGGATGGATGCAGCTCTGCGTTCAGAATCTGCAGCCCCCCACCACCCCGCAACACACACATACTCTAATTCTGCCCCATAGATCATAAACCAAGCCCATGTGGGCTCCCACTCACTCACTCCCACATGAGGCTTTGTGGTCCCTCATCCAGATACACCTCTGGCGTCCCCCCATGCCTGCTAACAAGCCTGAGTCCTGGGGAGAGTGCAGTAGGCATTCAGTTGAGACTTCGGCTAAATCAGCAAACTCTGTCCTTCATTCATTGAGTCATTCATTCATAAAATAGTTATTAAGCATCCTTTATATGACAGTTCCTGTTAAATGCTTAGGGAAACATCAAAGACCTGACTCTTGCCCTCACAGAAGTTATGGTCCAGAGGTGAATCAAGGCAATGAATAAATCATCCATGAATAAAAATGTGATTACTCACTATAGTATCATATAATGGGATATTATTATACATTATAGTGGGAATATGAAAGAAAAAAGCAGGAGCTAAGAGAGAAGGGACCTTATTTAAGTTAAGCAGGTGACATTTAAGCCGAGTCTTGAGGATTGACCAGAAACACTCAGGTGATGATTGCGGTGCGGGGGTGTAATCTTTCCAGGAAGAGGAAAGAGCATATGGAAGGTGCTGGGGCAGGAAAAAGTTTGACCTGCATGGGGAACTGAAGGAAGGTTCCTGTGTCTGGTGTGGAATGGGATGGGGTGGTGGCAGGGGCCAGGTCATGCCGAGCATGGGTGTGATGAAGTAGAATTTAGTTATAACTAATGAGTAGCCATTAAAAGGTTAAAGCAGTGTGACATGATCTAATTTAAGTTTACAAAAGATCACTAGCTGCTGAGTGGAGAATGAATTTGAGGGAAGTAAGAGTGGATATGGGGAGGAAAGGTGATGGTCTTTTGCGTTTTGGAAGATCTCATGTGGGGGATCTTTTTTGTCTATTGTATTTTATAATTGGGCACTGCTGGTGTATGGGGACACTTAAGTTTTATGTATTGGTTTTATATTCAGCAGCTTTGCTGCTCTCTCTTATTAGGGCTCCTAGTTTATCTGAAAATCATAATGGGCATTCTGTTTAGTCAGTTACTTTTTTCTACAAATGAGAATATTTTCTTCAAATCTGTTTTCTTGTAATTTTTCTTTTTCTTTTCTTTTTTTTGGTAACAATGCATTGAATAGGACTTCGAGTTTGCTGTTGAGTGTACCATGCTTCTCCCAGTGCTGATGTTAGTGGATATCTTCTCGGTTCCCACTCATAAGTATAATCTTGCTACAGATTTTGATGAATAATATTTATCAGGTTGAGGAAATTCCCTTTTATTTCTAGTTGGCTAAGAATTTTTATTTTAATTTTTTAAAAATAGAAAATCAGAGTGGAATTTTATTGAACTTTTTTTCAGAATCTACTTGGATGATGATAGATTTTCTCCTTTCATTTATAATGTGATGCATTGTACAATATTAATGGATTTCCTACATTGGCCCATTCTTTCATTCCTGGGATAAACCATGATTGATACTATTATCAATTTGGATTAAGTTTGACTGTGAGTAGTAGGGCCTCAATAGTGTCTTACTGTTTTCCCCTCTCATTAAAAATCAAAATTTAAATTTAAAAAAGCCTGGTTATTGAAGTGAAGTGTCAGGAACCGAGGCTCCTTCTGTAAATGATACCCTTTGTGTATCATTTTATATCCAAGGAGCTGAAGGTCAAGCTATAGGCATCCTGTGCATTCTGAGCAGTAGAAGGGAAGAAGAGAGAAGGAGAGATGCAGCCCTTCCTTTGAAAAAAGATTTTCACCTACATCACATTGGCTGAGACCTCCTCCCATGGTGGTATCTAGCTGCAAGGGAGGCTGTGGAATAGACAAAGAGAAGAATGGATATATTGAACTCGAGCAGTTTTAGTCACCAACTTGCTATATAATTTTATATACCTTGCTGGATTTTTGAGTAGCTGTTACTTTATTTAAGATTTTTATATCTATGTTCATAGGTGATATTGGCCTACTATTTTGTTATTATTGTTGTTATTCAGTTCCGAGATTAAGGTTATACAAGGCTCCTAAGATGAGTTTGATAACATTCTCTGTGTTTTGTTCTCTGGAACAATTGTGTAAAGTAGGAATTATCTATTTTTTAAAGGTTTGGTAAAAGTTGCCTAGAAAACTATGTCAGCCTGATGCCTTTTGGGGATAGGAGAAACTTTCTGAACTACAGCTTCAGTTTTTTTAGTGGTTATTGATCTATTCTGGTTTTATTCTTCTTCTTGAGTTAATTTTGGTGATATATATTCTTCTCAAAAATAGACCAGTTTACAAAAATTGACAATTTTCAAAAATTTTGGCACAAATATTCTGCTATAGTATTATAATTTTATAGACTTTTATCATACTTATTGGTTATATCTCTTTTTAATTCCTTCCTCCTTTTGTTGATCAGTCTTGCCTGAGGTTTGTATATTTTATCATTGAAATATATTTTTAAATCAGATTTTATCAGTTTTTAAAAAACCAGCTTTTGGTTTCGGTGAGCATCTCTATTATTTATTTCTCTTTTATCATTAATATTTTCTTCCATCTACTACTTTTGTGTTATTATAGTCTTTTTCTCTACCATATTTGCCATTTTTTTCAGCCTCTTGAACACAATTTCTTATTTTCTAACATGTGCTTTTAAGGCTATAAATTTCCTTCTAACTAAATTGCTATAGCTGCATCTCATTTTGAGTTCTGTTTTATTGTTTAGTTTGAAATGATTTTTAACTTTCATCATAATGTCCTTTTTAACTCATGGATTATTAATTTTTTTTTTAGCTTTCAATGTATTTTGCGGGGGGTCTGCCTTTTCACTATTGAATCTAAATTTGCTATCTTGTGGTCATAGTAGGCCGTTGGGATGATATTCATTCCTTAGAGTTTGTCAGGCTTCCTTCCTCCTATGTGCACATGCAGGATCAGGCATACCAGTTATATTTTTCAAATGGTTATCTTTGATTTTTTGGATGTTTGGTCTACCATTTTTGAGAAAGGTATGTTAAAATGTTTCACCATGTTTGTGGATGTGTCATTTTTCCTGGTAATTTTATTATTATTAGTTTTAGTTTGAGGAGGTGCTATTTAGAAGGATTCAGGCTTATGATTGCTGTTATCTTCTTGGTGGATTGGCCATTTTATCATTAAAGAGGCTGCTTTTAGTCTTTACTGATGGTTTTTGCCTGGTAGTCTGTTTTGTCTGATTTTATTACTATGGCTGCTTTCTTTTGGTTAATTTTCCTTTGCATTTTTTATTTTCAATCTTCCTATGTCCTCCTGTTTAGATGTGTTGCTTGTAAGTGGTATGGGGCTAGAGTTTAGTAGACGTATTTCATCCACTAATAATGTATTTTGATTACTAACTTATTTGGATTTATTTCTATTATCTCTTCAAACATTTTCCATTTGATATGCTTTTCTTTGCTATACTCCCCCCCGCTACTTTTCTGCCTTCTATTGAAGTGATCAAATTTACTTTATATCTCTTTTTTTCCTCCCCTGGTTTGGAAGTTTACATTTTAGTAATGATTTTTCTCAAGTTTTTAACAAATATACTTAGTTTTATATTTTTCTTTTTTAAAGTGTATTTATTGACTTGAGAGAGACAGGCAGACAGGCAGACAAACATTGATTTGATGTTCCACTCACGTGGTTGATTCTTGTATGTGCCTCTGACTGGGAATCGAACCTGCAACCTTGGTGTATCAGGACGATGCTCTAACTGAAGGGGCACCAACTCCCACCCTGGTGCATTTCTAAGCCTGGCTACCAGGCCAGGGCTTAGTTTTATATTTGTCTAGTGAAGTCTAAAATTAGTCCCTTTTAGGCACAAAACAAGTACCTTGGAACACTTTAATTTCCTTCTTAACTCCCTCCTCCCATCTTCCATGTTGTATTTATCTAATAGTATTTTGATTATACCTCTTTAAAAAACTCTTCTGAATCAGTTGTTGTTATATCTTTTATGGTTTCACAGTTCAGTTTTACAAACAGTTTGAACAATTTATGTGTTCACTATTGTTTGTTGCTGCCCACACCTTCCTCATGGGTTCAATTTCCTTTATGTCGAAGTACTTCTTGAGCTTGGGACCAGTTTTAGAGTTAATATCTTAGCTTGAGATTTCTGTGTTTCACTGGTAGTACTCATGTGAACCCCACACCCACACACAGAGCAGCTTTAATGTTTTGTTTTCTCAGCATCTTGCTTCCTGGCCACTTTCCTGAATCATGACGTGAATTTCCTAGTCCAAGGTTGTAAATGAAATGACCCTTCTTGGCTGCTGGCTTTATGCATGGGCTCCCCTTCCAGCTCCCCAGGATGCACAGGTTTGGGTCCCTTCTCTTGATCTCTCTGGCTGTTACCATCTAGCCTCTAGCATATGTCTAGCCTGATACTCCTCTGGTTCATTTGGCTTAGATTCCCTCTCACTACTCGTGCTTCGAACTTCTTTTTTTGTTTCTGGTTACCTGAAGATTTCTCTTTTTTTATTTCAAGGTTGGCATTATAGCCCATCCACCTTTTTCACTTCATTTTAGCCAGCATTTCTATATGTTTAAGGGGTGGGTGGGAGCTTGCTAAGTTGGGTCAGTCTACAATATTGATCAGTTTTCTGGACTAGGCTGATAGCAGAAGAATCGGAGAGAAGAGGACCAATTTGGGAAGCATTTGGAGTGAAGTCAGGAAGGGCGGGGACAGGCAGAGAGTGAGGTCTTCCTTGCTCTTGTGTAGGTGCTCAGGGACGTCCTGGTGGGCCAGGCCAGTGAGATGCTGTTGAGTAAATGTCTAAAGAACTGAATTACTTGGGACAGGTGATCACACTGGAAATCCAGAGAGGGTGACAGGTGGGGAGAGAAGAAATCTGGCACATCTTTTTGGCTGGGCTCCCTTGCTTGTCTGCTGAAGGTGTCCTTACTGATACACCTGCACTGTCCTTTCTGTCCCTTATGCCCTGGCGCTTTCAGTCTGACTGACCACACACCATGCCCCAACTGGTACATAAACGCAAGCCATGAATACCAGCAGCCTTTCCAGGCAAATGTCCAGGACTGGCCCCCCCCAACCCGCTGTCACCCCATTTTCTTGGACTCTCTTGTCCTTGCTCTTGTCTCACTGGTCCCAGTATCTGTCTTTTTCTCTATACTTTGGTTTTGAAACTTGCCAGGGAGGAAGGGTCTCTCTTTTCTGCCTTTCAGGGTGTTCCTTGCTAACCTGTTAGGTGAGGCGTTCAGGTTTATTGCCTCTGATACCTGGGAATCATCTCTGGGTCCTTCCAGTTGTTCATCTCTAGTGGTGACTTGGCTTAGAAATACACCGGGGTGGGAGTTGGTGCCCCTTCAGTTCCATCTCCACTGCACCCCCACCCAAGATTTGTTGGTCCACAGATACTTATTGCATCCCTATTATTTGTCAATTACTCTGCTGGGCACTGAGGATACAAAGGTGAGCAGAACCGGGTGTAGCCTCTGCCCTGTGAAGCTTGTGGCCACGTTCATCTAAGAACCTCACATGTGTGAACTAGAAGTTATAGTGGTGAAAGGTGCCATAAAGGAGAGGTATGTAGTTGAGGAGAGTGTACGATAGGGGGCTTAGCCAGAGGGGTCGGGCATGGCTGCCCTGAGGAAGTGACATTTGAGTGGAGATCTGAAAGATGAACAAAAATTAACTGTGAAAATGGGGGATAAGAGTGTTCCAGGCAGAAGGACCAGCATGCACTAAGGCCCTGTGGTGAGAGGGAGCATGATTAAGAAACAGTTCCCAGCCCTGTATCAGGATACCCTACCTTCTTCCCAGACCCAGCACACCCTGGGCCGTGATAAAAGAATGCATCAAATGTCCTTGCTGAATGTCAGTAGAATGTTCCTGAGGCCCTTTGAGAATGCAGAAAGCATGTGAGTTTTGCCTCTAAACTCTCTCTAACCAGGGGGATCCCCTATATCTTCCATTTCTAGATCCCTCCTCACCAAGACCTTATCTTAAATTCCAGGTTCAGCAAAAAGAAAACAAAACAAACAAAAAAACCCCAGAACATCTAATTAAGTGTGATTATCTGATAAATTATGAATAATGTTTAATGTGTTTCCCAAACAGTACAGGAGACATACTTACACTTAAAATTTCTGTTATTTATTTGAAGTTAGAATTTAACTGGAGTCCCGTATTTTATCTGACAACTGTTCTTTTGCCCGCTTGTGCTCAGTGAGGGCCACCTGGAGAACCCTGTGGAAGAAAGCCATCCTACTCCCACTACCCCTTCCTTAGCATCACCATCATTTCTGGCTTTGGGACCTTGGGAAGGGAGTGTGCTGAGAGAACAGAGCCCCGTGAACCCTGGAGAAGGAGGGCACTTCCATCCTCATGAAGTTATATGCCAAGAACCGTCCTGCAAAAGCAATGAGTTGCTGGCTGACCACAAGCCCTGGGCATGGACACTGCCTCCGTTCATCAGCCATCGACTCCAAGATGGCTCCTGACTGACCATCACTTCTCTGCTTAAATCCCCCACCCCACCCCCACCTCGGCATCACTGCGAGAGCCCCCAGGCTGGGGTGCTAGACTAGTGGACCCCGATTGGTTACATGTTTAAGCTTTTAGATGCTTTCTCAAGGTGGGAGCCAGCACAGAGCCAGCACAGTGGCTGAGCATTGCCGAAGTGTCCCTGCCCTTACTCTTCCCTGCCCCCTCCCCTCCCACACCCCCTGCCAGCCAGCTGCCAGGTACTCCTGGCACAACCTCTTGACAACTCCTGGATGGCGAGCATTCCTTGGACACTGTGTCTCTTGGGATGAGCCAGTTTTTTACTTCCCAGAGCCTCTTGTGTTATCCCTTAGAGAATCACGGTAGAAATGTCTCTGTAAAGAGACCATGATAACAACTTCCAGAATCATCAGAAATGTCATTGTCACCCTAAAGGACCTCAAGGGGAAGAGGCCTCTTTAACCTTATCAAAAGGCTCAGGGAGAAAATATTGTAAAACGCACTGTTATGAATTAGTGACAGTTTGTAACTGAAGCCAGTTTCTATCCTGTGTTTATAGCTGTGGGTGAAGACCACAACAGATACTGCCAAATGCAAAACTAAATAGGAACATAAGCCCTGGACTTCAGTACCCTGAAAATGCACCTGTTACAGTGAGGATTAGATTTGGCTGTGCGTTACAGAAAACCACCAAGTGACAGTGGCTTAAGTATGATAGAAGTTTATTTCTCTCTTGCCTGGAAGTCCAGAGAGAGTCAGCTGAGGGCTGGTAGGTGCTCTAAAGTGTCAGGACCCAGGTCCTGCTATCTTATTGCTCCTTCATCCTTAGCATTTGGTTTCTATCTCATGTCCCAAGGTGGCTGCTTGAGGTCCAGCCATCATGTGCACTCTGGCCAGCAGGGAGGAGGAAGGAACAAAGAAGGGCATCTCTCCTTTTAAGAACACTTCCTGGAAGTTGCACATACCACTTCTGCTTATATCCTGTGAGCTAGAACTTAGCCACATGGCTACATCTAGCTGCAAGGGAGATTGGGAAATGAATCTATTTGAAGTGGACACGTGTCCAGCTCAGAATTGTGGGATTCTGTTACTAAGGAAGAATGGATGTTGGGGATGATTAGTAGTCTCTACCATCCTTTCCTCCAGCCAACCATTCAACTAACATTTACGGATAAGCAACTGCCCTATTTAGTAAGACAGATAGATAACATGCAAATAACTAACCACAAAACAATGTGATATGGAGTACAAAAGAGGTTTTATTCAGAGTGCTGTGGGGGAACAGATGGGAACAATCAACAGCAATCACAATAATTAATAACTACAATGTCCTAGCTGGGTTCTCAGTACTACATTCTCGTTCTTTTATTTGTCCAGCTTCCTTTCTTTTCAGCAAGAGCTACAGTCCTTCCTGCCTCTCCCTGTAACAGCAAACATTTACAATGAGCAGACCAGGCACTATTCTAAGTTTCTTACATTTATTATCTCATCACAATCCTGTGAGCAGGTACTATTGCCATTCTCCTTTATAGATGAGGAAACTGAGGCACTATCTGTAGTGCTGGGTGTTGGACCCAGGAGGTCTGGCTCCGGAGTACATGTGCTTAACCACTGTGCTAGGCCGCCTCGTTTTCGTTTCTTCCCCTGCAAACATCCAGCCCCGCAAATACCCAGCAGACAACCTCCCTGTTCACTTCATTCTAATGGCTGGGCTTATCTGGTGGGCCCTCTCTCCGCTTGTGGACCAAGCCTAAGTTACTTGCACCTCTCCCCGTGTCTCCTCCAGCAGTCCTGCCTTAGGGGTGAGGCATCTGCTCCTGATTAAAACCGCTCCTCTCCAGCAGTCCTAGGGGGCCAGCAGGCCGTAGAGGTTTGAGAGCTGGCCTCTGCGACCAGACTGTACTAATTTATAACTGTCTGATTTTAAGAAGTCACTTAATCTCTCTAAGCCTCAGTTTTCTTATCTTTAAGTGGGACTGTTTGTAGGGATCGAGCATGTTTATTCCTGTACAGTGGCTTGGCACGTGCTAGTGCTCAGAGGGTGTTAGTCATTATTTATCTCCCTTGTTTCTGGTTCCTTGGACTACTGGCTCTCTCTTTTCTGTCTTCAATTGACTTTTCTTTACAGGTTGTATTGATTCCCTATTGCTGTGTAATAAATTGCCACAAACTTAGTGGCATTCAATAGAACATATTTATTATTTTATATTTCTAGAGATTGGAAGTCTGAACTGGATTTCACCGGTAAAATCAAGGACTGATCCCTTCTGAGGGTGCAGGGAAGAATCCACTTTGTCACTTTTTCCAGTTTATAGACTGTTTGCATTCCTTGGCCTGTAGCCCACTCCTGTCTTCAAAGCCAGCAATGGCAGGTTGAGTCCTCACATGGCATCACTCCAACCTTGAGTCCATTGTCCCAACTTTTTCTGTGGCTTTCCTCTCCCCGACCCCTTTCACTTATAAAGACCTTTGTGATTAATTCAGACACACCTGGATAATCCAGGCTCTTCTCAATGTCCTTAAAGTAATCATATCAGCAAAGTCCTTTTTGCCATGGAAGGTAACATTCACCAGTCCTGGGAATTAGGACATGGACCTCCTTGGGCAGTCATTATTCTGCTTATCCCCCAGACTCTCCCCCCATCTTGGGATATGGCTTGTGAGAACCATCCTAAACAAAATATCCCTCCCTTCCCCCCCAGATTTATTGAGATGTAATTGACAAATCAACAAAATATCTCTCCCTTGAAGGTACACTGTCTTCTCTCTTCCTCCCTCTCAACAAGCTCTTTTCAAGAATTGTCTTACCTAGTTTTCTCTACCTCCTGACAACCACTCCCTCCTTCCATATTGCCAGATCAATGGACACCTTTCCTTATCTGGCTGCATTTTCCATGTTGGCTGCTCATCCCTCTTGAGACCATATGTCCCCTATCTGCCTTTAGGTGTCTTGTCCTGGTTTTCTTCCTTATCCTTTCTGGCTTAGGCATCTTGAGGGCTACACTATGTCCACCCCCTGAGATGTCCATGTTCCCTGGGACTTTGGATCTTTGTTCCATTGCTCTTCGCTTGGGTGATCTTGTCCCACACTTCTGATTGTAAATGCCATTTGCAAAAGGATGACCGACCCCAGCTTGTGTTGGGCAAATGTCTGGCCAGTGAGTGGGAGTGCTGGTGAAGATTTTGCTTTCATTGATCCCATAAACTCAACTTCTTTGGTCTTCCTTGAAGTAGACCCAGTGAGAGAGCTCCTGGAGGTATTGACTTGTTCCCCCACTATAATCTACTTGGGGAACAAGGAGAATGCATTGGGCAGACGCTAGCAGAGGAAGCTTGACTCATGTCTGGTTGGCAACGGGAAGCTATGAAAGAGGTTTGAGCAGGGGAATGAATTGAGCAGAGTTCAACTTGAGGAAGACTATTCTGGTCCTGGTGGATTAGTGAGGGAGTGTTGGGTCCCAGATCTATGCCAGGTATAATTTTAGAGAGAGGAGGGACCTTGGCAATTCCTGGTACATTCGTGTTATTTTATATATAATGTGTAATCATATGTTTTATACACATGCACACACACATATAATTAGATGGCTTAGTTGGAGGGTGTGACTTTGTTAAAGTACATGGCAACAAGATCAGCCTTTGTACTCAGGTCAGACTCCTAATCCAGTGCTCTTCTGTGCTCTACTGAGAGATGTCTGAAAAGGGGTTGATCCAATGGTCAAGACAGGGTGATGCAAGTCTGGACCAGAGCAGGACAGGGCAGACATCAAGGTGAAGACCATGTGGAAGCCAAAATGATATATTCTTGCTTCCTCTTTCTCTGGGTGGGGGTTGGGACATAGGGCTTGTTGGAGACTGCACATGAGTGCATCTCTTTTTCCTGGGTCCTGCAGCATCCTTCTGGGCCTGGTTTCTATGGCAACAGGCTCCCAGCAGGCAGCCCGCCAGCTGGAGGGAACCAGGCAGGCAAGACAGGCAGGCAGGGAGGGAGGGAGAGAAGGCCTGGGCAGCAAGAGGAAGGCTGGAGTTGTGGGGGTTGGGAGATCTTCCTGGGAAGCTGGAGGGGCCCCTAGAGCTGGCCCCCAAGTCCCTTTCTCCTGATCATACGAGGGTGAAGGTTGCTTAGGACACATGAGACTTTCTGTTATGATCCTTGAATCTCCAGACTTCAAACTTCTGTTCACCTCTCCACTCACCCCTGCATCTCCTGACTCCCACTTCAAGTCTTGTCTGACATCCCCAGCCTTATGCACCTCAGGGGGCCACTGACTTCTTCATAGAACCCAGGGGTGGGAGGAAGAACAAGGCTTACTGACTTTCTGTTTTGCATATGATTTGCATATTATTAACTCAAAGACAAGAAATTTCCAGGCCTCATGTCATTCCTGCCAACAACTTAATTCAGCTCCACTGGCACCAGCTCACTGTGTCTGGCCAGGCTCTGGGTTGAGCCTGGGGGTCCCTAGAGAAGTCTTCCCAGCTGCTGCCACCTCCCTTCCCCCTCTGCTATTCCAAGGCAGTTCTTCCTGATGTCCTAGCAGCTGGTGCCTTGGGAAGTGCTTGGGCTGTGGACTGAGCAGAAGCCCTGGGTCCAAATCCTGGCTCTGCTATTAATACTTTGTATCTGGGGGCTCATGGGCCTCTCTAGGCCTTAATTTATTCATCTCTCTGCAGGGCCAAGGACATACCTGTACAGCTGATGTAAATTAGCAAAGACATAGCATTTGTTAAAATGCTGAAATACTTTTGTATTCATTGGTAAAGGGCCACAACCCTGGCCCCTCCCTAGCCCCTCTGTTACTGCCCCAACTCCGTCCCCCAGAATTCAGATTCTGAGGGGATTGCTCTAGCACTTGAGCTGTGTCTGTTCTCATTGGTGTATGCCAGCAGCTTGTTCTATACAGGTTAAACATTTTATGCATCACCCTGTCCAGAGGTGGTACAACAGGTAAGTATAATATATACCCACCTGTTGCAAGGATTAATATAGCTAAAGGTCGTGGATCAGTTTGTAGGCTTCTTTTCTCATGCCTTTTCCTTTTAGTCTGGGGTGGGTGTGAAGGCTGGGATGATACTCCGCAAGGGCAGAGATGACAGCCACCTCTCTCACCAGGCGGGCGAGGTTCAAGCGCTCCAACAGTGTGACAGCTGGCGTGCAGGCAGACCTGGAGCTGGAGGGCCTGGCCGGCCTGGCCACGGTGGCGACGGAAGACAAGGCCCTACAGTTTGGACGCTCCTTCCAGAGGCACGCCTCTGAACCCCAGCCCGGGCCCCGGGCCCCCACCTACTCAGTCTTCCGCACGGTCCACACGCAGGGCCAGTGGGCCTACCGCGAGGGCTACCCACTGCCGTATGAGCCGCCGGCCACCGATGGGTCGCCAGGCCCTGCCCCTGCCCCCACCCCCGGCCCCGGGGCCGGCCGCCGTGACTCCTGGATGGAGCGTGGTTCACGTAGCCTCCCCGACTCAGGCCGCACGTCCCCCTGCCCGCGGGACGGCGAGTGGTTCATCAAGATGCTGAGGGCAGAAGTGGAGAAGCTGGAGCATTGGTGCCAACAAATGGAGCGCGAGGCGGAGGACTACGAGCTGCCCGAGGAGAGTGAGTAAGGGGACTCTGCAGGGGATCACGGCTGGGGGTGGAGGGGCGGCAGCACAATAGGAGCACTGACTGTTGGATGTGAGGTTGCTGTCCTACTCCTTGATTCTCTGGCACCAGACTCTGATGGGTCCCCATTGGCATCAGGGCATTCTGGGAACTCTTGGAAGGAAACAGGGAGCAGCTTCAGAGTTTAGGTCTTGAGATGGAGAAAGTGACTTGGTTAAGCTGCCAGAGCCCCAGGGTTGCAGCAGCCACCTTTACCTTGGGCTAACTGCAGTTTGAGGGAACAGGCCTTCTAGGAGATGGCTCCCAGTCCAAGTCACCAAGTCCATGGGGACCAAGGAAACTTCGATCTGCGCTGGTGTGGGCATCTGGGCCAGATCCAGGTGGGACCAGGACTTAAGGCAGAGGGGCAGGCAGTGCACAATGTCAGATCGTGTTTGAGGCATAGGCGAAGATTAAGTCAGGAAGATGGGCCCCTTCCCTGCAAGTTCAATCCTAGGGGAGACACAGTCTTACCCCAGAGTCTCCAACTGATGGGATAGTGACTTGGAAGACAGGAGTCATATACATGAAGTTATTTAGTAATTCTTAACGAGTTGAGGAGCTCTACACTGGTGAGTGACACAGTTCAGCCAGTGGGTGGTCATGGAGGTAGTGCCTGCTTAGCCATAGGGCCAGGCTGGGGCTGGTGTCTTCTGTTCTCTGACATGAGAGGATAAGCACTCAAGAAATGTAGGTTGTATGAAGGAAGAAAGATCAGTGTCTGAGGATACAGTCTCCTTGGTGAAGTGGAATGGGAGCTGCTTGTTAGGAAGCTGAGGATGGGATGGGGAGGGGGCAGGAGGAGACACAGAAAGTGTCAGGTAATGGAAGGGTAAGAGTCAGCCAGGGCAGACTTCCCAGAGGCTAGGGAAGGAAATGCATCATCCCCCGCTTGACTCTCCTTCTGCTCCCCAGTCCTGGAGAAGATCCGCAGTGCTGTGGGCAGCACACAACTTCTCCTGTCCCAGAAGGTTCAGCAGTTCTTCCGGCTGTGTCAGCAAAGCATGGTGAGTGCCTCTGGGTGAGAAGCCTGTCAGATGTGTGTGCCTGCTGTGACCCAGTGTGTATGTGTGCCAGAGGGGAGACCAGGAGTGTGTATCCAAGAGGGAGAAACCTGGGCTTTCTTGATTCCCGGTCTCCTAGTCCCCACCCCGTTTTCCCCGCTGGAGCTTCCTGACAGTGAGGGCTTTCTCTGGTCCTGGCTGGGGCTCAGGCTTCCCTGATTGGATGCCTGTCCTCTGTTTCCTTTCTCTGCAGGACCCCACTGCATTCCCTGTGCCCACCTTCCAGGACCTGGCGGGTTTCTGGGACCTCCTGCAGCTCTCTATCGAGGATGTGACCCTCAAGTTCCTGGAGCTACAGCAACTCAAGGCCAACAGCTGGAAACTCCTGGAGCCTAAGGTGGGGGCCCCTGACTAAGTCTGCCTTCACTGACTCTTACCCTTCCATTACCCTTCAAGCCAAGAGTCCAGACCCTGGAAAATGCCCTTCCCCATGGAGTCATGTGGGGGTGGGGGGGAGGGGAGACAGGAGAAGAGACACATGGCAGCAAAGGCAGCCCACGCCTTTGGAAGAAGATGGTGACCATCTTCTTCCAAAATGACCACACTCTTGGTCACGGCTGTCTGCTTGGCCCCAGTGCCTACCACTGCCTAAGCTGCCAGAACCCGAAGGTGGCAGCAGCCTCCTTGACCTTGTGCTAGCTGCAGTTTGAGGGAGTAGACCTGAAGCTTCCTGAAGGGCAAACTGCCCTCAGCTCGGACCTTGAGGGTCCCCTAAGCCGTCATCTCACTAGACCTTGCCTGTGAGGGGGCCCAGAAGCCTGGGATATGACCCCATTGCCTTGCCTGGTCTCTACCTGGAGTGAAAACATTCGCTTCCCCGAGGGAGCTAACCGTCCGATTTTAGTTGTCAAGAACAGCGCCACCACGGGGCATTCGAGTCAATCAGTTTTTAAAAGAAAAATGTGAGTTTTGACCTCGTGGGAGCAGGTACACAAGGGGTTTCAGGTGCTTGCACAAAGAGCAGCTTCTAATTGCTGTCCTGGGGCGGAGCCGCAGGAGGTTAATCCTTCTGGGTGCTGGGGGTGTGAATCGGGAAGTCAGGTGGGACCCCGCTCCCAAACTGAGACACCGCCCCTTTCCCCGGCAGGAGGAGAAGGTCCCTCCGCCGATACCAAAGAAGCCCTCGCGGGGCCGGGGCGTGCCGGTGAAGGAGCGCTCCCTGGACTCGGTGGACCGGCAGCGGCAGGAAGCGCGAAAGCGGCTCCTGGCGGCCAAGCGTGCCGCCTCCTTCCGCCACAGCTCAGCAACCGAGAGCGCCGACAGCATCGAGATCTACATCCCTGAGGCCCAGACCAGGCTGTGACCCGCCCGGCCCGCCCGGCCCGGGGCCCGGGCCCGCGGTTTTCTACCCGTACTGTACACCTAGCGTCGAGGTCACTGTGAACGCGGGCCGCCCCGTGCGCCCGCCCTGCCGGCACCGCACGCCCCGGCCCCTCCTGCCCGTCACACTCTCGTGGGTTTTTTACCTTCCTGACCCCACGCGAAGGCGCCTGGGCTGGGCTGGGGGCCGTGCCTCTCCGCCCTGCACCCCCAACTGGACCCCCCTCCCTCCTGGTCCGACGCTTCGTTCCCACCTCCTACCCATGGGCACCATCTCTGCCATTACACAACCCACGGGCCAGGCCGGGCCGGGTCCCCCATCTGGGCTCTGCGTCACCCTCCACCACCCCGCGGGGCTGGGCTTCGTGGGGATCAGCTTCGTGGCTTTTTATGAAGAATCCCGAACCCCGCCTACGAGCCCGCCCCACCCTCCTAGAGGCTCCACCCTCAGCCCTCAGCCCACCGGGCCCAGGGACCACAGTGGCTGGACCAACCCAGGACCAGGGCGCCTGGGCCTCTCTCGTTTCCCAGCTGCTGGGGAGGAGAGATGGGGGCTTCCCTTCACCACACCTGTGGCTGTTCCCACATCCCCTTGAGTATCCCAGGAAAAATAAAACAGCAGAACTGCACTCAAGCCAGCTGCTCTCTCCTGAAGAAGCCATCTCTGCACTGTGCATGGGGGACTGGAGGTGGAGGGAGGAGAGTCAGGGAGCCCAAGCTCCTGTTTCAGGGAGAGTCAGGATTGCGTGAGCCATCTGGGGAAAGATTCAGCCCTCTGGGTGGCCATAGAAGGACCTGAGCCCTCCTGGAGGGTTTCGGCTTCTCCACTCCTTTCCCTTTCTGCCTCCTAGTCCTCCAGGGTTCTCCCAGAGAGGGGAGCCCGGAGCCAGCCCAATGCCTTGCACACAGCATGTGCTCAATAAACAGGGAGTGTGGTTGTTATTCACTATGGACAAATATTGGTTTCCCTTCCCCTGAAGGCCCAATGTTCCCTCTGCTCCAGTCATTCCTGGTCATCAGCAGAAAAATTCTGTTCACTTTGGTGCTACTGTATTTTCTGATGCCTCCTATGGCGGGGCACTTTGGTGGGAGCAGAGAACAGAACTTTCCTGGGAAGCTAAAGAGCAATCTAAACATAGTGGTGATGGCTAATATTTTTTGGATGCTTCCCGTGGGTTAGGCAAAGGGGGAGTGCATGATGTGAATGTGGCTCATCTTTATGACAGATAAGAAAACGGAAGCTCAGTGACCTGTCCAAAGTCACAGGGCTAAGGGTGGTGGACTCGGGTCTGACAAACGAGCTTTTCCTCTACGGCCTTTTGAGCCCAGAAAGGGTTTGATGGCAGGTCTACTCAGAAAGCCAACTTTCCTTAAATAGTCCCTGGGGTTGAAGTGTCACCCTGAGGCAAGAGGAAAAGCTTTCGAGGGGGTTGGCTGCTCTTCTGAGCTACACTGGACTAGCCATTTCTCATTTGTTTATTCAGCAAAGATCAAGAATCACTGTTGCCATCCA
Source organism: Trachops cirrhosus (assembly GCA_028533065.1). Taxonomy (NCBI): domain Eukaryota; kingdom Metazoa; phylum Chordata; class Mammalia; order Chiroptera; family Phyllostomidae; genus Trachops; species Trachops cirrhosus. Next base: position 20,468,950 of record CM052542.1, on the reverse strand, counting down.
ACACCAGGGAGATAGACCTGAACAAGTGTAATTTCTACCCTTATGGAGCTTGCAGTCTTATGGGAAAAACTGGTGAACAAGCAGATAAAATATAAGGCTGAATGCAGGGAAGATGTTAATGTATTAGCTACTGAAGGAAGGCTGGGGCTACGAAGAATGTTCCAAGATCAGACAACAGCTGCCCAAGGGCCTGGAGGAGAAAGGCGTTGGGAATGCAGAGCTTGGTCGTACTGGGCAAGTGGAGGAGGGTAGGCCTGGGTCCTGAAGGCCCAGGGACCACAGTGGCTAGACCAACGCATGGAAGGGTTTTGAACAGAAGACTGGTGTGAACAGATATTTTACAGACTGGTTTGGGAGCCTGCCTGAAAAGCAAGAGTTTGTACACCCTTACACAGGACCACTGGAAGGTGGAGAGGGCCCCCATGTGATCCAAATTCCCAAAAATGAATCAGCTTCAGGCTGATCTCAGATTCCTGGACCCTGTTCCCAGACTTAGTGAGTTGACTCTCTGCCCTCAAATGGGTTTTTAACAAGTGCTCCAGGTGACAGAGCTGCACATCCAGGTCTGGGAACAATTCAGTTGGATGACTGTCCGAAAGTTTCCACTACAAGGGTTCATCTATTTCCTGTACGCTTGCCAAGTGAGGCTTTGAGTGGGTCACTTTACCTCTCTGAGATTGTTTCTCATCTCTAGTATTGGGCCATGGGTGAGTTTTTTTAAATATATTTTATTGATTATGCTATTACAATTGTCCCATTTGCCCCTCTTGATTCCCCTCCACCCTGCCCACTCCCTCCCACCCACATTCCCCCCTTTAGTCTATGTCCATGTGTCATACATGTAAGTTCTTTGGCTTCTACATTTCCTATGCTATTCTTAACCACCCCCTATTTTCTACCTTCCATTTATGCTATTTATTCCCTATACCTTTTCCCCCTCTCCCCTCCTCCCACTCCCCTGCTGATAACCCTCCATGTGATCTCCATTTTTGTGTGTCTGTTCCTGTTCTAGACATTTGCTTAGTTTGTTTTTGTTCTTGTTTTAGGTGTGGTTGTTAATAACTGAGTTTGTTTTTATTTTACTGTTCATATTTTTTATCTTTTTCTTAGATAAGTCCCTTTAACATTTCTTTCTTTTTTTAATGTATTTTATTGATTATGCTATTACAGTTGTCCCATTACCCCCCATTCATTCCCCTCCACCCTGAACACCCTCTCCCACC
>CM052542.1:20451247-20467227 GCA_028533065.1 Trachops cirrhosus | reverse complement strand
AAGGGAAGGGAAGGGAAGGGAAGGGAAGGGAAGGGAAGGGAAGGGAAGGGAAGGGAAGGGAAGGCAAGGGAAGGGAAGGGAAGAAAAGAAAAACACACGTAGGTGGCAGGCAAATGCATTGTCTTAGTTCATCCTCACAGAAACCCCTGCAAAGTGAACATGATAATCCCCACCTTCCAAAAGAAGAGAGACTCAGAAAAGTCTCATACCGTGCAGAGGGTCACACAGTCAGTTAGAGACAGAGTCAAGGTTTGAACCCAAGTGCCTGACTCCAAAGCCCATGTTTTTCCACCTTATCATACAGCTGGGGGAGAAAGCGCCCCTTCCTGGCACCAGTGGGCTAGGGTTGCACAGGGCCAAGCTGCAAGCTCTCAGACAGTTCTCTAACTTGCCCCTTCCTGAGCTGGGTCTGCCCCGTCACAACTTCATTATTTGGCTTAAAGTGAGTTCTATTACTAGAATTCAGATACAATCAGATTCACACATAAGGCCAAAGGCACATGGCCAAAGAAAAATTATCTGCTCCTAGGCCGTCCATTAGTACGTATAATTAACGGTTGATTTGATATTCTTGGCATAAAGGAAGGCAGAGCTCTGCTTTGTTTGGGCTGATATTAAAACGCCTGTCACACATGCTGATTTGGTCACTCGTTAGAGGACCGGACAGCGGGGTCAGAAGTGAGCTGGAAGGGAAGGAGATGAGGGTGGAGAAGGAACTTAACATTGCTTCAATATCTGCTACGTGCCAGGTGCCAAGCAGAGAAGTTCAACAGATCATCTCGAGGGATGATCAGCCCTAGGAGGTGGCTCTGACTATTGTTTGCAAGGCTCTGAAGCTCAGAGAGGGGAGGCGGCTTGCCTGAAGTCACATACACAGTTGACAGTGGTGGAATATGGCCTGCCTGACTCCAAGCCCATTTTCTATCACTCTGTCTCTCGGCAGAGATCTGGAAACCCCAGCATTGTGAAAAGAAGTCCTGAACTCCTTCCCAGCTCTATCTGGCATCGCGCCTGCTGCAGCCTTCCCTTCTCCCATTCTCCCAGAAGTTCAGGCTCCTGGGAGCCAGGGAGGACCCCCGCCCCCTGCCCCATTGTGCAGTCAACGACAATGAGAGGCAGGCGTCCCCTTCTTACCCACCACTTTCCTCTCCGCCCCATGGGGTGCTGCCAGCTCAGCACAATAGTGCCTGCTGTGTCCAAGAGCCTCTGCTGGCGGCCCCCAGCCTTTTGCAGCCCCTCCAGACAATGGCAGAGCCCAAAAGCCCTGATAGCTGGTGACAAACGTATGTGAGCTCACGGGAAGTGGCCTTCAATAGTCCGATAGCTTCCTGTATCCTGACATTGTAAAGGCCCACTTCCTGTGCTGTCTCCGAAAATATAGCCAGGCAGAGCTGGGGGCAGGGGCAGAGCAGAGCTTCCGTGTCTACCCCACACCCCCAGGCCAGGCTCTCCTACAGTATTCCGATAACCAAGACCCCAAGGAAGCCATGCCTCACCTGATCTCTCATTCAAGGGTGAATTCCCTGCTGGTCTCTGACTAGTCCCTCCACCTCCTGGCCAAACCCTCCCCAAGCCCAGTCAGAGCAGAGCAACCTGTTTTTAGAGGTTCCACCACCTTCCTCAATACCCCTATCCCCGCCCATTCCAGGATCTGAGGCTTTCTGCTGGGAAAGCCTTTCCCATGTCCACGCACACCGATCTCCAGTGTACATGAAACACACTTCCTGGCGCCCGCTGCTCACTGGTCTCTGAATGATAACCTCCGATAGGCTTACAAATGCTTATTGAGTCGCCCCTTCCACCTTTTCTTTGCAGAGCGAACAATCACAAATCCTTCAGCTTCCTCCCTGTCACAAAAAGCTAAGCACAGCGAGACGGCCGGGAGGCAAGTGGAACTGAGGGCCCTTATGACTCTGATTAAATTTAGTTGTAAAGCCTAGCTCTAGAAATCATATCTCTACAGGTAGTATGGAAAATAAAGCAATGATTAATAACTAATGATACAGGAATAAACTCTGTGTTTCACATACTGACAACTATAAACCGACTTTTGCCCACCCCGTACATACCCCAGAGGCAGCAGAAAACAGCAGCTTGGACCTGACTAGTGGTCACAAGGTCAGGACCTCTGGCAGGCTAACCTAACCTCTTGACCTAAGTTATGTTTCAGTTCTTGAGCTCCAAGGTGGAATGACCCCCTGGCTATTTTCCCATGAGAAAAGACCTCAGAGCTGTCCTTAAGACCGGAAGAAATGATCCATTGTTGTTACCTCACCTCTGACCAATCAGCTCCCAGAATGAACCCAAACCCATGGTGTCTTATGATTTTTGCCCTATATAATCTGTAACCTACACATCATCCAGAAGTTCAGGCTTTTGAGCATTAGCTTCCTGTTCTCCTGGGTGGTGCCATTCATAGTAAAACAGCCAGTATTCCCCCACTGTATTTCCCGGTGTTTAGTGTTTGTCTCTGCTAGTGCTGGTGGACGAGCTCTCTCTGTTCTATAACACTGGGAGCCTTCTCTCTCTCAGGGCTCCAGCTGGACACAGGGAAGTCTTTCCCACACATCTGGCCTGCCTGCAGAAGCTGCTCAAAGAGATCAAGACTGCCTACCAACTAGCAGGGAGGCAGGGGCAAAAAGGGAGCTACTGTACTGAGTGTCTCTGTGGAGTTAGGCACTAGGCTTCCCCAGTGACATACGTGGTGACATAGGTAGTAAATCTTCATTAAAGACAAAAACACAGAGAAGTCAATTCACTGGCCCAGGGTGACCCGGCTAATGAGAGGCAGAGTCCTACTACCCGCAGTGCTGCTTGGCACTGGGAGACAGGTTTAGGTGTATGGGAAAGGGAAGGATACCACTTGCAGCCTCCTCTCATTTCCCCTTAGGATCTCCATTCCACATCCCAGACATTGAAGTCCTCTCCCAACTTCCTGGTGCTGGAGGAGCAGCCCTGCAGAGGAGCATGGGGCTGCACCTACCCTCCTAGCAGCCTGCCCGGGGAGAGGAGTATTGTTCTCCACTTTCAATAGAGCAGGCGCTGAATCAGCCTCAGGCCCTTGTGGTCAGCTGTGGGGGTGGGGGCTGGTGAGGAAGACAGGGATGAGTCAAGAGGTGACAACCCATTCATCCCTCCTAGCAAGTGGAATTGCAGCTCAGCCAGTTCGGAGCCCCAGGTTCTGAGTTTCCAGGAATCAAACAAAGAGGTCTCTGGAGATGGGAAGAAGGAGGAGGGGAGGAAGCCCTCACTGCCTTTCCCACCCTCCTCCCACCACTGTCACAGGGGAAAAAAGGCAAAGAGCACAGTGAAATTGGGAGGACACATTCTGCAAGCCAGGGAGACGACCTCACCAGAAATCTAATTGGTTGTCATCTTGGTCTTGGATTTCCAAGCCTCCAGAAAGAGACTTCCAGTCAAGATAGTGGTAGATAGACATAATTCACCTCCTCGCACAGTCACAGAAAGAATTACAACCAGATCTCAAAACAACACCCAGAACCATCAGAAAATTGAGCTATATAACAGTCCAACAACCAAGGACTTAAAGAAGCCACATTCATCCACACAGGTGACTTTTCTACACAGGCCATGCTACTAAGACAGGGAGAAAAAGCAGCTCAACCTAATACACAAAAACAAACACAGGGAAGCTGCCAAATTGAGGAAGCAAAGAAATATGGCCCAAATGAAAAAAAAAAAAAAACAGAACAAAACCCCAGAAAAAGAACTAAATCAAACGGAGATGCAGAATTCAAATCACACATGATAAGGATGCTCACTGATTATAGCAACAAAATAAAGGAATAAATTATGTTTACACTAAGTGAAATAAAGAGAAATATACAGAGCACCAATAGTGAAGGGAATTAAGTTGGCATTCAAGTCAACAATTTGAAACAAAAGGAAGAAATAAACATTCAAACAGAACAAAAAGTAGAAACAAGAATTCAAAAAAAAATGAGGAAAGGCTTAGAAACCTCTGGGACAACTTTAAACTTACCAACATCCAAATCACAGGAGTGCCAAAAGGAAAAGAGGATGAATAAGACATTAAAAGTTTATTTGACAAAATAATGAAAGAAAATTTTCCTAATTTGGTGAAAGAAATAGACATACAAGTCCAGTAAGCACAGAGAGTCCCAAACAAGTTGGACCCAAAGAGGACCACACCAAGACACATTATAATTAAAATGGTAAAGGTTAAAGATAAAGAGAGAATCTTAAAAGCATCAAAAGCTGGGAGTTACCTACAAAGGGGCTCCCATAAGACTGTCATCTGATGAAGCTTTGCAGGCAAGAAGGGACTGGCATGAAGTATTCAAAGTAATGAAAAGCAAAGACCTACAACTAAGACTACTCTATCCAGCAAAGTTTTCATTTAGAATGGAAGGGCAGATAAAGTGCTTCCCAGACAAGGTAAAGCTAAAGGAGTTCATCATCACCAAGCCATTATTACATGAAATGTTAAAGGGACTTATTTAAGAAAAAGAAGATCAAAACTATAAACATTAAAATGACAACAAACTCACAACTATCAACAACTAAATCTAAAAAACAAAAACAAACTAAGCAAACAACCAGAACGGGAACAGAATCATAGATACAGAGATTATTTGGAGGGTTGTCAGCTGGCAGGAGAAAGGGGGATAATAGGGGAAAAAGTTACAGAGAATAAGAAGCATAAATGAGGTACAAAATAGGCAGGGGGAGGTTAAGAATAGCATAGGAAAGGGAGAAGCCAAAGAACTTATATGCATGACCCATGGACATGAACTAACAGGGGGGATTGCTGGAGGGAAGGAGGGTACTGGGCAGGGGGCGGGAGGCAAAAGGAGAAAATTGGGACAACTGTAATAGGATAATCAATAAAAAATACTTAAAAAATAAAATAAAAATAAAAATAATTTTTAATCCATAAAAAGAGAAGAGACCAGGAAGGAAAACTGAGCTGGGCTTGACTTCTTCTCCTGTTGCTGAGAGGGTGACAGCCTCCAGGTCTCCTTCATCTACAGTAACAGAGACATCACTCCCTGCCTTGCAGGGATTTGGGGAGGGTTAAATGAAATATTGTGAAGCACCCGGTCTGGCACTTAGGCTGAAGTTCAGTGAGCAAGCAGGTTCTCCTCTTTTTTTTCTGGGATTGGTCTGCCTCAGTCTTGCAGGACTAACAAGGTCCACGGGAGAAAGAGGGCGGCTGCCCCCTGGCTCTTTTCCAAGCAGCAGGGAATCTTGGGATTCGTGGAACTGCTGGCTCCTCCTCCTCGATACTCCAACGGAAAGCACCCATCTTCCTGCCTCCACTGCTGGCTCCTGGACCCTGGGGAACCAGCAGCCACAAGAGACACAGGCTGCTGACCTCAGAGGGAGACACTGAGAGCTGGGGAAGAGCAATGTGCCATCAGAAGCCCCTAGGGGAAATGCTCTCTAGCCCACCTACTGAGGCTGCATAAAAGTGACAGGGAGGGGAGGTTCCAGGTCAAGTCCAAGTGTTCACTTGTTATCTGTGACCAGTGCGAGAGCCCCAGAAAACTACTTCTGAGCCACTTCTCCACCCTGCATTCTGCTTATGTGAGCTCAGGGGGGAAAGGCTTTACTGGAATATCAGCCTGAACCAATCCAACCAGGCAGGTCAATCTTCTGAAAAAAATAATGAAAGCGATGTTTGGATTCTCAGTGCTGTTTCTATCACTCCCTACGTGGAAGAGAGAGGCAGGGTGCAGAGGTGCAGAGGTCCAGGGTACAGAGGGTACCAAGTGGAGCCAAAACAAGGGCGGTCCCTTCAAAGTCAGAGTGCCCCCACTGGGAGAGCCTGGGGCCGCAGCCAACCTATTAACAGTTGTCTAGAGGAAGGGCATCCAGGCTGTGATAAGGCAGGGGAAGAACAGGACCCAAGCCTGAGGCCCCTGTCTGTTCCTTCACCCCAGAGACCACAGGGACAATCAGCTCCCAGGGCCTTCCGGCCTGGGAGTTTAGGTCCCACCCTAAGGTCTCTTGGGGACAGGAGGAGGAGCCAGCCCCAACCTCAGTCCAGGGCCAGGCAAGCAGCCAGGAATCAGTGGGAACTTGCCTCTAGAGGCTGGGCACCCCATGCCCAGGCTCCAGCTGCTATCACTCTCCCCTGATGTGCCCAAACGCAGTCCCTTCCATGCCTCTGTCCTGTCTAGCCTCCTGGTACAGGCTGAACCATTCCCCTCCCCCCAAATCCATATGTTGAAGCCTCCACCCCTGTACCTCACTCAGAATGTGACTATTTGGAGATAAGGCCTTTAATGAGGTGATTAAGTTAAAATAAAGCCATGAGAGTGGTCCCTAACACAAACTCACTGGTGCCTTTACAAGGAGATTTGGACACACGAGATACCAGGGCCTCCTGTGCACAGAGGGACACCGTGGGAGGACGCAGCAAGAGGGCAGCCATCTGCATGTCAAGGACAGAGGCCGCAGAGGAAACCCACCCTGCCGGGCCTTGATCTCGGACTTCCAATCTCCAGAACTATGAGAAAATAAACGTCTGTTGTTTAAGCAGCCCCTCCTGTGGTATTTCGTCACAGCAGCTCCCCTGCCTCACCTGGGGGACCGTGAGGAGGGGCCTGGGGGATGTCCTCCTCACCCACTCCCAGCGGAGCCCCACAACAGGTTGGCGCTCTGAGAGCCACAATAACCAGTCAGGACCCCTTCAACCCACCTTCTACAGCCTCCTTCTGAACTCTCCATTTATCTGCGGGCCAATCAGTGATCCAACCAAGGCAGGGCTGTGTGGGTGCTGGGGACCTGCCCGACAGTGGGACAGAGGTGTAAGGGCCACCATAACGAGAGGTATCTTCAGACCGACGAGCAAAGCAGGCCACTCCGCAGAATATAACAGATTTATTGTAGGGCAATTTACTTAGAGGGGTGTGGGGTCTGTGTGGACAGGTGACCAGTTCTGTGAAAATGGTTTTCTGCTAACAGGCCCCTGTGACAGTACTATTTTCTAGAGTGTGACTCAGGCACTAACGAATGACAAGACCAAGAATGCAGGGCCCATGCCTCCTGGTGGTCTGTGATAGATGACTACATATAACTGATAGCTACTCTTACCAGCTTGGTATTCAGCTTGGCTGTGGTACCATTCCAGCTAGTCCTAACAAAAATATTTATGGCTACGTACTTAAGGAGCACAGATAATCACCTAGAAGGCTTTGGTATGCTTTGCTCAGGATGTTAACGGTTGGTCAAAGGTCCCAGCATGGAAACTCCAGGGGACAAAGATGGAGTTGGTTTTGTTCACATCTGCAGCTGTACAGGACCCAGCTGGGGAGGCCACAAGATTCCAAGGCCGGTGCAGAAGGGCCTGGGTTGGGGGGCCAAGAGGAGGCAGAGAAGCATCAAATGGCAGAGCCAAAGGGCCTCTGGGCTGAGCGGTACACCTCACCTCTCCCCAGCCTCTGCCGCATCGTTCCTGTGGGCCTCGGTTTCCCCTCTACACTCGGGCAACCCCTTACAGTGCCCAGACAGAGGCCAGAGTCTTGAAGTATGGGTAAATCCATGGGATGGAAAAATACTACTAATCAAGATAACCAGTTCTTCCTAAGTGCTGATTATATTTGTCTCTGTTCCAAATGCCTTGCATGTTTTCTTTTAATCCTCACTCTAACCCTATGAGGTAAGTAACACATTAGCCCCACCTGGCACATGAGATTGAAACTGAGGAGTAGCTTGGCAACGGCCACACAGCTGCAAGTGGCAGTGCTGGGCTTTGAACCCCAGCAGTGTAACTCCAGAACCGGGTTTCTCAGAGGGGCCACGGGAGGGCTTCGATCTGAGCCCGGTGAGGCCCCGGCATGTGTCAGCAAGGCAAAAGCCAGCCGAGGACAGGCCTTTAGGGATGACAGCAGCTGAACAATAATCCACCTTGTCATCAATTGACCAGGTCATAAACACACAGGACGCCATCTGTGGGAAAGACCGTGACCTCCTACCCTCCCACACGTGGGGAAAAGAGCTTGGAGAGCATCAAAGGGGCAGGGTTACCCCACAGGTTTATCTTTGGTCTGCGCACTGGGAAAATGAAACTGGGAAGGGGTCAGGAAGAGCAAGCCGCCGCCTCCACTGGAGGTTCAGGGCGTGCGAGCTGCCAGCAGAGGGGCTGCAACTATGCCCACTCTGTGCCCGAGGGGAAGCTGGCACTCGACAGTGTTTCCCCTTGTCAAATCAGCTTGTCTGCAGGCCAGCCGACCTTTGTTTGCTGTGATGACAAGATGTAAACTGGGAAGGCGAGCAGGGCACAGGGTGGCTGCAAGCCCAGCTCTGCCAAGAATTCCGTTATCTTGGGTGAGCCATTTCCTGCTCTCGGCCTCAGATCCCCATTGTTAGCCTAAGGAGAACCAGCACCCTTCTACCTTTTATTTGAACTCCGTGGGGATGAGGGGCACATGAAAAAAGGACTTTGTGCAAATGCAAGACGTTTACATCAGCTTCTTGGTGAAATGAGGAAAGCAAAGCCTGCCGTGTTTGCAAGGATTCCTTCTGCCTCACCCTACCAGCCTACTCTCCCCTCCCAGGCCTCAGTCAGAGGGAAGGCGCTAAGGGGGAAAGGAGACAAAGCAGACACTCCAGGAGCAGCAGGGTCTCTCAGGCCCCCAGGCATTCCCACGCCTTCTCAGGATTTCCACATCCCTCAGGGTCAGCAGGGCTGTGCTGAGGCTCAGGAGGAAGCCCTACCTGGTAAGGGCTTCAAGTGGCTCCCTGGGCTCCGACCCAGGGCCTCGCTGGGCTCCTTGGAGTGTTCCCACCCACCCTGCTGAGCTGCAGCAGAGCTTTGATCACTACTACACGAAGGGCTTCCTGAATGCTTTCCTGAGGACATTGTTCCCCACTACAGAGTCATCAGGGTCAAATTCATCATGGGCTATGCTGGTCCAGGTCCCACCCAGTGGGGAGAGCCAGCCCTCTGCCCGAGCCCTGCTTCCCCTGGGAAAATTGAGGCAGCCACTTCTTTGGGTTTAGCTCTTTACCAGCCCCAGGGAAGGCAAAGCTGTAGCAAAATACTGCTGCCAAGCATGAGGCTGCTGGGCCCTCAAAGTCCACACCTGGTGGTCCAGTCTTCCAATGGGGCCGGTCTCCACACCCAGCCCCAACACCTGCTCCGTCCCAGAATCACCCTCGGGGGCCTCTTCATTCATTCGACACTTATTGGAAAATGACCCTGTGCAACCCTCTGTGAGGAGCAGACAGATGAGTGAGACCTGGTCCCCGCCCTCAAGGAGCTCACAGTCTCGGGGGAATGCACACACACGCCCATCACAGTGCCTCGGAGTCAGTGCTGCAGTAGAATGATCACGGGGCAGGAAAGGCGGGGAGGGAACGACAAGCTCCGCTTAGGGGAGTGTGTACGGACCCACACATGCTCGACCCGGTGGTGTACCAGGAGTTCACCGGGCAGCCAAGGAGGCGCGAGGCACAGTGCACACGGACGCGTCTGGGTTTGAACAAGCAGGACGCACTCAGGAAATGGCAAAAACTGCGTTCTATCCTGGAGGTGCCGGACAAGGCTGGAAGGCAGCGAAGGACCTGCAGGGCTCGTACGGCGCTTTGGTGAGAGGAGCCACAGGGGTCTTTAAGGGGTAACTTTATTATCAAAGATGTGTTTGAGAAAGAAAATGCTGGCAGAAATGGGGAGAATTCTCAGGAGATCAGAACTTCAGGCAAGAGATGATGAGGGCCTGAAGCTAGGACGTGAGAGGGAGAAGAGAGGAGGAATTCCAGATAGAGAAGTGGGTTGCCACGGGTTGGTGACAGACCCAGGAGGGGGTGGCAGGGAAGAGTCATAAACCACACGAGCACAGGACAGAGGAGACAGACCCTACGCCAAACTCCATGCCTTGTGGTTTACAAACATCCTCCCAAACGTCACCACTCTGCGAGGCAGGTAGAATTACCCCTACTTTACAGATGATGCTTAGAAAAGTGGCTTTTCTAGCCACACTAGATCCGAGCTAAGCTTCAAAGCCAGACCAACTCTTTTAACCATCAGACTATTGGGGAAATGTAAACAGAGATGTGCGGTAAGCTGTTTCCGAGAATGATCCAGAGTTTAGGAGGACCTCCGCAGCTAGAGACAGACATTTAGGAGTCACCAAGTTAGATACAGGTAGTGGCTGAAGCCACAGATGGGGCTAAAACTGTCCAGCCAGAAAACAGCCACTTGGAAGAGTGGGGAGAGCTGCGACAGGAGACCGCAACGGAGCTGAGGCAAGAGGGAATCCCACAAAGAGGGCTGAATACTGCAGCCAGCGAATGACTAGGCCCAAAATGAGGATATGAGATTTGGAACTACCGAGGCTTTTAGCCAAAATGGCTTTGCTGCTGTGGAGGTGGAGAGCAGGCAGCAAAGGCGAGGAGTCCAGGAATGGGGTGGTGGACTCGAGGAGCTTGGTTTAAAAAAAAACAAACCATCTTGAAGACTGCATCCACAAGCTATAAATGGAGCGTGCCAGGCAGCAGGGTTATGCAAATATTTCCTTCCAGCTGCACTTGGCAGCACAGGCCTGGAAGCAAACAGAAATGGACGGCGGAGCCCAGGGTGGAAGCGAGGGAACGGGGCAGCGGCAGGGCCTGAGGGCGCAGAGGACTCTGGACCCTTCCGGACAGAAGAGCCGCCCCTGCTGGGATGCCAGCAAAGCTTTGAAAATCTCGAATAGCTGGAGGACCCATTTGGTATTTTTAAACAAAAATAAAGTCAGGGTTTACCTTTGCATCACATAAAAAGGATGTGATAAACAGAAAACTAATGTTAACAAATTTAATTCAAAATGAACGAACTTTTTAGGTATATCACAGGCGCCACTGGAACTGAGACACTAATGACTAAATTACTCCTCTTTACTCTAAAAGCTGAAGTCCCCAAGACTTCTATTTAGCGAACACTTTGAGAGATTGTGTACAGAAAAGGACTGAAAGAGCATTTATTTCTATTCCATTCGTCAGACTGGCTGCCATTCCAAGGCAGTGAAGCGAGGTTTTACTGGGATGTAACGTAGTGCTCACGTTTTTCAAAGTACTTTCTAAAATGGTTTCTCACTCTTTTTTACACTAGCAGCAGAGAACACGGTAGTGTCCCCTTGTGTCATGAGGACACCAAGGCCAGGAGAGGTGAAGGCACATCTGGTCCCCCGGTTGTCTTGCCTCCAAGTCCAAGGCCCTCCACCCATTCTCCTGATGTGTGACCATCCTGGGCATCCCGCAACGCCTTCCTCCCCACTTCTCACCTCTGGCCTTGCAGACGGCACCAGTGGAACTGTCTCCTTACAACACAGGTCTGGGGCTGGCAACCCCCCAGCCAGCTCGGTCCTTATGTGAGGCAGGTCCTTATGTGAGGCAGTCCTTTCTGTACATGTCCTTATGAAGCCCTCAACCATCAGGCCTGAGCTGCGAGGACCCTTTGACCACTCCCTCAGCCAAGGCCACTCTCACCTCCACCTCCCTGCCTCACTGGGATCACAAGGACATGTGCAACTATTGCAAAAAAATTCAAGCAGCTAATACACAAGGGGGGGGGCAAAAAATGGAATTATCGTCTGGAGGGCGGGTTCCTTACAGTACAGGCTTCCCCTACTATGACTGTTCTAGGAACCCATCTGTATCAGTGTACCAGCTGGTGTTGTTGTGAGAGGTTATGTTTGGCTTCAGTGGATTTTTTGAAGGTTCTTTCAATGTGTTTGCCCATGTCACGATGGGCAGTTTATGAGCGCACCTGCCCACACCGTGCTGAGTGTTCAGCAGTTTCTGACAAAAATAGCATGGCCCCTGTGCCCCACCCTCCATAATCATCCCATCTCACCCCAAGTGACGTTTTTTTGTTTCCCCAGGTGAAGAAAAATCCCCAAAGGGAAGCATTTGGCCGATGTGGAGGTGAAACAAAAAGGGCAGAAGTGCTCAAAGGCACCAACATCGACAAGTTCAAAAACCGTTTTGAGCAGTGGAAAAACATCTCGACAGGTGTACTTCATCAAATGGAGAGTACTTTGAAAGTAACTGAAGTTTAAACATGTAAGAATAAATACACAATTTTAAATAAATAAGTTCCTGGTTTTGGGGGGGACTTCGTCCCTTGCACACTGAGCACCTACTGGCGGCCGTGGACTCTGTGAGGAACTTTACAAATTACCTTCTCCTAACACCACCGAGCAAGACTAGGCCTTCTTCTCCCCACTTTACAGATGAGGACACCAAGGTTCAGAAAGGCCACGTGACTTGCCCACAGTCAATGAGCTGGTTGTTGTGGCAGCACTCACAACCCGGGTCTGTCAGACTCCAAGTCCCACTTTATTTTGACTCTGCCACATTGCCCCGGTTCCCCACACCACAGGTGCCTAGAGATGCACGCCAAAGTGGAAAAGTGAGCTCTTTCATGGCCGCTGCCTGGCTCCCAAGCGATTCTAAGGAGCCTAATCCCATGGTGTTTGCCCCACCGGCAGCCCCTAGGAAGCCAACGGGAGTCAAAGGGCTCCCTGGCAGGCCTGTCCTGGCAGCTGCCCAGCAGACTTGTGCTAACACAGCCACAGGCACAGGAAAGGCTCCAGAGAGAATGGAAGAGCACCAGAGGCTGGGCCGCTGGCAGGACAGGAGTGATCCCTGCCATGCTCGGGCAGGGTGACCCTGCTCTGAAGCCACCACCATCTCTGGGCCGGGAAGAGACCCAAGGCGGGGCAAGGAGAAAGCCCCAACCACATCCACTTACTAGTGTTTCAGTGAATGTGGCTGTTGGGCCAGTCCAAGAGACGGTCACATGCCTCCGAAATGAATCAGCAGGCACGGAAGAAACCGGTCCGAGCCCTGGTGCACCCCAGCAACCCTGGCCTGCCTTTGCTCACATCCACTCCCACCCTGCTACTCAAAGTCACCTAGCATGCGAGAAAGCACGCACGACTTCGCAGCAGCCCCACGGCAGCTCCCAGAGAGCCGTGGGAAAGAAAACCCACCGAGAATATTAATAGACTTGCTGGAGGCAGAAATTCAGTGAGGGCAAGCCCTAGGAAATGAAATTATTTAGAAAGGGGCACAATTAAAGCGAGCCTGGAAGAAGGGAGCAACTTGAATCTCCCAGGAGAGGGCTTCCTGGGTCAGACACTGGGAAGAGGTGCACCAGCAGTGACAGGATTATTCTAAAATATCTGAAAACCCAGAATGTCTTAGTCTATCTACAGAAAAAATTGTTTGGTGTTTGTTTCTGTAGCTTTTCTGTCCACTAACATTTTGCTTAGGCTGCTATTACCCTACACATGTGCAGTATACTCAAAACCGTTTCAAGGGAAACCACTACTGGGATCTAATGTCTGCCACAAATTGTTAGGTTGCCAAATAATGAATGAATCAATCAATTAAAAGGAGAGGGACAGATGAGAGGTTGCAAATTGGCAGTCATTAGGTCAAATTAACCACATGGGTATGCTAGCGTGCTTAGAACTTTCTTTAAAAAAAGAACTGTCGCCATGGCCGGGTGGCTCAGCTGGTTGGAGCACTGTCCCGTGCAGCAAAAGGTTGTGGGTTCAATCCCTGGTCAGGGTGTATACGAGCGGCAACCACACGATGTTTCTCACATTGATGTTTCTTTTTCTCTCTCCCCCCTTCCTCTCTCTCTAAAAATCAATAAAAAATAGAAACATATCCTTGGGTAAGGATTAAAACAAATCAAATGAATTGTCAACATTTAAAAATCAGAAGATTGCACACACACAACCACGTGCACAAAAATCTGAAAAAATCTGGAATCAGCAGCAGAAATTGGAGGATGCTGAGCAGTGACTGCCCCCTTTAGGCAGACCTGTGCTTCCCAGTTCCTGGCCTGGCACAATCATTAAAGCCACATGACTGACCCCTGTAAGCACCCCCGTTTGCGACGCCCAGTTAAGCCCAGTGAAGGGATCCCAGGCTTGGTCACGCTCAGGACTGCCACGGGGGGGCAGCACCGGCCTGCCAACACCAGCCCACCAGCTGGAGCCTGTAACCAAGCTCAGCTTGACATATCCTCTCGGAACCAAAAACCCCATCCTTGCTTCATTAGCAGACACTCCTCCCCCATACTCCCCATCAGATTTGTTCCCTGAGAAGCAACAGCAGCTCATGTCAACATTCCCACTGGGCCTGGGCCACCTGACTTGCTCCTCCGCTTGGGCCACCACCTCCCACATCCTCCCAGCTCCCCACTCCACAGCTAGTATCTCAACCTGTTCAGGAATTCTACCTTCATCACCTGTTAATACCATCAGGCCTCAGATCCTGGGATACGAAGCAGGCAAGCACCCTTTCCCTTTTCAAAATCAGTTTGTTCTTCATCAAATGTGCATTACTTGCCTGTGAAAGCTCACTTAGGTTAAAGTCAGTTGACCTCATGAAGCAACAGGTTCTTCTGCCTCTACCTGCACTCTGCTCTCACTCCCCTTCAATCTCACCAGCAGCAACTTAAGTGGTAGCTTCTAGTATAAACTTCTACAGCCCTTTAGGAAAGACATTTGGTAGAATGTGTTGAGACCCTTAAAATTGCTCATGCCATTTCACCCAAAATGCCACTTTCTGTTCCTACCACTTAGTTCAAATTGCAGGAAAAGCCTTACACCCGTATAAGACATTCACTGCACTATTTATGCTAGTGAGCAACCAGAAATAACCCAAATGTCCACCAGCAATAGGGAACTTGTTAAAAGTTTAACAGAATGGTAGCTTTTTTGTTGTGTTAAGAGCGCTGGAGGGACTTTCGGTGTAGGCGTAGGTAGACACACTGTGCCTCCTCGCACAACCGAAAGAAAAACAACAAGTTTAACAACAAAAAACAACCAGAACTGACAGAAAACCAAACTGTATGGAAGTCCGACAACCAAGGAGTTAAAGGAGAAACATTCACCCAGACCAGTAGGAGGGGCGGAGTCAGGCAGCCGGGCAGAGAGGAATCAGAGAGGAATCACCAGGCAGGCGGCGGCTGGAGGACCAGGGTGGGCAAGGAGGTGGCTGGCAGACCCAGCAAGGCAGTGGATTGTGGATTGGGCGGTCCCACATTTGCATGTACATAAAATGGGAGGAACAACTGGGGAGCAAGACAGATCACTCAACCCAGGGTTCCAGCTCCAGGAATTAAAGCCTCAGAACTCTGATTGAAAACACCTGAGGGGGTTCAGGTGGCTGCAGGACAAACTCCCAGCCTCACAGGAGTTCATTGGAGAGCCCCACAGGGTCCTAGAACGTTACACAAGCCCACCCACCTGAGAATCAGCACCAAAAGGGCCCAATTTGCTTGTGGGTAGTGGGGGAAGTGACTGGAATCCTGCAGAGAGAGGAGCAAGCGCCATTGTTCCCTCTCAGACCCCACGCCCACATACAGCATCACAATGAAGCGACTGTGGGTTGCCCCACCCTGGTGAACACCTAAGGCCCCACCCCTTACTTCGACATAATAGGTGCACCGAGACAAAAAAAAATGGCCCAAATGAAAGAACAGATCAAAGCTCCAGAAAAAATACAGCTAAGCAATGAAGAGATAGCCAACCTATCAGATGAACAGTTCAAAACACTGGTAATGAGGATGCCCTCAGAATTGGTTGAATATAGTCACAAACTAGATGAAAAATGAAGGCTATCCTAAGTGAAATAAAGGAAAATGTACAGGAAACCACAGTGATGTGAAGGAAACTGGGACTCAAGTCAATGGTGTGGACCAGAAGGAAGAAACATTCAACCAGAACAGAATGAAGAGACAAGAATTCAAAATAATGAGAGGCTCAGGAATCTCCAAGACATCGGTAAGTGTTCCAACATCCAAATCATAGGGGTACCAGAAGGAGAAGAGGAAGGGCAAGAAATTGAAAACTTTTCTGAACAAATAATGAAGGAGAACTTCCCCAATCTGGCAAAGGAAATAGACTTCCAGGAAGTCCAGGAAGCTCAGAGAGTCCCAAACAAGTTGGACCCAAGGAGGAACACACCAAGACACATCATTATTACAT
>CM052542.1:20236797-20450747 GCA_028533065.1 Trachops cirrhosus | reverse complement strand
GGGCTGTTGCTGGGGTTCTGCAGCTCTGGGAGGTAGGGAACTGGGGGAGGGGACCAGAGAAGGCCCTGCACTGCACAGGCTGCATTCTTCCTGGGGCTGTCACTAATGAGTCCTTTCCCCACCAGCACCTTGAGGACTGTCTCCCTGCATCTTGGTGTCTTTGAACCCAGCATAGTGCCTGCCACAGAGTGGATGGCAGAAATAATTTGTTGACTAAATCAATAAAAAAAATCAAACATATGGATAGGTTTAATTTCTAGTCTGCTATCTGGTAGCTGTGTGATTTTCAGCAGGTTACTTAACCTCTCTGAACCTTACTTCAGAATAGAAAGTGGTTAGTACTTCAGACTGTTCAGAGTTAGAAGGACAGAGCAATATTGTATATGTATCTACATGTATATGGGTTTATATATATACAAGATGGGGCAAGAGTAAGTTTAGAGTTGTGTGTTTATAAGAATAAACTCTATTTTGTGTACTTACAACTGCAAACCTACTTTTCCCTCACCCCACATATGTATATTAGATCAGTCAAATAGGCTAATGCTGTAACAACAATAAAAACTCACTCCATACTTCGTGGCCTAATACAATAAAGATTTATTTCTTGCTTATTTCATAGTCCAACCAGGCTCCTTCCATGTTGTGGTTCCATCATTGTCTTGGGTTTCAGAGACCTCCACTGGGTCCCCTCCAACCTCCAGCACACAGAGAGAGCATGGAGCAGGTGACCTGCCCTTAACAGCCTTGTCCAGAGGTAGCTCATCACTTTCATTCACATTCCATGTGAGAAGGAGCTGCTGTGGTCCTACCCAGAGGCAAGGAGGCTTGAAGTGAGGTCTACAGTGTGTCTGAGCAAAGAGGACAACGTGATACGGGTGAGCTCTCGCAGGCTCTGCCACAAACATAGCGATGATTTAGAAATACATAGTTAGCACTTACTGAACTCTTTCCATGTGCACGACACTGTGCTAATATCCCTGTACAGGTGATCTCATTGAGTTCTTGCACCACCCCTGTGAGGAAGGTGCTGAGGGAGACGACTCCCCACTTTACAGCTCGGAGAACTGGCAGCCCTCAGTCTGCCTTCCCTCACCGAAGTTTTGTCTTTTCTAGAATGTCATGCCAATGGAATCATGTATAGTAGCATCTTTTAGGTCTGTTTTTTTCCATTTAGCATGTTTTTGAGATTCATCCATGCTGTTTGTATGATTGGCCTTTTTCTTTTTAGCCTTTCAAGTGTTTTTTTTTAATAGTGGAATTTTACTATGGTCTTAATTCGCACTTCCTTAATCACTAATATTATTGAGTATTTCAGTTACTACTTTTGATAAAGTCCCATTTATCAGTTTTCCCCTCCATGGCTTATGCTTTTTGTGTTTTATCTAAAAAAATCTTTACCATACCTAAGTTTACAAATCTTTACCCAACCCAAGCATTTCTCTCTTTCTCTCTCTCTCTTTTCGTTACTTCTAGAAGTTTTATATTATTAATTCTCCTGTTTAGGTTTTTTACCTATTTGGGGTTAATTTTTGTGAATGATGATGTGAGAATAGGGCTCAGGCTCCTTTTTACCCCTCCATAGCTAATTGCTCCAGCACCATTTGAAGAAAAAAAAATACCCTTTCCCTGCTTGTTTACCTTGGCATCTTTGTCAAAGATCATCTGACCACATATATGTGAGTCTATTTCCGGACTTTCTATTTTGTTCCATCTATCCCTGTGGAACAAAATAGAATATGAATGTGGAAGGAGCCTGGTTGGACTGTGGAATAAGCAAGAAATAAATCTTTATTGTATTAGGCCACAAAGGATGGAGTGAGTTTTTATTGTTGTTACAGCATTAGCCTACCTGACTGATCCAATATTCATATCCAAGAGTGAGGGAAAAGTAGGTTTACAGTTGTGAGTACACAAAACAGAGTTTATTCTCGTATACTAATACCATTACAGTATCGTAAAAATAGTCTAATTGTCCCCAAATCATCTGTGCTCTGCCTCTTTATTCTTCTCTCCTCCCTAACCCCTGGCAACCATTGATTGTTTTTTTCTGTCTCTATAATTTTGTCTTTTTTAGAATGTCGTATAGTTGGAATCATACTCTATGTAACCTTTTAACATTGGTTTCTTTTACTAAATAATATGCATTTAAGATTCCTTCCCGTCTTTTCATGGCTTTATAGCTTTATTCTTTTTAGTGTTGATTAATATTCCATTGTCTGGATGTGCCATAGTTTATTGACCCATTCGTTTACTGAAGGATATCTCAGTTGTCCCCATGCATAAAGCTGCTACAAACACTTGTGTGCATGTTTTTCTGTGGCCTTAATTTTCAACTCCTTTCAGTACAACAAAGGAGAAGT
Source organism: Trachops cirrhosus (assembly GCA_028533065.1). Classification (NCBI taxonomy): domain Eukaryota; kingdom Metazoa; phylum Chordata; class Mammalia; order Chiroptera; family Phyllostomidae; genus Trachops; species Trachops cirrhosus. Next base: position 20,448,384 of record CM052542.1, on the reverse strand, counting down.
GAGAGGGGACATCCTTGCCTTGTTCCTAATCTCAGTGGGAAATCTACTTTCTTGCCATTAATTCTGGTGTTAGCTGTTTTTTTTTTTGTAGTATTCTTTGTGAAGTTGAGGAAATTCCCCACTATTCTGAGTTTACGGTGAGTTTTTATCGTGCATGGGTGTTGGACTTTGTCAAATGCTTTTCTGCATCTGTTAAGATTATGAGAGAAAATGGGCAAAAAAAGTATAGAGAAGAAATACAAGTGCTGAGGAAGTATATGTTAACATGCTAGCCTCACTAATAATTAATGCTTATGCATTGGAAGGTGATACTATATTTTTTGCTTGCTTAATACTTACTAAACAAAGGAATTCAAATTTCTTTTAAAGATTTTATTTATCTATTTTTAGAAAGAGGGGAAGGAGAGGAGAAAGAAAGGGAGAGAAGCATCAATGTGTGGTTGCCTCTCATGTGTCCCCTACTGGGGACCTGGCCTGCAACCCAGGCATGTGCCCTGATTGGGAATCGAACGGCGACACTTTTTGCTTTGCAGTCTGATGCTCAAACCACTGAGCCACACAAGCCAGGGCAGGGATTAAAATTTTTTAATAATGCTGTTATGGATAACTTGAAATGGGCACTTTCATACAATGCTATTGAACAAACAAGTGATTTTTTTCTGGAAAGCATCTTGCAGTTCATATCAAAAACAATCCTGAGCAATTAATATATTGAGCCTCTTTCTTCTTCTTCGGAGCCTTGAGATGTTCTTCCCATGTCTTCCCTGGATCATTCACCCTCACCTTTCAGGTGCTGAAGCTCACATCCTCCAGGCAGCTTCCCACAACCTACAGTCTAGATCAGATCCTCTTTTTATAGACCTAGCTATCAACCTGCACTCCAGGAGCCAGTTGTGGGGGGAAGGCTGAGGGTCTCACCATTCAGTATGTGAACGTCCACTTAATTACTCTATGTTCTTCATGGTATCCCCACCCTCCACTGCGCACATGTTTCTCAGAGAATAAGCTTCTACCAGCCCCCTCAGCATGGGGAAGGGAGATGGCCTGGCTGCAGGGAGTGGAGGAGGGGAGCCATGGGCTGCTGTCAGTCGGCTCTTCTCTTCTCACTTCCACCTTCTCCCCCGTGGTCCGTGTAGTTGGTGCCTTCACTTCTTGTAATTTGCTTGTGCTTTTCTGTATTTTTGAATCATCCACAATGAAATATTTTCACAGTCAGAAAAAAAGCCCCTAATTTTTTAAATTTAAATTTCATACCTTTTGACCCAGTAATTTTACTTCTTGGAATGTCTTTGTTTTAAGTAAATAGCCAGCTTGGAAAACACTGAAATACAAGCACAGTACAATTTATCATACATAAAGGATAATTAGTTGCAAACAATTTAGAAATCGAATATCAGGATCATGTTAGAGTAGATAATGATAAAGCCATATGATAAAGCTATTAAGTGTAAATGGTATTTCCAAAGATACTTCATGATAGTGTCTTTGAAAAGGCTTATAATTTAATGTAAAATGAAAAGAGCAGAATATGAAATTATAGGTATACCTTTACTCAGATTTTGTTTTAAAATATGCATGGAGGAAGCTGGAAGGAGTTACTTCTTTTTTTTTTTTTTTCTTTTTAAGATTTTCTTTGTTTATCTTCAGAGGGGAAGGGAAGGAGAGAGGGAGAGAAATATCAATGTATGGTTGCTTCCTGTGCATTCCCTGCTGGGAACTGGCCTGCAACCCAGGCATGTGCCCTGACTGGGAATCGAACCGTGATCTCTTGGTTCACAGGACCGCGCTTAATCCACTAAGCTACACCAGCCAGGGCGAGTTACTTCTTAATATTAACAGTTGTTACCCCTGGATAGTGGGGTCTCATTGTCTACAATGATCATGCATTACCTTTATAATCCAAGTAAAAATTTGTATGTAGAAGTAAAAAAGAAGAAAGTAGAAAAATTAATGTAATTCTAGGTTGCATTAATAAAGGCAGAAGTTTTTAAATGTAAATGGATTAAATGCTCAAATCAAAAGACATGGGTAGCCAAAGGGATAAGAAAGCATGACCCATATACATGCCATACAGGAGACCCACTTCCAAACAAAAGATAGTAAAGACCGAAAGTGAAAGGATGGGAAAAAAATATTCCATGCAAATGGAAATGGAAAAAAAGCTGAGTTAGCAATACTTATATCTGACAAAACAGACTTCAGAACAAAGGCCATGAGAAGAGACAAAGAAGGTCACTGCATAATACTAAAGGGATCAACACAGGAAGGTCTAACCCCTGTAAACACATATGCACCTAACATAGGAGTGCCTGAATATGTAAGGAGAATCCTGGTGGACATTGAGGGAGAAACCAACAGCATTACAGCCATAGTAGGGGATTTTTAACACCCCACTGACATCAATGGATAGATCTTCCAGACAAAATATTAACAGGACAACAGTGACCTTAAACAACTCTGGGGTTGGATGGATTTAACTGACATTTACAGAACATTTCATCCCAAAGTAGCAGAATATACATTTCTTCTCAAGTGCACGTGGAACATTCTCAAAGATAGACCACATGTTAGGACACAAAATAAGACTTAGAAAATTCAAGAAGATTGAAATCACATCAAGCATCTTCTCTGACCACAATGGTATGAAACTAGAAATCAACTACAATTAAAAAACTGAAAAACATTTAAACACATAGAGGCTAAATAGCATGTTATTTAACAATGAATGGGTTAACAAGGTATAGGAAGAAATAAAAAATTACCCAAAAGCAAATGAAAATGAACACACAGCAAACCAAAAACTATGGGACACAGTGAAAGCAGTCCAGAGAAGGAAGTTTATAGCATTACAGGCCTACCTCAGGAAGCAAGAAAAATCTCAAACATTCTAACCTACACCTATTAGAAAAAAAACACATCAAAGCCCAGACTAAGTAGAAGGAAGGAAATAATAAAGAGCAGAGTAGAAATAAATGACATAGAGACTAAAAAAAAAAATCCCCCCCAAAAATCAATGAAACCAAAAGCTGGTTCTTCAAATAAGTAAACAAGATTGATGAAACTTGAAGCAGACTCATCAAGAAAAGAAACAGAGGACCCAAATAAATAAAATCAGATATGAAAGAGAAGTGAACACTGACATCACCAAAATATGAAGGATTATGAGAAAATACTATGAACAACTAACTATATGCCAACAAATTAGACAACCTGGGTGAAACAGATAAATTCCTAGAAACATACCATCTTCCAAAACTGAACCAGGAAGAATCAGAAAACCTGAATAGACTGATTACAACTAATAAAATTGAAGCAGTAGTCAAAAAACTCCAGCAAACCAAAGTCCTGGACTGGATGTATTCACAGGCAAACTTTACCAAACATTCAAAGAACTAACACCTATCCTTCTCAAACTATTCCAAAAATTTCAAGAGATGGGAAGACTTCCAAGCTCTTTTTATGAGGCTAGCATAATCCTAATTCCAAAACCAAATAAAGACCATATGAAGAAAGAAAATTATAGGCCAATATCCCTGATGAACATAGATGCTAAAATCTACAACAAAATATTAGCAAACTGGATCCAGCAATACCTTAAAATGATTATACATGATGATCAAGGGGGATTTATTCCAGGGATGCAAGTTTGGTACAGTATTTGCAAATCAATAAATGTGATACATCACATAAACAAAATGAAGGATAAAAATCACTTGATCATATCAATAGATGCAGAAAAAACATTTAATAAAATCCAGCACCCATTTATGATAAAAACTCTGAGCAAAGTGGGAATAGAGGGATCATACCTCAATATAATAAAGGCCGTATGTGACAAACCTACAGCTAACATCACACTCAATGGGCAAAAACTAAAAGTGTTTCCCTTAAGATCAGGAACAAGGCAGGAATGTCTGCTTTTACCACTTTTATTGGAAGTCCTAGCCACAGCAATCAGACAAGAAGAAAAAAATAAAAGGCAACCAAATTGGAAAGGGGGAAGTAAAACTCATTATTTGCAGATGACATGATATTGTACATAGAAAACACTAATGACTCTGCCAAAAAATGACTAGATCTAATAAATGAATTTGGCAAAGTAGCAGGATACAAAATTAATATTCAGAAATCAGTGGCATTTTTATACACCAATAATGAACTATCAGAAAGAGAAATTAAGAAAATAACCCCATGTACTATACAACAAAAAATAAGGTACCTAGGAATAAACTGAACCAAGACCTGTACTCAGAAAATTATAGGATATTGAAGAAATAAATTGAGGAAGATACAAATAAGTGGAAGCGTATACCATCTTCATGAATTGGAAGAATTAATATCATTAAAATGTTCATATAACTCACGTGGCCGATAGACATATGAAAACATGCTCAATGTCACTAATGATAGAGAGATGCAAGTTAAAACCACAATGAGATATTGTCTCACACCTGCCAGAATGGCTATTATCAATAAATCAACAAACAAGTGCTGGTGAGGAAGTGAAGAAAAGGAAACCCTGGTGTGTACTACTGGTGGGAATGAAGATTGGTACAGCCACTGTGGAAACAGTAAGGAAATTCCTCAGAAAATTAAAAATGGAACTGCCTTTTGACCCAGTGGTCCCACTCTGGGAATATGTGCTAAGAATTCTGAAACACCAATTTGAAAGAATACGAGGGGGAACCCTCCGACCCCCCCAAAAGAAGCCTGGAATTTATTTATAAAAAACTGTGTATTTAATGGTTAAACCTCACTCATCTTCAAAGAATGCTCCATTTTATGCAATATACCTATCGGGATGTTTTTTCTACTGCTCAAAACGGCTTTTGAACTTGTTGATTCTGGTGGCTTTTAGTGCTTCTGCCCTGGTTTGTTTCAGCTCTTCCACATCAGCAAAATATTCCCCGTTAAGGGCTTTTTTTCATCCACGGAAACAAAAAAAAGTCATCTGGGGTGAGATTGGGTTAATAGGGAGGGTGGGACATGAAGGTCATGCTGTTTTTGGTCAAAAACTGCTGAACACAGTACAGTGTGGGCAGGTGTGCTTGTAAATCACCCATCATGAAATGGGCAAATGTGTTGAAAGAGCCTTCAAAAAACTCACTGAAGCTGATCACAGCCTCTCACAACAAAGCCAGTTGGTACACTGATACAGATGGGTTCCTAGAACACTAACCTAGTGGGGGAGGCCTGTACCACAAGGGGCATGCCCTCTAGAAGATAATCCCATTTTTGAGGTTCCCTTTGTATATGTACCCCTATGTTCATTGCAGCCAGCATTGTTTACAATGGTCAAGAAATGGAAACAGGTGCTGGCTGGTGTGGCTCAGTGGATTGAGTGCTGGCCTGTGAACCAAAGGGTCACTGGTTTGATTCCCAGTCAGAGCACAAGCCTGGGTTGTGGGCCAGGTCCCTAGTTGGGGGCACGTGAGAGGCAACCACACATTAACGTTTCTCCCCCTCTCTTTCTCCCTCCCTTCCCCTCTCTCAAGAAATAAATAAATCGAATCTTAAAAAAAAAAAAGATACGAACAGCCCAAGGGTCTATCACTATATGGGCGGATAAAAAAACTGTGGTACATTTACACGATGGAATACTACATGGCCATAAAAAAGAAAGAAACCTTACTTTTGTGACAGCATGGATGGACCTGAATGATGCAGACTTTGGCCTGAGGGGTTCATGTGTTGTGGCTGCGATGAACAAATTCACATGGACTGGCAGAAATCCTGTGCAGAAAGAGGGACGGCTCTCTAAATGAAAGGGAGGGCCCGACCCCTGCCTGGACAGGCTTTTATTGCTTTTCTGGGTACATTATGTGGAGGACGGTCCTCATTTACTATACACAGTTTCGCTGTAGGTGATTACCTTTTACAGATAACAATGGAGAGAATGTTGCTAACCACTTCAAAGAGAAGGATGTTGCAGATCAGGGGGAAAAGTGGTTGATCTGGTTACACTCCATACTTGGGAGGTTTAGCACAGACTTTAGGAAGCCATTTTAAAGATATGCAGTAAACATTTGCTGCCTCAACCCAAGGTGAGGGAGTTTAGCAAAAGCAAGCCTCAAAGCAGCCCAGGTAGAATGCAGGCTTGATTGCCCATGTGAGAACCTATCCATGGGTGTGGGTCCTATGTGCCAACCTCACTCCCTGTAGGTTTTCCGAATCAGGAGCTGGGCTACATTTGCTATACCAAGCGATGGGTTCCCTATACCTGAAGATTATTATGCTAAGTGAAATAAGTCAGTCAGAGAAAGACAAATACCATATGATTTCACTTATATGTGGAATCTAATGAACAAAATAACTGACAGACAAAATAGAAACAGAGGCATGGATACATGGAACCGACTGACAGCTATGGAGGGGAGAGGAGTTAGGGGACTGGATATAAGAAGGTGAAGGGATTAACCAAAAAATCATATATACCTAACACAAAGGCAGACAGCAGTGTGGTGATAGCCAGAGGGAATGGGGGATGGGGACAGAAAGAGACTTTGCTTGGGGTGATGGGCACAGGATGCTGTATGCAGATGATGTTTTATTGAGTTGTAAACTTAAAACCTGAATGGTTTTACAAACAAATGTCACCCCAATAAATTCAATGAAAAAAATAAGGTAGAAGTCTTGAGGCAAGAGAGGTGATAATACAGATTCTGATTACTTGGAGTATTATGTCTAGCAGCACCCAGGGGAGGGTGACATGTGTAGAGAGGAAAGCAGACAAACTGCAGGTTGGCCAGAGACTTCTGGAGATCAAGAGTCAGCTGGAGGAGTAGAAGAGCAGGCTCAGGACGGGCCTGGTGGCTGTAGGTTGCAGTGCTTACATGAAAAGAGCAGAATGGCTGAGTCTCGTGCGGCCCTTGAGGTCGGAGCCAGGGCTAGTGGGAAAAGCTGGAAGGCAGAGACAGAAGTCCCAACAGTTCTGTGATGGGTTTCTCTTCCTGCAAATGCCAGTGGTCATGCTGGGGTTACTGTAAAGAGGAAATGAAGGACCCCCAGTTGAGGCTCTGGAGGTCCCTGGGAGAATCATGAGGTCAGCACTCTAGTGGTCAGTGAACCAGCATGTTCAGTTGGAAAAAAACGGTTTTGTTTTTTTTTTTAAGATTTTATTTACTTTTTAGAAAGAGGGGAAGGGAGGGGGAGAGAGGGAGAGAAACATCAATCGGTTGCTTCTTGCACGCCCTCAACTGGGGACCTGGCCTGCAACCCAGGCATGTGCTCTGACTGGGTATTGGTGACCCCCTGGTGCACAGGCCGCTGCTCAATCTACTGAGCCACACCAGCCAGGGCTGGAAAGAAGTTTCGACGTCACTCAGCCCAGCCGCTCCGTGCTTTGTTTACATGTGGCCCGTGGTGACGTTCACGTGCTCCCTTGGGTCCCAGATAAGATGACCTGGGGTTATGCAGAATTCCCAGTGCACTCCACATGACCCCACCCCTTTTTTTCTTACACAGGAAGGCAATGTGAATTCAAGTGACTGGGATGTATCCTATTATAGAAATAATCTTGAATCTGTTCTAAGTCAATTACCTGTGAGCTTCTGATCAATGATTAGTGACATGTTACTCTGCGCAATGCTCCCCATACCTCACTGCCGCATACCTGCTTCTCATCCGACCCTTTAATTTCACAGTGGGGAAAACGAGGCCCAGAGAGGGAAAGGGACCGCAGTCAAGTGGCTGTGAAGGATGGGAGCCAGGAGTCAAGCCTCCTCTGGCACTTTCTGTGACAGAGTTTCCTGTCCCCAGCTTAGATTTTGGTGGTGTCAGAGATAGACTGGTGGGAGGACAAAGGAGGTGAAGGAAGAAGTGAGGTGTAAATCTGCCGTGTTCCATCCAGGCCATGTCACCAGGAGATGCCTGAGTTCAACATATACTTAATGTTCTTCTTGGCCACCCCCGACAAGGCTCGGAGGTGAGCTGGGGCTGGTAGAGTGGTGGTATAGGTTGAACTGGGTACCTCCACGAAGGTATGCTGACATCCCAACCACCAGTAGCTCACAATGACCTTATTTAGAAATAGAGTTTTTACAGAGGTGATCAAATTAAAGTGAAGTCATTAGGGTGGCTCTAATCCAAAATGTTTGGTGACTTTATAAAAAAGAAGTTTGGACACAGAGACAGACACTGTGCACAGGGACAAGGCCATGCAAAGATGAAGGCAGGTGATGTTCCTACAGGCCAGGAAACGTCAGAGTGACAGCAACCCACCAGAAGCTAGGGTCCAGGCATGGGACAGATTCTCCCTCCCAGCTCTCAGAAGAAACCAACCCTGCCCACACCTTGACCTTGAACTTCCAGCCTCCAGAACTGGGAGAAAATAAATGTCTATCATTGAAGCCCCTAGTGTGTGGTACTTTGTTATAACAGCTCTAGGAAATAAACACAGATGGGATGAAGCTTACAGTCGCTCTTCAAGGGGTGTCTTCACCCTACAGCACTGCCCTCACCCTGCTCTGTGTAGACCTCTATCCCCAGTACACTGTCCCCACCCTTAACCCCCCAGCCCAGGTGCCATTGTGTTTTCGTTGCCATCAGTTTAGGACCCAACCCCAGACTTGCCGAAGGTCCAAATACCTGGGCCCTGGACTGACCACAGCCCCAACACCAAGCTCAGAGCTGACCAGTTCGTCAGCTTGAGGGAGAGGAAGGATGCCCTCCTCACCTAAACCTGTCTTCTTCTACCTTTATGAGCCAGAACAGGTAGGGAATACCAGAAACACAGGCTCCCTAGGCCCTCAGGATGGGCTGGCTCTAACATACAAGCTTTAACTGGCAGATCTGGCCTCTCACCCTGACTGGGAGTGCATCCTGCGAAGTGAACAGCAGCCTCCAGGATCACGCTCTTCCAATGCACGAACAGCCTACTTTCTGCCTACTCTAACTCAATCCCTTCTCATAGTCAAAGTGAGTGCAGGGTAGGCGCATGGGGCATAGGACTGTCTACCTGGTTAGTCTTGGAGACTCACCGAGGAGCTGAAATAGACTCATACTAAGCAGTGGTCCAGATTCCTGAGAGGTACAGATCATCACTGGAAACAGGCTGGAGAAGTCAGGCAGGGCTTCCTGGAGGAAGGACTTATGATGACCTTGCTGGAGAGGGTGGGCTAAATCTTATTGCATGAGCTCTAGGAGCCAGGCATACTCACATACTTTCTCTTATTTTTATTTCTTGTCACTTATGAGGCCGGTGATGTTATCTAAATTTTATAGATGAGAAAATGGAGACCCTGAGAAGTGGAATGATTGACCTAAGGACACATGGCCTTGTACATGTCAGAGGCATCACTGGAATTGAGGACCCTCTGGTGTCACCGCTCCTCACACTCCTCCTTCTGCACCCAGGCTCTGCTTGTTCCAGGGTAGAGTAGTATTTAAAGGACTGATGGAGTTCGGGAAGTTTGAGGGAAGAGGCACTCCAGGTTGGCAAAGGAGCAGGGTGGGAACATACCAGGTGAGTCTGGGGAGCCGGGAGGAGGCTGGTCTATGGGGCCTCAGGGATTCAGAGGAGACAAAGGGGGTCAAAGCTGGAAGAATAAGAGGGCTGGTAATTTATCAGGCTGAGCATTCAGACTTCATGGGTAAATAGTGAGGGAATGAGCTCTGGGGTGAGGGTTACAGAACTGGTGATTTGGAGATCTGTCTGGATGAGAGAGGGGCCAAGTTGCCAACCTGCTGGAAAGGCTGTCAAGGAGAAGCATGTGGCCATGTAAGATGGACCCCATCCCTTCCTCCAATCCCAGCCTCAGATCTCCCTGTATAGGGGAGGACCACCAGCTTGCCTCCAAGGGCCACTACCTGAGTGCTCCTTCTACCTGGGTCATCTTTCACACGCATGGAAGGTCAGCTCTACCAATACTGGGCTCATCCTCAGCATTCTTCCCATTTCCTAGAGGGCTCATCAGGCCCTAAGCACTTCCCACAACTGCCTGGCCCTTCCCTTCTTCATGTCTTTGCACAAACTGTTTTCTCTGCTAAATACTCAGTGTCTTCTTACCCTCCCCAGTGAACTCCTGTTCACTAGTCAAGATCTGGTTCAATTGTTCTTTTTTTTCCAGCAACTTTTGTGACTCAGAGACAAAGATTCAGACCCTCCACAGTCCCTTCTACCTCTCTATGCTGCCATTGTCTGTTCTTACTGAGTGAATTTTAGGTGCCTGGTGGGGAGATAGGATGCAGGCCCTTGAGTTGCTCATTCTGATGGGCAGAAAGGGCCATGGTAGGAGGGGGTAAATGACCTAAAGCTGCCTCCCAAATACTGATGGGCCAGGATGAGGTGGGATGGGGTGCAGGGCCCATTGGAGCTGAACTGTGAAGGGCTCAGCTGGCGGGCTGGCTTCAGGAACAGTGTATCCAGTAAGGGAGCACACTGCAGGGGCCAGAGTAGCTGGGGCATTGGATGGCCATAGGACAGGATGGGAACAGGCACTGCTTCGGCCACCGATTAATGGACAGCTCGAGGGGGCTGGGGCCATGGGGATGAAAAGCGAATGGTGCCGGAGGCATTTTAAAAGGCAGAATGTTTAGGGCTCTGGACTGCTAAGAGGCAGGAGGTGTGAGTTTGAGGGTTTAAGGTGCTAGCCGGAGTTGGGGCTGCAAAGACAAATGATACAGGATGGAAAAGAAAGCCTGGGGAAAGCAACTGCCCCCCTCATCTCCCGCCCTGATGCACATCACAGCAGCATCAATATACACACCTCACTTGTGATCAAGTCCTGTTTATTTTAGAAGCATAAACAGTGCAACCAGGAAGGAGTGATGAGAACAGGACGCCAGTTCCCTGATGGGCCAGATCCCGCACAGGTTCTGTGTGTGTAATCAAGGCCGACCCAGCAGCCTCGACCCACCTTTGCCTGTGAGAAGAGTGTGTGAGGGCAACCTGAATGGAGGAGAGTCTTCCATGACTCTGGGGGTGGAGTAACATGGCTCCAGGTTCCTCTGAACCCAGTGAAAGAGGCCAGAGGGCCCACACCTTTGCCCAGGAGCACCCAGAGCTGGCTCTGTCTGTGCCTGGGGCAAAGCCAGTTTCTGGAGAGAAAACCATGGTCCTCTGGTCACCAGGAAGGCCCCAGGTATTCAAGAACAGCCTTCAGTGAGGCCCTGTGGCCAGCAAGCACCCACTTCCCTCTGCCCTGGTCATCTCTGCAGCGCCTTCAAGAAGGAGGCATCCAAGGCAGCCAGAGTTCCCAGGCCCTGCTGCTGGCTGACTTAAGCCCCAGGTTCCTACAAATACTGCTTCTTGGAAGCATTGCTGATGCAGCTATTAGGGGATTTCTGGCTATTCTGCGGGTATGGGTCCACGAAGGGGGGAGGCCTGGACGAAGCCAGCCTCTCCATAGACAGGTTGGCCCAATTCTGCTCATTGAATGGGGGCCCACTGTAGGTGGGGCATGGCTCGGAAGAGGGCTCCTGTTCCATGGGGAGGTAGAAGATCTGGTCAGCATGAGGCCCCGAGGGGCTGTCCTGAGCTGGAGGGGCAGCCTGGCCCTGCCGGGCCCTCAGTTTCCGGATGAGGTAGCGGCACAGCAAGTGCACCAGCTCCAGCAGGTTGAGGAACAGCGAGATGAACCCAACCACCTGCATGAAGATGATAAAGATAGTTTTCTCCGTGGGGCGAGAGACAAAGCAGTCCACACGGTGGGGGCAAGGTGGGCGCTGGCACACAAACACGGGCTTCATGGTCCAGCCGTAGAGATGCCACTGCCCATACAGGAAGCCCGCCTCTAGCAAGCTCTTGCAGATCACGCTGATCACGTAGGTGCCCATCAGCGACCCTTGGATTCGCATGCGACCATCTTCTGCCACTGAAATCTTGGCCATCTGACGCTCCACGGTTGCCAGCGCCTGCTCCACGCCTGGGTCCTTGCCCAGCAGTAACCGCAGCTCGGCCTCCTTCTGCCGCAGCCGCTCCTCACGCCGAGACAGGTAAATGACATGGCCCAGGTAGATGAGGGTGGGCGTGCTGACGAAGAGGAACTGCAGCACCCAGTAGCGGATGTGAGAGATGGGGAAGGCCTTGTCATAACAGACGTTGGTGCAGCCCGGCTGGGCTGTGTTACACTGGAAATCCGACTGCTCATCGCCCCACACTGACTCACCGGCCAGGCCCAGGATGAGGATGCGGAAGATGAAGAGCACCGACAGCCAGATCTTGCCCACCACAGTGGAGTGCTCCTGGACTTGGTCCAGCAGCTTTTCGAGGAAGCCCCAGTCGCCCATGGCTCCTGGGCCTCCGTCTGCAGGGAGACAGAGGACATTTCAGCGTGGCATCCTTCTCAGCTGCCCCCTAGCAACAAGCCTGCAGCGAGGTCTGCCTTGCCCTCTGCACCTACAGGGAAACTGAGGCTCAAGGTGGAGAAGGGACTGGCCAGGGGGCTCACACCCAGCAGGGTGGTCAGGACTAAGAGCAGATCTTTGGATGATGGCTGCTAAGCTCCGGCAAGGGTACAGCCAGGTTCCTGTCTAGTCACACATCTGTGTCTCTCTTGCTCCCAGCCCTTGGAGTCCCAGAATGTCCACAGCCCCAGAAAGATTCGGATCAAGTTGAGGCTCCTGAGCCTACGGGAACAGAGAATTTGAGGTACTTATCCAAGGTCACACAGCTGTGCCATGTCCCTCCCCCCTTTCGTCTAGGACATGCTGTCCCCAGACAGTGTAAGGGGGTGGTGGTGCTATGTTCAGCTTCTCAGGGGTCTCAAAGCTTCAGGTTCCTACTCCCTTCCTCGTATCTCATTCCTACCTTTGAGTCTGGGTGGGAGGGGTGTTGGATCTAAAGGCAGCATCCTGCACTAGCTCCACCTGCCAGAATAGCGACCTGCTCTTACCTATGGATGCCTGATCCAGTCCCCTTTCAGCATCCCTCTCAACCAACAACCCCCACCCCCGCCCCACCTGCCCCAGCCAAGCTGCTGCTGCCAAATTCTAGACACTTGAATTGTCATAGCAGGGTGGAGGCACAGGCCACAAAGTTCCCAGAACATCTTAGGGGAGGGGGAGTGGGGGGTTGAGGAAGGAAGGGGAAGAAGGAGCAAAGCTGTTCAGAGCCAGCCTCTGGAACCAGATCTGGGTTCCAATCCCCACTCCCTCTTACAAACTGGGACCTTGCTTAAGTGAAGACCTCTTAGCACCTCAGTCTCCTCTCTTGTAAAATGGAAATCATAATATTCCTTCCTCCTGGGGTTGTAAGGATACAATGAAAGAAGGTAGGACCCTTGTTAGCACAAAGCCTGGCCACAGACTCCCCTCTGAGTAGTAACCCGCAGCTCTGGTCAAGTGGCAGGTGGCGCCCCGGCCCCCCACCCCCAACCCACAACTCACCGCCTGCCTGCCAGGCGGGCCCAGGTGGCAGTGGGGACTCTCGGAGGCCAGAGAAGCCCTGCAGGACCGCGCCTCGAGCCTGGGGCTCCTTAAATAGCACGGAGGGGCGGGGCAGGGGCAGGAAGCGGGGCGGGAACGCCGGGCAAAGCTTTTCAGAGCCGGGGGATGGGAGGCGAGGTGCGGACTACTTCTCGCGACTCTCAAGGGAAGCAGCTGCGGTGGTGGCCCTGGGGTCCGGGAGTTGCAGGGGCCTCTCTCCTCCTCCACCCACCGGCATCCCAGGCGGCCAACTCTGAGCCGCCGCGGTTCTTGGGTGATGGAACAGGAGTTCTCCAAGGCCAAGTTTCTCAGGGCGGGGTGTTGGGGGGGGGGCGTGGAATGGAAAAGATTACAACAAGAATTTGCTGATCCACGCAACTGGCCGGAGGGGCTGTGAGGGTGCGCAGATGGGGATGAGGAAAAGGAGTGTGGAGGAGACTGTCCTGAGGTCCGATCGGTGCGGGATCCTGTAGCTGGATGCCGCCCCACCGCAGACTGCTTCTCCTAAATCCCCGTGGAGAATCTGACGGACCCCTCCCCTACGCACCACGCTCCACGCAGCTGGTTCCAGAAACAGCTGTTGCCCTGCCCTCGCGGACGCGGAAGGCATTTCCCCTCACCTGGGGCGGGCCATGCCCCAGCGCCCCCTCCATTCTGACCTGTCCTGCACGATACTTTAGCCCCTGCCAGGAGACGGAGGATATCCACGTTATCTTTCGCATAAGATGTGCCTCCTTCTTCTTATGTAAGTTCCCTTAATAAACTCTTGGCGTAATGAATGCTGAGGTCTCCGAACATAACAGGGCGTCCGGGGAAGGGCCTTCCCTTGACCCTGGGGGCCTGCTGTCGCGGTGAGAAGGGAGACCACTGTGTGTTAGGCAGCCAGTGGGCCCGCACTGTGCTGGAAACTGACAATAAAGGCTCATTAGGGCTTAGGTAACAGCAGTGATCCCCCCACCCCCCTCCCCCCTCCCCCAGAGTCTGTGGTGGATCCCGGATCTCAACCCAGCCTGCGTCCTTGCAGGCTTCTCAAACACCCCCATTCCTGGGTGGCTATACAAGATCAGAGGCCACAGAGCAACTCCCACGGGCCACTGGACACTGGAGAGGAGGACTCTCTCCACCTTTAGCTTGGGTCCCATTTTCATGCCTCTAAGTGAGGTGGGGGGCAGAGCCCACCATCGCTCATTCAGGCTTCACCCTGTAGATGAACATTCAGGAGGGTCTGCCATGCTGCAGCCCTGGGCTCTGGCCACCAGCTGTCACCAGCTGCAGCAGGAGGTGGGAATGGAGCTTCTCAGAGCTCAGGTCACAGTAAAATGGTAGATGTGGAAGGTTCTCCTGAGAAGGACAGGGTGACTTACAGGGCACTTGGTTAAGAATGTTTCCTGGAGGAGACTGCATTAGACAGGTTGGGGATGGGGGTGAAGTGGGGGAAGAGTGTTCCAGGCAGAAGCAATAGAAAGAGCAAAGGCCTAAGGACCTGGGGCTGCCAGGTCCTGAGACCTTGGCCACTGCCTCCAGGGTGCTGAGCCTTCACTGCCTTGGTGGGTGCAAGCGGTAGAGCTGAAGCCGAGACTTTGCTGTTGACCCCTGTGCCCTTGGGCAAGTTGCATAAACCCCCGTGCCTCAGTTTCTTCCTCTGCAGAATGGGGATAAGCAATAATGTTGTGTAGGGTCGATAGGAGATCGTACACAGAAAACAACTTTCCAATGAGTGGAGGCTGAATACATGTGACAAAAGGTCTGTGACAAAAAGCATTTGTGAGTTGGTCTTGGCGGGAACTGTGGATTAAAAAAAAGAGGGGTTCTATGGAAAGTAACCTCACAGGGCGATTTGATCATAAATTCCTAACTAGGCAGGACAAGGTGAGTGGCCACATCCCAGGCCCACGGCTTCTTTAGTTAAAGGCTTATCTTTGCCTTAAGTAAGCCCTGTCCATTGTTTCCGAGAATCAAGGCTGATGCCTCTTCCAAACGCCTCTTTTCAGACCCCCCTTCCAAAGCATGACCACTCTCAAGAGAGTTAAGAGCTCATTAACTGTGCTGTAATCCCTTACTTACCTTGCTTGGTTTTCTCCCACCTTTGAGTAATCTTTCTTAGGTTCCCTCCTTAATTCCAAATGCATTTTAAAAAAGCTGCAAACTGTCACTTCTTGG
Source organism: Trachops cirrhosus (assembly GCA_028533065.1). Lineage (NCBI taxonomy): Eukaryota > Metazoa > Chordata > Mammalia > Chiroptera > Phyllostomidae > Trachops > Trachops cirrhosus. The sequence goes on along the minus strand of CM052542.1, from coordinate 20,432,859 downwards.
AAGCATTTGTCTTTTTGTCTTATAGGCTGTTGAGATTTTGCTTCTAGGTGTATTCTTTGTTTGAGTCAAACTCATAAAAAGTCTTTATGGGTTGGACCTTTCTTCTGTCAACAGAGCAGAGGGGGTCAGGGTGTTGGGTGAGGGCTGAGGGCCGGAGAGGAAGCTCAGGGGCTAGGTGGATGGTGGCAGGGATGGCTCAGGTAGGGGATGAGGCCTGGGGCAGGAAGGTCCTTGTTGCTCCATGAAAGGGTTTAGTCACTGGACTCCTAGTGCCCCAGGGTCCAGCAGGGTCATGCCTTCAGCCCTAACAGGACTTTTGGGGCAGCAAGTGGGGTGGGCTCAGCTCAGACCTCAGAACTTCAGGATCAGTCTGAGCTGAGCCTTCCGGTTCCACAAAGCTGAAGAGTGCACCCACTTGGTTCTGACCGCTGAGGTCGTGAGAACAGAGGTCCCTGGAGGCAGGTCCTTGTCACGGCCCACTGCAGCCTCTGCTCCCAGCGCCCCTTTCCTGCGGCTGGGCCCAGGCTTTCCCAAAGCCTTTAGGATCCAGCTCCTGGGAAGGAGGGAGGAGCAGGTGGGGGTGTCAAGGCTGCCCTCACCCCGCTTTTCTGCTTCTTCAGGTGCTCTGGAAGTCAGGGTTTGAATGACCTGGTCCCTTCCCAGGGCAAGGAGGATCAGCCAAGACAGCAATCCCCATAACCTGGCCATTGCCCCTGGAAAACATCTAGAACCCCACCTCTCTCTCTGTTCCCACTGCCCTGACCTTCTCAGGCCACCTTCTCAGCAGCCTCCCAATAGGGGGGAGGCTGGAGGTCTTCCAGCCTCCAGCCCCACCCCTTCCAGCCCAGCCTCCCCTGTTCCCTGACCAGAACACTGCCCTGCTGAAACCCTTCTGTGGCACCCTGTTGCCTCCTGGTCTCAGCCACCTCTCCAGCCTCATCCCTTTGCCCTTTCACCTGGTGACCCAGCCAGACTTCACTGTGGTTCTCGGTGCTCTCATCGGCGTCCATGCTCTTCCCTGTGCTGGGAGCACCCTCACATGCGGAGCCCTACAAGGCCGTTAGGCCTTTGCTCCGGTTGCCTTCTCTCAGCAGCCCCCTGGCTGTCCTGCGCTGGGTTAGGTGTTCCTTCTTGCTTTCTGGGGCTCAGGTACTGCCCCTGGATGCACTTAAAAAGTTTTACTTGTGTTAAAAAACACAGACTAGTTACCATCTTAACCACTCTCAAATGCACCATTTAAGAGTGTGAAGTGCGTTCACATTGCCACATGGCAGATCTCCACCACCTGTGCGTCTCACCAAGTCCAGCTCTGTACCCCACTGAGCAGCTCCCCGCTTCCCCTCCCCCACCCCACCCCTATCTGGTGCATTGTTAACTTCTGGTTACCCCCACTCCCCGCCCCATGAGACGGTGAGCCCCTTGAAGGCAGGCAGGGTCTTTTCTTAAAGATTTTGTTTATTTACTCTTAGAGAGATGGGAAGGAAGTGAGAAAGAGAGGGAGAGAAACATGTGAGAGACACTTCGATAGGTTGCCTCTCCCACGCCCCCAACTGGGGTCCTGGCCTGCAACCCAGACATGTGCCCTGACTGGGGATCGAACCAGTGACCTTTCAACTCACAGGCTGGGGCTCAGTCCATTGAGTCATGCCAGCCAGGGCAAGGCAGGGTCTTGTTTACATCTCTAGTCCCTAGCAGGTCACCAGGCCCATGTATGAATTTATTTATTCAACAAATATTTACTGCCCCTGGTGCTGTGGCACAGTCCTGCACTGAAGAGCAACCAGGGGACAGAACTCCCTGTCCTAGTGGATTTTTGATTCCAGCTGGGGGGTGGGTGTGGGAAGACAGATGAAATAAAATGTGGAAGCTGTTAGATGGCAATAAATGCTATATGGAAAGCACAGTAGGAGGAGAAGGTTGAGGGTGCAGGGGGTGGCAGTTTCCGTTTTGAATAGAAGGGAGGAGACATTCTCACTGAGGGGCTGACAGCTGATGTCCCTTTGATGAAAGCCCTGAAGGGAGGGGAGCCCCCTGGCCCTCTGGGGAAAAGAGCATTCCAGGCTAAGGGAGCCCGCAGTGCCAAGCCCCTGAGGCAGGAGCCTGCCTGGTGTTTCCTACTTGGGGAACTGCAGGGAGGTCAGTGTGGCTGGAGTGAGGTGAGCAAAGAGAAGGAATGGGTTCCGAAAGGAAATGCCCAGGTGTGGGCTGGGGCAGAGCCTGCAGGCTCCTAAAGCCCTGCATGAGAGGCTTCGGTGGGTGGGTGGGTGGGGTTTGGGGCAGAGGCGTGACACAGCCTGACTTTGGTTTTGACAGGATCAACCTGGGTACTGTGCTGCCATAGACTCCGGGGGGTGGGTAGTGAACGGTAGATGGCCCCCTTCCATATAGGCCTTGCTGCCCAGCTGTGTGGAGTCCAGCCAGCTGACAGCCTCCTGCTATTAAGATGGGGAACTCAAAAGTTAAAGGTCGGGCCTTGGTTGATAGGCTTAAGTGATTAAGGCCCAACTGGAATGCATGAATGCCTTCCAGAAGGTGACAAGCAATTCAGCCATTGTGCCCCAGGGAGTCTGCAGGCCCTGCCGATGGTATCTGAGCCACTGTGTTCCAGGGAAGGAACGCCAGTGATGCAGATAAACGATTGTCGATCAAAAGTAAAGAAGTACTAGGAGAATCACCTCTAGATCGAAACCCTAATCCAATCAACCCAGACTCCTTACCTACCCTTTCTACTTCTTATAAGATGGTCAGCTTGAAATGACACATTAAGATGGTTTATGAAGGTACATAACCCGCTATCTTCTCAGATCGCCAGCCATCTGAATAGAGCGCCCATAAAGGTTCAATCCTTGTCTCTTCTCACTGGTTCTGGCGGTGACAGGCAGCATGAACACCGATTTTTCCCATTTCATTAACATGTTCGGGTCTGCTTCAGCTGTCCAGGTGGCCAGACTCTGCTTGGGGTGGCCCCAGGAAATGAGTGAGCCCAACCATTTCCGCTGAATGCAGACTTCAAGAGACCATCTTGGTCCAGACACAGAGCTCCCTGCCACAGGTCTTGTTGCTCTGTCTACTTTGTCCCCTTTCCATTCGCGGGTCTTACTCCCCAAAAAATCCTTTGTGCTCCTTACTCTTCCTCGGTGTCTGCTTCCCAGGGAGGCAGGAGGGAGACTGTGGCAGTAATCCAGGTGAGAGATGATGGGGGAGTCTTAGTCGGCTTGGGCTGCAGTAACAGAGTACTACAGACTGAGGGGCTTAAACAACAGCAAGAGATTCTCACCGTTCTGGAGGCTGGAAGAATGAGATCATGGTGCCTGCATGGTTGGGTTCTTGGTGACTGCCCTCTTCCTGGTTTACACAGGGCTGTCTTCACAACCTGTCCTCACATGGTAGAGAGAGAAAGATCATCCTTCTCTTATCTCTCTCTCTTTAAATTTTTTTTTAATAGGGAAGGAAGGGAGAAAGAGAGGGAGAGAAATATCAATGTGTGAGAGAAACATCAGGTAGTTGCCTCTTGCACACCCCCCAAACAGGGACCTGGCTCACAACCCGGGCATGCACCCTGACTGGGAATCGAACTGGTAACCTTTTGGTTCACAGGTAGGAGCTTAATCCACTGAGTGACACCAGCCAGGGCTCATGCCTATTCTCACATAAGGGCACTGATCCCGTTCATGAGAGCTCCACCCTCACGACCTAATCACCTCCCAAAGGTGGTACCTCCTAATACCAATGCATTGAGGGTTAGGATTTTGGGGGAACACAAACATTTAGTTCATAATGAGACTTGGACCACGGTGACGAATACAAAACAACCTCCTGTTTACCTAGGGCTGCAGGGTGGCTGTTACATCATGCAGCAGGTGTAGACTTGAAGGTTGTGTATATGAAGCTGAAATCTACCATAGGCATGATTGAAGGAAGCTTGCAAGTGAATTTTCATGCCATAGGGGAGGAGGAAATAGAAGTGTGTACCCTGAGCAGAGCAGGCCAAGGGGCCATGAGTGCTATCTTGTGGTGACAGTGATGTGTGCTGGGGACTCTGGGTGATGAATATTAGCCCAACGCTTACTGGATGAGAATAGTAAGCTGTGATGCTCAAAGTAGCTCTCAGGCCAAAGGCAGGCCGTCCAGGGCTGTAACATCTTCATCCATGGTCCTGGCCTGCAGCCTGGAGAAGCAGGATCAGGCTGGAAGCTCAATCCAGGCTGGGATAGCCAATGATGTTCTCTCATTGCTCTGATTGCTACACCACCCTTGGCCAGACAGCTGAAATGTCCTGGAAGATGCTGGAATGCATGGTGGCAAGTGGATAGAAATCACCTGTCCCTGCAACCTTTGCAACCATCAGTTCAAGCTGGGCCTGAGGTACCATAGGGCCTGGGCCGCAGGCAGACTTTCCTAAGCACGGTTCAACCTGGATATTTACCGAATATGTTAGCTCTGCACTCATGTTTTACCAACAGCATCTCCTTTCATTGCTACAACAGTCTTAGGTTCTGTCCTGAGTGCTGGCATAGATATGTTCCCTTTGCCCCTCTGCTCTACGCTTCCCCCTTCTCCACCCTGCTCTGTGCCCTGGGAGGCTGACCGCCTCAGTAGGCACCCTTATCCTCTGGCTTCTGGTTGGGTTGGATCCCTGGGACCACCAGCATGGGAGCAGGAGATGGCAGAGTGAAGCTGGGGTATTTATGTGGTTGCAGCCCACCGCTCCTGTGTGGCAATCCTGTCCGCTGCTACCCTGGAACCAGCCCCAGGGTACTGCAGTCACACGTCGTGGATTCCCTCAACCATGCCGAGACCTTTGAAAACAGCCCCCACCCCGGAAACTCTTTCAAGTTATTTGGTTTGAATGCATCACCTGTTTCCTGCCAGGACTCTGATTGATAAGGCGCCCATTGTACTGGTGACAAGACTAAGGTTCTGAGAGCTTGTTGAGCTGAAGCATGGTGAAGCTGTGATCGTGATGCGGTTGCACTATGATTCAGACCTGGGGGGTGGGTGTCTGCATAACCCTGGGCCCTTGAACTTGGCCGGCGTATTCATCTCACTGATGGCCACCCTTGAGAGTGAAGGTGAACCACAGCCTGTTCCCTCTGCACGGTGACCCGACCTCTCCCTGCCTGCACTGGCTCTTGGCTGACTGCCTCCCGGATTTCTGGCTCCTGGCCTTGGCTTTAATAGTCACGGAACGTTCCTCCAGGTCAGTATGGACTTTGCACCTCTTTTTCTTCATATTCAGGTCTGGATGTCGATGTTGGTGTCCCCTAAATTTCAGGGCGTCACACAGCACTGGGAGCAGGGCTGTGAGCCACCCCAGAGGGCTGTTAATGCAGATGAGTGTGCTTCCGGCTCCCCCAGGCTCTCTGGGCTCTGCTCTTACTCCCTGTGCAGCCCCAGCATCCTGCCAGGGGCCTGCATGGAAAAAATACTCAGGAAAAATGAAAAGAGCTGAATAATGCTTGGGTGAGGCTGGGACCACATGCCTTTAGAGGAGACAGCTGGCCTGTTGGGAGAGTGTCCAAGGAGTGAGAGTATGACTAACAGGGGTTTTGTATACACAAGGTGGGAATTCGGTTGTAATGACAGTGGCTGGGTTACGCCAGAGCAGGGACTGTGATTTGTCTGTAATGACAAGGCAGTGATTGTGTGTGTGCCAGGACAGTCTCCCTCCAAATGGCTAGAAGCCTGGTTGTAGTGGGAGCATGGCGCCCTCTTGTGCCCACATGTCCAATCACAGTAGGTTCCACCCCAGCTCCCACCTGTCAATCCCAGCCCCAATCTACCTTCAGCCTATGCCCTGGCTTCCCCTCAGCTCAGAGGGCTACCTTTCCTGCTCTTAGGGTCTTGTGGGTGGGACTGTGGGAGAACAGAGGACAGAGCCAACCTGTATAAAATACAGTCTTTATTGATTTCAAGGAAACTGCCACGGGGATGTTCCCAATAGGACGTCCACCCGAGTCCCACAGAGCAGGCTCTGAAAGGCTGGCTCCAGATTGAGCACATTTGTGGAGAAAGATGGGAGCAAAGCTTCCTGAGGCTGAGAGAGTGGAGTTGCGGGGGGACTTTCTCTGAGAGCAGTGGTGACTCAGAGGATCCCTGGGTGCCTCAAGGAGGGGTTGGTGTCACCAGAGCCTCTTCCTCCTCTTCCCAAATCCGTTCTCAGGACTCCAGACCTCCTGCTGCTGGGAGAATTCTTCCTCTGCACCACAGGGATCTGGGTGCTTCTTCCGAGGGAAGGAAAATTCTTTTTGGTCTGGTGCATCCAGCCCAGGGCAAGCATCTCCCTTCTTGTGACATCCAGACCTCTGCACCTGCCATTCTCTCTTCTTGGAAGCACCTCTCACCCCTCGAACATTACTGCCCCAGGGAAGCCTGGCCTGATCACCCCGTCCTGGGTTAGGTGGAAGCCATCCCCTTGCACAGTAGTTAATATGCTTGTTTCAAGCACATTCAATGTCTGTCTCCCCCCAAGGGCGGGCACTGGGCCGGTGGTGTGACCTATACTCAGGTATTCAGCACAGTGCCCAGTTCTCAAAAAGTATCTGCCTACAAGAAAATTGGATAGCTTGGTGAATTCAGAGTGGGGGTACCCAGCACCTGTTGGACCCCTCCATGGGTGCGGTACCTCCTGACCTGTCCCCATTGGCAGACCTAGTATTGCTTCCCAGCCTGTGGTCAGATGGGGGTCAGGGCGGGTGCCGAAGCATGCAGCTTGTCGCCGTGGGAGCCCGGGACCAGCTCCCCGGCCTCCACCAGCTTCCCGTGGCAGCGGCAGGTGGATGCCCGGCTGGCTGAGGATCTGGGGTTGTGGCCGCCTGGGGGCCTGTTCTTGCGCATCCCTCTGAGGACCCTGTGGAAGATCAGGTAGCAGATCTCGCTGATGGTGAGCACGATGCAGATGGCAGAGGCGCCCACCATGAAGTAGGTGAAGACCTTCTTCTCTGTGGGCCGGGCAATGTAGCAGTCCACGGTATTGGGGCAGGGTAACACGGAGCACTGCACCAGGCGCGGTATGCTGAAGCCATACCAGAGAGTGTGCAGCAGGTAGAGGAAGAGGAATTCGATGGTGAGCTTGAAGACGAGGCTGAGCAGGTAGGTCCACCACAGCCCGCCGTGCTTCTTGCCTGCATTGTCATACAGCTTGGTGCACTGGTCCCCGTGCTTCTGGCGGTGCCGCCGCTCCCGCTCCTCGCGGTAGGCCACGTGTAGGATGACCAGCAGCGAGGGGCAGGTGACGAAGATGAGCTGCAGGGCCCAGAGGCGAATGTTGGAGATGGGGAAGAAATGGTCATAGCAGACGTTGGAGCAGCCCGGCTGCTTGGTGTTGCAGTCGAAGTCCTTCTGTTCATCCCCCCACACTCGCTCTGCGGCCACCACATACACCAGCACGCGGAAGACAAACACCACTGACAGCCAGATGCGCCCGAAGGCTGTGGAGTACTTGTTCACGCCGCTCAGCAGGTTCTGCAGCGTCTTCCAGTCCATGGTGCCGGGTGGGGGTGCCGGCGGCCTGGTGCTGGGTAGGGGCGCCGGGGGCTGTGCACAACTGACGGAATAATAGGAAAAACCATGTTAAGCTTTTACTATGTACAAGGCACTGTTCTAAGCTTTTTATGTGGGTAGACTCATTTGGTCATTGCAAAGCCCTATGAGATCAGAAATATTTTCCTTCCTAAAGTACAGATAAAGTACAGAGAAGGTAAGTGACCTGCCCAAAGTCACAGGGCCAGTGTACCAGGAGGACGGGAATGTGCACTTGCTGATAGTGACAGTTACCATTTGCTATTTACGATGAGCCAAGCACAGAGCTAAACACTATGTGCAGGATTTCATTTAAACCTTATAACAACCCCATGAGGTAGATACTATTATGCTCCTCATTTACAGATGGAGATAAGGGTTGCAAAAACACTTAGTACATAGTAAGTGCTCAATAAAAGCTGGCCACTTGTGGAATGCAGACAGGTCAAGTCACTCATTTAAAACTAGAGTTGGACGCCCTGGCCAAGTTGCTCAGTTGGTTAGAGCGTTGTCCCGATACACCGAGGTTGTGGGTTCGATCCCCAGTCAGGGCACACACAAAGAAGAATCAACCAGTGAATTCATAAATACGTGTAACAAGAAATCGATGTTTCTCTCTCTTTCAAATCATCAAATAAAAACAAATTAAAAAAAAAACTAGAGTTCAATTCAAGGCTGGACTCTGGGTGCCAGGGCTGTGCTGTCCACCACTTTCTCTCCCCTTCTCTGCTGGAAGCCTGCCTCAGCCCAGCTACTTGTCACTTACCTTGCTGATGCCTCACTACTGTCCTGTGAGGCTGGCGTTGACTCTTATTTTCCAGAGAGGACACTGAGGCTGAAAGAGGGGAAATAACCTCTCCAAGTCCTCACAGCCAGCAGGTGGTGAAGTTGGGAGCCCATTTCATGTTGGGGGGTGTGTGAAGTGGGGTAAAGGTCTGGCTCTGGGGGAATACCAGATCCAGAGAAAGAGCTAGGTAGAGCTCCCCGCTCCCTGTGCCAGGCTCCGGGGGAGCCCAGCCGCCCCGGCCGTGCTGGATGCCAGGGCTTTGTGGTGCGGAAACATGCTTCGTTCACGCCTCCAGATCACACATCTTCCTCAGCCCCGGAGTGACTCAGAGGGTGTGGATGGGTGGGTCTGCCTGAGAGCACTTTGTGTCTGGGTGCTGCCATGGGTGCGACGGCATGTGGCTCTCTGTGTGTCTGCGGGTCTGCATGCACATGCAAGAGCTCCTGGAGCTGGGTCTGTGACTCTGAACACGCCTGGTGTCTGCCAGTCCACCCCCTGCCCAGCCGCTTTTCACCCCTCCACTGCCACTAGCCTGGTCCAGGCCAGCATCAACTCTTGCTGGTGTAATTGCCATGGATTCCTCACTGGCCTTTCACTGTGGCTCCTGCACCCTGAGAGCCCATGAAATTGGATCCTGTTACTCCCTTGTTTAAAACTCTCTGCCAGCTTCTCATTACATTTAGATGCCCCCAGAGTCTACATTCTTACCCTTCTCTCCTACACTGTCTGTCTACCCTGCCTCTCTGCTCCAGCCACCCTGGGGACCTCAAGAGCTTTGTAATTTTTCCCACTGCCTGGAATGCTCTTCCTCCAGAACCTTGCCTGGCTGGATGCTTCCCATCACTGAGGCCTCTGCTCAAGCATCTCCTTAGAGCAGTGATTTTCAACCTTTTCATCTCATAGCACATGTAAACTAATTACTAGAATTCTGCAGCACACCAAAATATATATTATATTTTTTTGCAATCTGACCAAAAAAGTAGGTATAATTTTGATTCATTCACACCGGACAGCTAGTATTGTGTTGGCTGTTGTCATTTCTTATTTGACAACCTGAGGGGAAAGAGGGCAGTGCCCCAGACCAACTAGCCAGGTATCGCATGTCTTAAAAATTCTTGTGGCACACGGGTTGGAAGTCGCCGCCTCAGGCCTCCCCAGAAAACCCTGAATCTGGGAGGGCATTCCCTCCCAGCCACTCTGCTCCTGCCCGCTTTATTTTCTTTATAGCATTTACTCACCACTTGAGGTGAAAGTATTTACATTTTTTAAATTATTTATTGTATTGTCTCCCGCACTAGAATGTCAGCTCTGTTTTGCTCACTGCTCCATCAGTGCCTAGTGCTGGGCATGTGGTGGATACTCAGTGCGTGTGGAAGGAACACACGAATGACAGCTGAATTGTTAGGGAGGCCGCTTGGAGGGAGGGGCTGGGTGCGGGCAGGAGCCCTAAGGGGCAGTCTGGACCGGGTGGCTTGGGGGCAAGACTTCCCTTCGCTGGGGACAAGGCGCAGTTCCCTCTGCACTTCAGCCCCTGACGCCTCTTCTCTGGGAATCTCGGAAGGGATAGGGTGACTGCGGAAGACGCCGCCCCTGGACACCCTCCTAGTGTCTCCTTCTGACACCTGGCCTTCGGGGAGCGGCAGTGGGAAGTGCGTGGGGGTGGGGGGTCGCATCTGGATTCAAGCCTCAGCTCCGCCGCTTACTGCGGGGTGACTCCCAAGGATTCCCAAACTTCCTTGAATCCAAGTCTGTGTCTCTAAAGGGAAACAGGTCCTGCTTTCTGGGGCTGTTGCCAGAGGCATGAGACCGATTGCTCCCCAGCCTGCCCCTCACCTGGTGGAAGCTGGAGGAAACTGAGGCGGAGGTTGGAGCCCTGCGGGACAGCCCTAGAGGAGAGGGAGGCTGCTACGGGCTTCCGCTTGACCCCCTGCCCAGGGCAGCCCACGCGGCGCGGCCCCCCCACTCCGCCAACCCCCCCACCCCGTCCTGTGTGCCCAGTCCTGCCTGACACACCCCAGGGACGGACTCACCCACAAAGAATTTCCCTCCGAGCCCGGCCCGGGACTGGTGGAGCCGGTTCTGGTTCCCCACCGCCCGCGGCCCCCCAGTACCAGCTCCCAGCTTCCCGCTTTTCCTCAGCACCTGGACAGAACGGTGCCCAGCGTTTGTGCCCACCCTGTCACGCCCGTGCCCCCCACCACCCCAGGACACAACTATGCTTGGCCATTGTGAACAACGCTGCGGGGAGGGGCGCCAACCCCGCGCAGTCAAAAATCCGCGTATAACCGAAGTCGGTCCTTTGCTTTCAGGATTTCCAACAAAATCTAAAATACTACACTTTCTCCCTCCGGCGACCCGCCTCCCGCAATTTTTCTGTCATTTCAGGCAGCTTGGGAGTCTGCAGGTGTAGGAGGGGTGTCTGGGAGCCTCCCGGCAGTTGGAGCCCCCACTCCCGCCCGGAATTCAGGGGCGCAAAGGCAGCCGGGAGGATGCGGTGGGGAGGTCCCCCCATCACCCCGCTTCCCCGCGCCCCCATCCTCAGTCTGGTGGGCAGGATCCGGCCGCCGCTGGTCGCGCGGGCGCTCAGCGTCCTGGGGGCGGGGGCGGGGGGCACGCACACGAGGCACTTACCCGCAGCAGCGTGGCCAGCGCGGGGCCGGGACCCCACGTCCTCGAGGCCCGCAGCAGAGGCTCCACAGTGGCGACGAGGCGCTGGAGGAGGCAGGCACACCCTAGGGACGATGGAGGAGGGAGGGTCGGGGGAGGAGCCCGGCGCCTGCCCCGCTGAGACGGTCAGGTTCTAGCCCCCACGCACCGAGGGTTCCCGGGGCAACCTGGGCAGGAGGGAGCCCCGGCTTTTTCTTGTGAGCGGGGGCATCGGTGGCCATGGGCAGGGCTGTTGCAAAGTCTCCAATGAGATTAGGGGCGTGAAGCACTATTAACTGTCCAGTACCGTGGCTGGGACGGGCTGCAATCACGACTCACCCACGCGCGTTACTACTGAGACTGCGCCCGCGCCCTGCAGGTCACCGTCCCCGCCCGGCCTCGACCCCGAGTGGGGGCACCCTTGGGGACCTGCCTTGCCGGCAGGACGGGTCCTCCACGGCCTGCTGTCTCACGCTGTGTCCTCCTCGGAGGAAGCACGTGCACCTTGGAGAACCCCGGTGGGAAGGGGCGAAGTGAATCCTGTCCTTGCGCTGAGTTCCTGCAATGGGCAAATCCTGTGGGAGGAGGGTGCGGTGGGTGGGTGCCCCTGCCGAGGGAGGCAGGCCTGCACCTGGCTGGGCTCTGCGGACTGGGATGCTTTGTCTCATTTATGAGCGTGCCCTAGTTAGGAAAGTGAGAGCCCCTGGAGCCCCAGCCTTGTCGGAGGAAACCCCAGGGTCCCTGGTCTCCCTGAGGAGGCCCGGGACCTCAGCCAGGTAGGGCTTCAGCCCTCGCAGGCTCCGTAGCGATGATGTTGCTGGCACAAGAGTGACTCATTTTCCCCAGGACTGCTCACCAACGCCTGTGGGTCTGGTGTAACTAACAGCACACCCCTTTACTCTCAAAAGTGCACCCAAAGATGAATTACACCCTCACCCTACTCACTGTGATAGAGCAGCGATTTTCAACCTGTGTGCCCGCAAGAATTTTTAAAACATGTGATACCTGACTAGTTAGTCCCAGGCACTGACTTCTTAGGCCTTAGACTGTCAAAAAAAAAAAAAGCCAACACAACAATAGTTGTCCAGTGTTAGTGAATCAAAATTATACTTATTTTTGTCAGATTGGCAAATATATATATATTGGAGTGCCGAGGCATTCTAGTAATTAGTTTATGTGTGCCGTGAGATGAAAAAGGTTGAAAGTCACTGTGACACAGAACTAACACAGCATCGGGAGCTCCGAGACATCCTCGTGCCAGGCAACGTCCTGCAGGCTTTATTTCATCTTCACAGTGCCAGCTGACAATGGTGTGATCCTTCCTACTTTTATAAATGAGGAAACTGAGGCGCAGAGAGGTCAGGTGACTTGCCCAGGGTCACACAGATGATCAGAGCAGAGCCAGCTCTGGAGGCTTCCCCACTCACTAGGTCATGGCTTTGAAAATCATCCTGAGACTCAGCAGTGCCGGGTGGTCCGGGTGGTTCTGTGCACACGCAGGTGTGGGCACATGTGAATGACGGGGTCCATGACTCCGCCACCTGCTCCCAACCACCCGCTGCTCCGCTGCACTTCAGAGCAAAACCAGATCCCCACTTCCTTACCTCCTGGCCATGCTTCAACCCATTTGAACAAAGTTTCTGTCCCTACCCTGTCACTAAAGACGACTCTGTCGAGGTCACCATGGATCTCCATGATGACAAATCTAATCGTCACCTCTGTGCTCCAGTCCTCCTGGGCCTGTAGAAGCACCTACACAGCTGACCACCCCTTGCTTCCCAAGACACCTTCTTCCTTTGGCTTCCTTGATACCGTATTTTCTGTTTCCTTGTACCTTGGAGGCCTGCCATCCTGGTTGCATGTGGGCATGTCCCAGGGCTCAGCCTCCTGTCTCCTGGGTCAGCTCACCCAGTCCTGGGGCTTCCGATACCATCCATCCAGTGATGGACCCTACATTTGTAGCACGACGACTCCTGACTTCTCCCCAAGCACCAGACTATGTAGCCAGGGCTACCCCTGGACCATCAGGTTTCCAGTTACTTGTTTTTCCTTCCTGGGATCAACTGTGCATCTCCAACTACAAAGACATTCTCCTTCATACATTTACCTGGTGGAGGCATGCCTCGCACGTATGCCGTACTTCACTGTGTTTGTTTAACAAAGTATAGCACATTGTTCCAGTAGCTAGTGAACTAGCTCATTCTTTTTTTTAAATAGCTGAACAGCATTCCATTTTCCATGATTGGTAGAGGTAGAGCTGCCTAAAAACAAAACGAAACAAAACAAAAAAGCCTCCCCCAAACCAACAACAACAACAACAACCCAAGCACCAGCTGAATAGTGTAAGTACCATGATATATGCAATCAATTCTATAGTAACAAAAAGTAAGGCTGTTTCCAATCCTGTATTTACTTCTGTTATAAAAACCTTTTCAATAAATATCCTTGGAGAAAGCATGATGATCATATTTTTTATTATGTCCATTAGATATATTTCTAGAAGTGGAAATTTTTAGTTAAAGTTGTAGATTTATTTAAAATTTTGTTAAATATCGCTAACTCCCCTCCACAGATGTGCCAGTAGACACAGGAGGGCTTGTTTTCTCAAATTCTTGCCAATATAGAACATTATAAACCTGAACGATCCTTGCCAGTGGTATCTCATTACAGTTTTCATTTGCATTTCTCTTCTTCTGCGTGCGAATGAACATCTTTTCATATCCTTAAAAGCCACCTGTGTTTCTTTTCCTGTGAACTGTCCTTTGCCTTTGCTCATTTTTCAATTGGATGATTGACTTATTATTCATTTCTTAGGAGCTCTTTACATATTAAAGAAATAAGCCTTCTGTCAGTGGTACAAATAGAAAGGATTCCTCTCTCCCAGTCTGACACTTGTATTGTGACGTTATATAGAATTAAAACTTTTTTTGATGTAGTCAAATGTATCAATCTTATCTTTTATGGTTTCTTGGTTTGCTCATAACTAGAAATGCCTTCCCCACTCTGAGAACTAAAAAAATTTTTTTCTCCCATGGTTTCTTCTAACTAAGTAGTGCTTCAATAATAGAAGTCGGATCATGCCATTCCCCTATTAAAACCTTGTGGTAACTTACCATTACCTTTATACTGACACCCACTCTCCTGACACTGGCCTGCAAAGCCCCAAGGAACCTGATCCTGCCTCACCTCCTACCACGTGTCCCCTTGATCTCTGCTCACCAGGTCACACTAGCCTTGTTCCGTCCAGCCTCTGGCCTTTGCATTTGCTGTTCCCTCCACCTGACCTGCTCTTCACCTGGCAGGCTCCTCCCCCTCCTCACCGAGGTCTCAGCTTCTTGTAGAGTATTGGCTGGTCACCCCCTCCGAAGCTATCTCACCCCAGTTCTCAGCAGTCACTCTTCAGAAGCCCCTCTCAAATTGCCTCCCGGGGAGCGGGAAGCTGGCTGGTTATGCTCCTGCTCCATCTCCAGGGCCTGGGAGTAGCCGGCGCCCAGTTACGATTGATACATGCAAAGTACACGTTGGCTGCGCACAGGGGTATGTGTGAGAGCTGTTTGTACTTGAGATTGGGTGGCTGTGTGTTAAAGGGGCAGCATGTGTGTGTGTGTATGTTTGGTGTGCGTGGTTGTGAATGTGTGGGATTGTGGAGGTGGCTGCTAGGGTTTTGTGAGATCGTGGCTGTATGTGAGGTGGTGGCAGGTGGTGGCGTTTCTGTGTGCAGTGGGGTTGTTCTGCTCTGGTGACCTGGTGATTTTGTTGCCTAGGTCCGATCGTTCAGACCCTTCCAGATGCTGCCCCCTTACTCCTGACATCTGGCAGTGACCCCAACAGCCGGCCTTTGCCTGTTCTGGAGGGAGCGGGGAGAGTCTCCATTCCAGGAAGAGGCTCTGGGGCCCTGCTGCCCACATCAAAGCCCTGCTCCCGGGCAGGGTGACTGCTGCGTGGGAGGCCATCTAGGCCGTCCCCCAGCCTCCGGGGAAGGCCCTGCTCTACCTGGGCCTTGGCAGGTGTCCCAGCCACCCCCACTTCCCTCAGGGCCCACACACACCTGCTCTCTGGGGGTGGCAGGTCCTCAGCCTGTCACTGTACCTCTTCCAGCCCAGGCTGTGGCCCAGGCTGGTCTTGCTCTCAGACCTGTGTCTGCAAGTCTGCCCTGGCCTCAGGCAGGGGCTTCCTGGGAAGGGGCAGGGCCTTGCCTCTCTGGCTGGGATTGTCCCTGTGTTTGTGCATGTGCAGCAGGGGCCTAGGCCCTCTCTTCCACTGAGCAGAGAGGTGGAGCAGGTGGAACCCAGTGGAAAGCAGGCCAGGTGGAGGGGACTTCCAGCCTGGCTCCAGCATGTCTGGGGCTGCGACTAGGGAGGAAGAGATGTCCCAGGCTCAGGCTGTAATGTTGCTTTCCTTCTAAGACACCCCGAGTCACGTGCAACTTCTGCCTGCACAACTCTATCCTCGAATGAAGGAGGTAATGCGTGACTTCTCTAAGCTGCTGTCAGGATTCCAGCATTCTGCCTGTACACTGGATCCCACCCTCCTCACCCACCCGGGGCCTCCCTCCGCCGCCTGTCTTTCCCCTCCATCACTGCTCTTTCGCTCTTCATTGAATCTTTCCCATTACAACAAATATGCTGGTATTTCTCCATCTTAAGAACAAACAAACAAACAAACCCCCTTGATCCTGCTTTTTCTAGCATTTGCTCCATTTTTTTCCATTCCTTTATAGCAAAACTCCTCAAAAGAGTTGTCTTGATTCATTATCTCCATTTTTTTTTTTTGCCTTTCTCTGCTCTCTTGAATTCACTCCAATGAGGCATTTGCTCCTCAGAAACCACCCAAACTGCTCTTGTCAAGGTTCCAGTAGCTAATCCCATGGTCAAGTTTCAACCCTCATCTTTCCCTGCACTCCCAGCTGCTTTTGGCCACCAGAGCATCATACTCTCCTAGGATTTTTTCATCCCTTCTGGGTTTTCTTTCTCAGTCTCCTTTGCTGGTTCCTCCGGATCTCCCTGACTTCTAAATACTGGGGTGCCCCGGACCAAGGGCCTAGGACTCTCTTCTCTGTCTCCATTTAGTCTCTTGGTAATGTCATCCAGTCTCAGGCTTGAAACATCAGAATTAGGCTGACAACTCCTACTTACCTATCTTCAGCCCAGACATTGCCCGGAACTCCAGACCACTGTGTGTCTCTGCTTCTCAACCTCCCCTCTGGACGTCTAGTAGACATCACAGACTTACCCTGTCCCAAATTAAGCTCCTTCCTTCTCAGGGTTGCCAGATTTAGGAACAAAGAAAAACACAAACAACAACAAAAAATCCAAACAAAAAACCCCCAAACCAGATGCTTAGTTAATTTTGAATTTAAGATAGAACACAGGACATATGTATGCTAAAGTAGTTATTTATTTATTCTTAATCTGGAATTCACATTTATTGGGTGGCCTGTATTTTATCTGGCAACCTACTCCTAATTCTCCTCTCCAACCTTCCCTTCTCCCTTATGCTTTGAGGAAACGGCAGTTTTTTTTCACCCAAGGTTCAGGCCCCAAACCTCAGAGTCATTGTTGACTCTCTTTTCTCATACCTGGCATTCAGGGCCAGGGAATCAGTTCGGTGGTACTTTCAAAATATTTTCAGAATCTGGCCACTTCTCACATTCATGTTATCCTGTTAACATTTAAGCCATGAATCATTTCCCCCCGCATTATTGCATAGCCTGGAACTGGTCCCCCTGCTTTATCCCTTGCCCCCATTCCTCTGTTGCTAACAAAGCCACAGAGGAGACCACACCCCTTTCTGTTCAAAATGCACCATTGGCTTCCTGCTTACTCAGAGTGACAGCTGAAGGCATCAGGATGGCCTGAAGGAACCTATGTGAGCTTGTCCTTCTCAGGCCTCAAACAAAAGTTCTGGCCTCATTTTCCCTGCCTCTTGGCTCTCCCACCACTCCATCTCATTGGCTTCCTTGCTCTCCTGGGTGCACATGGGGTCTTCCCCAGCCTCAGTGCCTGTGGACTTGCCCTTCCTTCTGTCTGGTGCACTTTCCCCCAGATCTCTGCCTGGCTCGCTCCTGGCCTTCCCTGGCCTCCCCACCTCAAATCACAGTTCCCCTCACAGCACAACACCCCTTACCCGCTTCCTGCTTTATTTTTTCCTTAGTTTATAATCATGTAACATATTTCATATTTTGCTTATTCTTCTTGTTGTCTTCCCCATTGCTAGAATCTACAAGGACAGTGATTTTTGTCTGTTGTGACCATGGGTGTCCTCCCTGCGCCTAAAGCAGTGCCTGGCACCTTGTAGACAAAAGTATTTGCAGCATGAGTGACACCCACCAAGCACACCAAGCTCCTGTCCCAGGCCAGCACACAGCAGCTGTTTCATCAATTCCCTTCTAGCTTAGCATCTCATCCTTGTACCCTCCAGAAGTTCCTCCCTGGCCACCTTCCCTCCTCCAGGAAGTCTTTCCTGACAGAGCCTCATCTGTTTCCCCTCCTTGCCCACAGGCCAAAACCCCTGGTACTAAAGGATTGGTGTCTGGCCTCACCAGCCTTTGCTCTCTCTTGGATGGGAGGAGGCTACTTTCTTGGGCTGTCCTTCAAGCTGTGAGGGTGTGGGGTATCGGGGTGGCTGGGGAGGCCAGCTGGGGGTGAGGCACATGCAATATGCCTGAAATCAGCCTGCCATCTGCAGTGTGGGAGCTTCTGCAGCCTTGATCCTGGACCGAGGAGGTGACAGGCACTGGACATCGGGGAGCAGAGCCTAGACTGGGTCTGGGCTGCAGGGCCGTGGTCCCTGAACTCTCTGTTCTTGTAAACTAGAGAGGTCTTGACATAGGCACCTGAGCAGAGGGTTTGCCACAAGCTGAGCTGGGGGCATAAGGAAAGGAGCAGGTTGGAGCGGCGGAAGAAAATGATGGGGTCGTTGTGTCTGGAGCTGGCTAAATGACATGTGTATTTGTAAATGATAGTCCAATCCAGCCATTTGGACAAGGCCATCGGGGCTTTCTGACATGACCTGTAAAAACCCTTTCTGATGATGCAAGTGCACAGCAGACAGTTTCGCCCCATCCCACACTCCATCCCTGGGCCTCACCTAAGGCCCGACACCTAGCCTCCCAGAGCCTGGGCTGTCGGGTGTGGTTCAGGACTGGTTGTTTTCACAAGCTAAGTTCTCTCTGCATCCAAATACCTGGCCAGGGTGGTCTGAGGATATCCAGGGGCAGCTGGATGCAGAGCAGTGGGCCTCAGGAAAGAGAACAGTGCGTACCCTTGTGTGTTGTGGGTGCAAATGCAAAATGGTGCAGCTGATGCAGAAAGTGTGGTGGCTCCTCAGAAAGTTAAATGTGGAATTGCCGTATGACCCTGCAAATCCACGTCTAGGTATGTACCTGAAAGATCTGGAAACAGGGATTCAAACCAATACTTGTACACCAATGTTCCTAATAGCACGGCTCACAGTAGCCAAGACAAATGCCCACAAAGGAGGAATGGGTAAAGAAAATGTGGTGAACCCGTACAATAGCATATTATTCAGTCATAGAAGAGAATCAAGTTCTGATACATACTACAGTATGGATAAAGCATGAAAACATTATGCCAAGTGAGATAAGTCAAACACATAAATATAGGTAGCATATGATTTCATGTATATGAAATATCTACAATAGGCAAATTCACAGAGACAGTGAGTCATTAGAGGTTACCAGGAGCTAGACGGGGATGGGTTAGGGGGTTATTGTTTAACGCGTACAGAGTATTTGTTAGGGGTGATGAAAGAGTTCTGGAAATAGTGGTGATGGCTGTACAACATTGCTAATGCAATTAACATTACTGAATTGTTCACTTAAAAATGGTGAAAATGGTAACTTCATGTTATGTATCTTTGGTCACAATACAAACATTTTTAAAAAGACAGAAGAGGGGTGATTTGGGTGTCAGCAGTGCCCAGGTGGTAATGAAGACCACGGGAGAGGACAGACTCACCCAGGGAAGGTGTGGAGACCGAGGAGAGTGGACAGCCTGGGACAGAGCCCTGAGGACCTCCCCAGGGAAGGGTGGGCGTGGGGGTGTTGAAGGAGATTGAGGAGGGGTTGACTGGCAGGAACCTAGAAAAGTGATGTTTGTGAAGCCTGGGTGTGTTAATTAGTGCTCTCGAATGTGGAAGACAGAAATCCAGCTTGGATGCGTTTGGGCACAAAGGGGAATTGATTGGTTTGTAGAAACATGGGAAGGGCAGGAACACCTCAGGGATCTGGAAGTGCTTGGCTGGAGTCAGGTCTGGATGTGTCTGGATGTGTCTAGGACCTCTCTCCTGATTGTCTCACCTGTTGGTTTCTCTCTCTCCAAGTACTGATGGGCTTTTGCACAAGGCTTAGCTCATGGTCACCAGCAGCTCTGAGCTCACACCTTCCCAAGTTTTGCGGCTACATGTTTCCTTTAGAAATGACTCAAGTAACCTGGGGAAGAACACTGAGTGGCCTCACCTGGAGCACATATCCACCCTGAGGTCGAGGGGCCAGAACGCATGCCAGACAGTTGCCTTTAGCACCCCAGTTTAGAGGGAAGGAGAGGTGCTGGGTGGACAGAACATGTAAAGTGTTGATGGCACTTGTAAGAGGTTCAAGAAGGAAGGCCATTCACTCCATTAAATGGCTCATTGCACAAGACAAGGACTGGAAGTACCCACTGGGCTTAGTGACAAAGGAATCGTAGGTGCACTGGGCAAGGGCAGGGTGGTTTGAGTGGGGTGGTGGGGCAGAGACTGGACCATAGCTGGTGGGGCAGAGACTGGACCATAGCTGGTGGGGTGGGTGGGAGGTGAGGAAGTCGAGGTAATAAGCGCAGACCTCTGTTTCAGAGGGTGCAGTGGTGAAAGCCAAGAGAGATAAGGAGGGAGCTTCGGAACACATGAGATCAGGAAGGTTTTTTTTATTTCTTGTCTGGATGGGAGAGATGTGAGCATGCTTGAATGCTGAGAGAGCCGGAGAGAGTTAGAGGTTGAAAACACTGGAGAGTGTAGAGAGGCGGGGAGAGAGGGAACCATGAGTGCAGGTGGGGAGATTAGACCATTAATAGGAGTAGGCTCAGCACTTACTACTGTGTGGGGGGAAAGGAGGGAGGACTTGTGTGGGCACTGATTCGTCTGTGGGTCTGGTGGCCATTGACGGGAGAATATTTTTCTCAGATAGCTCTGCTTTTTTTGAGAAGTGGGATGAAATAAAGATGGAACTGTCTACAAGTTTTGAGGGGCATGCAGAAGGTTGAGAAGGCTAGCCCCGTAAAAAACAGCAGAGAGATCAAAGCTGGGAAGGATGAGGATGGTCAGCCTGTGCTGGAGAACAGGAATCTTCAGTGGCCTCGCTCTGCTTGTGTAATTCATTCTACAGAACATAGCGCAGGGTGTAGATATGGGAAAGCACACTTGGATTGACCTGGGCCTGGAGTTTTGCTAAGCTGGAGGGATGGAGGGACAATGGGGATATTGGTTGGATGGCAATTCATTCCAGTCATTATATCCCAGCAATTATTTATGACCCTTTTACTGCACGTCCAGCATAGCGCAGGGTC
Organism: Trachops cirrhosus; assembly: GCA_028533065.1. NCBI lineage: Eukaryota > Metazoa > Chordata > Mammalia > Chiroptera > Phyllostomidae > Trachops > Trachops cirrhosus. Next base: position 20,412,342 of record CM052542.1, on the reverse strand, counting down.
TGAAGGTATTGGTCCTGCCCTCATAGAGCTGGCAGTCTAGTAGGGAGGGCAGACATCAATTTAGAAGTTCTCACGTGAAATGGGAACATCTCCCAGCCTGGTGGGAGATGGTGGAGCTCACGTTCAGGCTGGATACAGAAGGAAGCAAATGAAGGGGTTTGGCAGATTGGGAGAAGGTTGCAGGGTGGGGTCTGGAGGTGCCTGTATAGGAGGTTGCCTGTTGATCTGTTGAAAAAACATGAACAGATGTTGAGGAAAGAGCTAAGTGGGAGGGAAGCTGTGGTTAAGAGTGGGATGACCTGCACCTGTCTCACCTGTGTCACCATTTCCTCCTTCCCTCCCGTTACGATAGCCCACCTGTGGTTTTCCTGTTGCAGCCTGAGCCTCCATCTGGGCTCTGCATCTCATTCCCTCCGGCTCTCTTGGAGCCCTTGACCCTCTTTCCCCTCTACTGAATTTATCTCACCATCATTTAAATATTGCCAATTCTCTCCCAGTGTAAAAAAATTTTTTTCTTGACTGTCTCCATTCCCTTGCAACGAACACCCTTTTATTTTCTCTGCTTCTTGCAGCCATTTTCCAATCAGTTGTCCATACTTGCTGTCACTGCTTGCTTGGCCCTCCCTGTCCCCTCTTTTCACTGGCACCTGGTTCTCTATGATGACTGTCCTGCCATGAATATCAGTGAGCATCTTTGTTCAGCTGGTGAGCACTTTGTAGCCCATCTGATTGGACTCATGGCAGTTCGACCCTTGTGATCACTTTCTGCTTCTCTAGACATGCCTCTTCTAGAACCTCCTAGTTTTAGAAACTTTTCCAGAACACTTGTCTTTTGGCTTCTGTGACATCATATTCCTCCACTGTGACATCCTAGTCTCTTGGTGTCTATGATATCAGTTTACCCCACAGTCTCCTTTCTGCTGGTTTGCACCCACTCTAACTGGCCTTTAAGCCTGCACCCTAGAGCATCATCTCATCTCTCCCCCAAAGTCCCTGTTCAGTACCCGCCACTTTCAAGGCTTATGTTACCACCCACCATAGAAGCCCAAATCTAAGATGACTCCAAATAAAAAGTAGCCCCTATATTCCCTCCAATGAGGAGGCCCTTCAAAAAGTTTGGGGGCTAATTGGAACACATAAACTTTAGCATGGTCGAAATAATTTATTAACTTTGTTTGCTATGCATTAAAAAAATCACATTATCTAAACAGTGTAGTAAGATGTATTATTTTTTCTCCACTCATAGTTCATGAAGCAATTTTATTTAAGCTTTTAACATTTTTCTTTAACACCTGCGTCAATGTCGTTAGAGATTTGTTGGTCAAAATTAACCTGTTATGGAACACACAAACTTTATTTTTGCCCAAATATTGGTGACATACACTTTTTCAAACTGGGTATGATGCTGGGAACTTTATTCTTTGCCACAAAAGCCTGGTTGCATAACATGAGGTTTGCATAAATTCAAAACAAATCATCTGGTAGGTGTGTATTTATCATCTCCACAACATAATCACTTCCTTTATTATTCAAGTAATTTTTAATGGGCTTGCTGAAAAAGACGATACTTGCAACACCCCCAGGAATAATGATTGAATCTATGTGTAACGTGTTTGCTTCCACCTTTTTTCTTTATTCTGCCAAGAAACCTCCATGAAAATCCAAAACCTCATTGACTGAGGTTATTTCAGGCTAATGAGTTTCCCCCAAAGAGAGTTTTGTTGTTCAAAAGGCAGTAATTGAGAGCATGTATCATAATGTTGACTTTATAAGGACTTGAATATAAGATAAATCCTTCCCACCTGAAGGGTAATTTTGGAGCAAAATCTTATCTTATATTCAGGCATTTTGCTGGCAACTCCCAAATCCATATCTCCTGACCAGTCCTTTTCCCCCTTCTACCCAACAGCCTCCTACACATTTTCATCTGGGTGTCAATCACTCAGTCAGCTGACACATTTTTATTGAGTGTCTACTATGCTGTATGTCAAGCACTGTTCTAGATGCTGGTGGGTAAAAGAGGAACATGATAGAATCCCTTTTCTCAAGGAGCTCATCCTGGTGTGATGACACAGAGAATAAACATGTAAATGAACAAGAACATTTCATATACTAGTAAATGCTACAAAGAATAAAATGGGACTATGTTGTAGAGAGTGATGGTGTGTGGTGTGTGCTTCATTTGGGGAGGGTGGGTCAGTAACGGCCTCCTGGAGGAGAGGGTGTCTGAGTTGAGATGTGAATGCAGAGCAGACAGTTGTGTGAAGGTCTAGGGCAAGAGCGTTGCCAGCAGAAGCCAGTTCAAAGGCCCTGAGATGTGAGAAAGCCAGTGTGGGCAGGGCCTGTGGGAAGTGGAGAGCCCAGGGAGATGAGTTTGGAGAGGTAGCCAAGGCCAAACCATGTAGGGACTTGCAGGCTATGGAAAGGAGGTTTTTTTTTTTTTTATTCTTATGGCCATGATGAGAAGACACTTGGAAGGTTTATGCAAGGAGTGAATTGACTGATCTGATTTACATGATAGAAAGATTTCTCAGGCTGCCACACGGAGCAAAAATTGCAGAGGAGCAAGAGTGGAGGTAGGGAGCCAGCTGGGGCTGGTATCCAGGTGTTCAGTGAGGTGGCTTGGCCTGGGATAGAAGCACTCGCAGATGGTAGGAAGGGAGTGGACTTTGAACATATTTTTGAATTATATCTAACGTGACTTGTTAATTAATGGTGGATATAATTAGGTGGAGAGAGATACACAGGTTTTTTAATTGAGCAGCTGGGTGGAGGGGGATGTCATCTTCCAAGGTGGGGAGGGCAGGGAGGCAACATCAAACTGTCGGGGGGATTAGGAGTTCTATTCTGGATGACCAGTAGGAATTTGGATACATGAGTCTAAAACTCACGGGAGTGGCTGGGTCTCAACATGTGCATGTAGGAGTCATCAGTTTATAGGTGGTTTTATAGATGGTACCAGATGAGATCACAGATGGGTAAATATACAGAGGAGAAAAGAGGGTAGAGAACCGGGTCCTGGGGCATCCTGCATCTAGAGATCAGCAAGGGAAAGGAGAGGCATTCGATGGGAATCAAGAAAGACCCATCGGTGAGGTGGGGAAAAGGCCAGGAGAGGGTGCTGCCTGGGAGCCAAGGGAAGTTGCTGTTCAGGAGGAAGCTCCCAATGGCCAAATGTTGCTGAGGGAGCAAGATGAGGGTGAGGAAGAACTGACCATTTTGATTCGGCAGCTTGTTGGCCACTGGTGACCTTGACAAGAGTGGTCCTGACTAGAACAGGGAACTGTGAGAGAAAGTGGAGACAGCAAATACAGGCGGCTTTTGGAGGATTTTGTTTTCTGTAAAAGGGCTAGTAGCTGGAGAAGGATGTTGTGTTAAGAGGGGATAAAGTAAGGGGAGAGGGGAAAATATTAAAGCACATTTACAGAAAGGGGATTGTGAGGCAACAACTGTGGAACCCAGGCCAGAGTAAGTGAGAGGGGAGGGGGCCCAGCATCCAAACAGAGGGGATGTATCCAGAGAGGGACACCTCATCCATGTTACAGGGGGAAGGCAGAGTGAATGGGCACTCATACCAGGAGGCTGGCAGACTGGGTGGGGGTGGGTGAATTAGTGCTTGCCTATTGCCTCTATTTCCCAGAAGCATACAATGCCTGGCTGTCAGCCGAAATGGAAGATTTGGAGAGTGGATGTCAGAGGTCTAGGGAAAGAGGAGAAGGCATGATATAGTCATCTTTGAGAATAGTGTTAAAGTGTTGGGAAAATTAAGGCTTTCTTAGAGGTGCTGAGTGCCCACTTGAGCTTTGTGGTCAGAAGTTTCTGTCGAAATCTTTCTGTCCTGTTGTATTATTTTCCAGGTGCTCTGGAACAGGTGCTTGGGCTTAACTAGAGTTAGGGTCCTGCCTGGTGAGTAATTATAGAAGCACCAAAAGGCGAAGGAGTGGAGGATATCTACAAGTCAGCAATTACCTGGGGGCCCCTGGAATCCAAGATGGGAATGGAAAGGAGGGTGTGAAGTGGTGATGGACGGTGAAATAGTGATGGTCAGTAGCCGGGGCAGAAGGATTGCTAGAGTGGGAACCAGAGTGAGTGAGCTGGATACATAGGAGATGATGCAGCTCTTGGTGCAGAAAAGGTCTAGGGTGTGAGCACTCATGTGGGTCAGTTCACTGGGTGGAGAAAAAGATTGTTAGATGCAAGGAAGTCAAGGAACTGAGAGGTCAAGGTGTTGGATGTGAAGGCATCATGAATGATAATAAGCATAATAGTAAAGAGACACAGGGAGCTAAGTGCTGAGATGGTCCATGAATGAGAGGACATAGAGAGGATAGCTTATTTGTATCTCAGACTCAACCCTTTCTGAAACCTGCTCCTCCCCTGGGTAAATGCTCCACCACCCAGAGCCAGAAACTTGGGTGTCTTTGTCTCCTGTCTCTAACTGATCCCCACACCCAATCAACTCACGAGTCTTTTTGATTTTATCTTGCAAACATTTCTTAAATCCAGCTACGTCTTTCCGTCCCCACTGTGCACACCCTAGTTTAGGCTACTGTGGCTTCCCACTTGGATTATTAGTGTCAGATTCCAAAGAGACAACCCTGCTCGGGCTTCTTTCTCAGTACTGTAACCACAGATACTGCAAATTACATCGTGTCACTTCTATGCTAAATTTCTCCGGTGACTTTGCATTGTCCTTAGGATCAAGTCCAAAAGCATTAACAGGGCTTTACAAAGAAAGCATGACCTAGCCTCTGTCTACTTCAGCCTGACCCCTCACCTGGTTTACTCTCCCTTTCTAGGCCTTTCATGGACTATCCCTTGTGCCGGGAGTCCCCTCCCCACTTTGCTTGGCAAAATCCTCCTCTTTTTCTAGGTGTCAGCTTAAGAAGCCTCAGGGAACCTTTTCCTGGATGCCTGGTGTTGGATCCACCTTTCTCCTCTCCCAATATCCCCATGCTTCCCAGCACTCCATGAGTTTAGCAGCTTTTCTCTTCCATGGAATGAAAGCTCCATGAAGTCAGGGACTGTGACTGATTCTTCTCAGATGAATCCTCAGCATCTAGTAGGGGGCTTATCACATGAAAGTGAACAATAAATATTTGTTGATTTGAAGTCATTGGAAGGTTCTAGAGGTGGAGCAGTTCTGGGTGAAGACGAAATCCGGGGTGTGGCCCTGTGAGTGGGCAGCTAAATTGAGTGGAGGAGGAGGTCATGAAAGAATAGGAGTGCATGGAATGAAAAGGACAGAGTGACACACAGGTGGTCCCTGTGGCACTGAGAATACCAGGAGACCCTGAGTCATGTGCTCAAGCCTCTGAGGAATGAGAAGTAGGTGGCAGCAATGTGGGCCAGCAGAAGGTGGAAGAGGAAGATGGCAGGGGCCTAAGCTAAGCAAAGAGTTTTCAAGAAGGTGGAGGTAGAAAGGTCTGAGAGTGGTACTGAGGGCAGGGTGGGGGTCTTGAGAGTGTGGGCAGGACCGAGGACAAGAGTGGGATAACTGAAATGTTTCCTAGAGGGTTATTCAGCTCCCTGCAGGGCCCTCAGGCTGGTCACAGTGCTCAGTCTTCGTCTGGCTCCATGGCTCAGGACTCGAGACCTCTAGGGACAGAACACGTGAAGAGGACTGCCGTGAGAGTAGTCGGGTCCCGGGATGCCCTCACCCTGGAGTAGGAAATCTAGGATCTCAGAGGGAGCTGACTCTGGCTGGTCCACGGGCCTGCACCTGGGAGCTGCCTTGGTCTGAGCAGTGTGGGGTCATCTGGTTCCTCACTGGTTGTTCTCCAGGATTGGAGGCAGAGTTGCCCTTGATTCCTGGAGTTCGCCAGATGGCATTGGTGCCGGGCCCACATCCTCTTTTCTGGGGGACACCCATTTCTCAGCTGCTGTGAATGTTGGTCACTCATGGCTTACAGCTACCCCTGGAGAATTGATCTTGAGTGGGTGGGAGCCGCCAACTCCTTCCTGCCTGCCCTGTTCTTCAGGTGGCCTGAAACCAGTGACTGACTGATTTGGGATTTCAAAGCCTGATGCCCTTGTGTCAAGAGGGACAACTCTGTGGTGGGGTTTATGATCCAAAGGCCCCTCATCCTGTGGGCTCAGGCCAAGGCTAAGTTTTCCTGAGCCTACACCCTTGTCAGCTCTGCCTCTTCCCTATTCTGCTTCCCTTGCTCCTTCCTTCACACGCACACACATTCCTGCTGCTGGCTCTGCTTCCAGGGACCCAGACCTATGGACAGAGTGACTCTCTGATCTTGTCCCATAATCAGAGGTGAACATGGAGGCTCTCCATAGACCACAGGGGACACAGCTACCACAGGCTCAGCACATCTGTGTGGATTTGGAAGGTCCCTTCCCCTTCTTAGGCCAAAGTTTCCTCATCTATAAATAAGACCTTTAGGCTGAATTTTGTTAATAATACAACAAAACATACCTACAAACAAAGAGAAAATGCTTTGTGCCCTGGCTGGTGTGGCCCAATGAATTGAGTGCTGGCCTGCAAGTCAAGGGGTTGCTGGTTCGATTCCCAGTTGGGGAAGATGCCTGGGTTTTGGGCCAGGTCCCCAGTGGGAGGTGTGTGGGAGGTGGCACACATTGATGTTTCTCTCCTTCTCTTTCTATCTCCCTTTCCCTCTCTCTAAAAATAAATAAATAAAATCTTTAGAACAATTAAAAACAGACAGACAGACAAACAAACAAACAAAAACCCCACTTTGCTGAACTCCCTGGGCTAGGTGTGTTGGACAATTCAGATCAATGGCCCAGTCCCTTCTGCCAAGCAGCTCACAGCCCATTTACTCAGCCAACAAACATTTATTGAAGGCAGCCAGCCCAGATGACTCAGTGTCCTGTCCTGTCCTGCCCTGCCCTGACCGTGAAGTGCTCACAGACTGATGGGGAGAAACAGCCACTCCAATTTGGGGGGAATACCAGAGGCACAAGCAAGGCTGGCACATGGAGAAGGTGGTTAAGGTTGTCCCTGGGGTTCTAGGGAGGGCCCCGGAGGAGAGAGGAAGGGTGTTTCAGGCAGAGGGAACAGCATGTCTGTAGACACAAGGCATAACATAGCATGATGTGTCTGGTTGGGGAACCATGAGCCCTTTGGTATTTCTGGTGGGTACAAGGAGGGAGGAAGCAGAAGGTCAGGTTGGGGAGGTCAGAGGGGTCCAGGTTTGGGCAATGGAGGGTGGTGCTGATAGAAGAATTTTTAATGAAGAAGGAACATGCTCAGATTCATGTATAGAAAAGCCATCCTGTCCTCATAGTAGAGGGCAGAGGGGAGGGCCCTGGGAGGTGTTCAGACTGCGGGGTGGGAGGGGAGGGGCAGACTCAGGAGGCATTTGAGGGGCTGGGATCAGTGGGATTTGCTGCTGCACTGGGATGAAGGGTGTGAGGGGGCTGGGAGAAGAGGATGTCAGGCCAGCGCCTGGAGTGGATAACTGGGTGGATGGCGGTGCCACTCATGGGGTGGGGAGTGATCTGTGAGGAGGGCAGGTTTGGGGCTGCTGAGTGGGAGGTGTCTGGGGGCCTCCTGGAAGGTTGTCCCATGGACAGCTGGTGGGGGCTCTGGGTCGCAGGCCGGTCCAGGCTGGAGGTGTGATTTTGGGACTCACCAAGGTCTGAATGGTGGGGTGGGGGTGGGGGGAATGAGGGGATGTGTATCTAGGAAAGAGAAGGAAAATTCCTGAAACTCGAGGACCCATGAGGGACCCTTTGGCTTGGACGGTCTCCACAGGTCCCTGGCCTGTGGGGACATGCCTCCTTGCCACCCTGGACTTGTGCTCAGCACCATCCCACCTTCGCTGGGCCCTTGCCTCCCATTCTCAGAGGGCATTCACCCACCTTCGACCTCTGTTGGGCAGGGTCAGAGAGGCCTGGATGGGGGAGGCAGGGGTCTCCTAAGCATGTTGCTTCCTGAGCAGCACTCTCTGAGAATGGACATGCTGAGCACAGGGTCTCCCGGGGTCCCTCTCCTGCCCTGGCCAGCTGGTTAGAGAGTCTAGAAACCCCCTGGAACAGCCTCTGCCTTTTGGTATTCCCCACCACGTCCTGGGGACACACTCTGTGTGTGTGAGAATGACAGTGTGTGTGTGTGGTGTGTGATGGGCGTAACAAGATCTGACGTTCTGGGGCTCAGGTGCCCAGAGCGGTCCATCATACACCCCCTGCTTTCCTACCCATCATTCCCCACCTTGACTGCAAAGTGCTGAGAAAATCATATTTATTAAGGTTTTTCAACATACCCTATGACCATGTATAAAATCCTTGCCATTAAACCACCTTCCCCTGGGGCTCAGAACCCTGAGACAGAACTGTTCCCCAGTACGGGCCCCCAGATAGGCTTCCTGAGCCCCGTAGCCACTTTCCTTACATGCCTTGCTGCAGAAAGTGCCACTGCCCTGCTGTGGCCTTCGGGAGCAGGTGGGGGATATGGTGGTCCAGTTGCCAGCTTCACAGGTTATGGATACCCACCTGCATCCACCGAGGCCGAGCTGGCCTTCATTAGAACAGAGCTCCCATCTTGGGGGTGCTCTGCCTGGGAGAGGGCATACGGTGGGCACGAATCGTGCAGGCGACTCTGGTGCCGAGACCACTGGCGCTTGGAGCTAAAAATCTCCAGGCACCTCTTGCTCACCAGGTAGATGACCTCACTGAGGTTGAGCAGGATGCAGAGCACAGCGGTGGCCACCATAAAGTAGGTGAAGACCTTCTTCTCCGTGGGTCGGGAGATGAAGCAGTCCACTGTGTGGGGGCAGGGCGACTGGGAGCAGGCCACCACGCGGGGCATGTCGTAATGCCCCTGGTAGAGGACGTGGAAGGCGTAGAGAAAGCCAGAGTCCACGGCAGCCTTAAAGATGAGGGTCAGTAGGTATGTCCACCAGAGCCCGCCCCGCTTCTTGTTTGGGTTGTCGTACAGGGCGGGGGCGTTGGGTCCATGTTTCCGGCGGTACCTCCGCTCTCGCTCCTCCCGGTAGGCCACGTGCATGACCACCAGCAGCGAGGGGCACGTGACCAGGATGAGCTGCAGGGCCCAGAGGCGCACATGGGACACGGGGAAGAACTCGTCATAGCAGACGTTGGGGCAGCCGGGCTGCTTGGTGTTGCAGACGAAGTCCTTCTGTTCATCATCCCACACATCCTCAGCCGCCACCACGAACACCAGCACCCGGAAGATGAACACCACGGACAGCCAGATGCGGCCCAGCGCTGTGGAGTACTTGTTGACCCCACTCAGGAGGCCCTGCAGGGAGGCCCAATTCATGGTGACGGCTCCTCACGTGGACAGTGTACACCTGTGCGCGCCCACTCAGGCCTGGGGGCCAGGAGGCCTGGGAGAACCTGGAAATGGGTGTTCTTTATTCAAGGTGTGATTGGCAAAATCGTTTCACAACCAGTGTCCTCATGCCTCTACCCCCAATGACTTGGTGGGGTAGGGGCTGCCATTATCCCCAGTTCATGGGACAGTGAGCTAAGGCCCCTGGAGGCACCTGCCCAAGGCCCCGCAGCTGGAAGTGGCAGAGCTGGTCTTGAACTTCCACCTTCCAGTTCCAAAATCAGGGAATAGTTTATTCTATAAAGTGATAGACACACATGAAGAATAATGGTCCTGCATGGATGTGGCTGCCAACCTCTTTGACTCTAAGTTTCAGCCCTGTGGGTCACTGACTTGTAAGGAAGTAGGAAGAAGGTGTGGATTGGCTGATCCACTCTGCCACTGGCTGCCGGGGCTGGGCCAGGGTAGGAGAGGAGGGGCGTCTGTCTTTATCCTCCAGTTTCCCCCAACTGTTACTGAGCACCAACGTGAGCCATGACCCGAACCGGGCGCGTTTGTACCAGCTCTGAGGCAGATGTCTGAGTGACATCCATTCTCGTCCCTCCTCTCTGGCCCCAGGACATCCCCTTCTTGACTTTCCTGCCCAAACCAGTTGGGCTCTCTCTTTGGAACCATGGTGGCTGGCGTCTTCCTGCCTGTGCCCCTCCACCCACCCCAGCGACACCTCCCTGCCATAGGTTATGGTCACTGACTGTCCTGACCACAGTGGGTTCCTCTGGAATTCCAAACATTCTGGCTTTAGGGAGGGACTGGGGCAGTGACAGAGGCAGAATTCTGGCTTGGCAGGGTCCTCCACCCATATACCTTTTCTCTCAGGGGCATCCCTTTCTCTGTTTGCTGGCCAGATCTATCATTTCCATTCAGGCCCCTGGTCTCTGTGCTGTACCCACCACACCCCCTGCCTGGAGAGCCTTCCTGTGCCATCTCTGACCCTGGCCCCTCCTCTGTCCCTGACTCAGATCCCAGCATCTTCAGACCTTGTGCCCTTGGGACATTTTTCCGAGCAACTTCCTCCATCTTTCATGCATCATTGATACTCCAGTCGTCTGTTTATCTTGGCGCTTCTGCGCCAGACTGCTGGCTTCTGGAGGGCAGCCCCCTTGTCTCATCGCCTCTATTTCCCCGGCACTCAGCACTGGGCGTGGCCCAGAGAACACACCATAGATGTTTGCTAAACCAAATCGAAACGTCACATCTCCTGACTCTCCCTCTTTCTGTCTGTCCTCTGGTCCTCCGTCCTCCTTTCAGTCTGGAAGGACTTTCCTTTCCCTCTTTGGGACTCCCCTGAGTTTTTCCCAGTGATCCGTAGTGGGGATTCTCAGCCTTGCTGGTACCTGCTTCCCAGCCCAGCCTCATGACCAATTTGATCCTTACCTTTCTTAGGTCCAGCAGCCTCTCTCTGGTCCCTGGTCTGGTCTGTCTGTTAGAGGGCCTCCCAAAGGCAGCTTTTGTTCTTTACTTCCCTGCTGGGTGGGGCTTTATGAGCCAATGAGCCAGGGAGAGTGAGCAGGTGGGCAGGCTGGCGGGCGGACTTCCCCGGGCACATATTCAGAGCAAACACCCGAGGCTCTTCTCTCCTGGCCTACGCCTTCTCTTCAGGCTGGCTGGGCATGGCCAGGTCTGGCTCCCTGGTCTGGCAGGTATGTGGGTGAAACTGTAGTGAGGGGGGCAGGAGCCTGGAATCCTCATTCTCCAGGCCCAGGTCAACAACAATGGCATTGACCCTGTCCCCTTCCTGTCTGTCACCTTATTGCCCTTTGTTCCCCTGTCCAGGCCTCTCTCCTGCCCTTTTCTCTGAAAGCCTGGTTCTGAAGCCCTCAGCAGCTGACATCTATGGAAAGGGGCAATCTTGATTCAGCCCAGGGTCACACCCACCTTGTGGGGACATCTCTGGGGACTCAAGCTTGGGCTGTTGGCGAGCTGTATAGAGGATTGGAGGGGTTGACTTGGTTCTTCTAGACAAGGGAACTCCACTGCCCTGGTGGAGACAAGGTTGGCAGCATGAAATGCCCCAGTTGTCAGGGGACCAGGCACAGCCTCATGTTCATCCCCATGGGCCTGGTGCTCTGGGCAGGCCTCCAGGGAAGTCGGAGTGTGAATCAGGGGGTGCTGCCAAGGGGCCTTGGGGCAGTGAAGGTTAATGTGTAGCCAGGGAGGGGCTCCTCTTCCTCATTTTCCACAAGCATTTCTCTAGCACTTCCTAATACCTGTGATTAACATTTATGTGGCCTTTCACAGACGGCTAACCCCATCCGCAACCTCATGAGCTCACTGGGCCCTTGCCACAACCCCACAGACTCAGTAGTATTAACCCATTTTAGAGAGGGGCTGATGTCACTTTCCCAGAGACCCAGAGCAACTTGGGCTTGAATGCAAGGGTTCTGACTCAAAGTTCATGGACTTTCTACTGCCGAATGCCACTCCCCATTATTAAGATCCATTCTTTTTGCAGACAACCCATAGGCCTAAAATTGCAACTGGGGATAAAGGCATGAGAAGGCAGCATGACCCCAGGAATGCTGGGGACCCTTTCTGGAGGAGAGGCTGGCCCTTCACCTGGCTGGACCGAGTACAATCCTCCGCAGGGGCAGAGAGAGTGACCCATTGACCTGACAGGGGTCTTAAAAGCCGAAGGACCAAAGGACACCTTGAATCAGTGGAGCAGTCAACTTTTGTTTTTTTAATTCTCACCTGAGAACATTTTTTAAAAAAGATTTTATTTATTTAGAGAGAGGGGAAGGCAGGGAGAAAGAGAGGGAGGGAAACACCAATGTGCTAGAGATACATCGATTGGTTGCTTCTTGTACACCTCCAACTGGGGGCCTGGCCTGCAACCCAGGCATGTGCCCCAACAGGGAATTGAACTGGCAACATTTTGGTTTTTCAGGCCGGAACTCAATCCACTAAGCCACATAAGCCAAAGTCTGAGAATATTTTTTCATTGCTCTCAGAGAGAGAGGACAGGAGGGAGGGACAGAGGGAAACATCAGTGCAGGAGATAAGCATTGATTGGTTTCCTCCCATGCGTGTCTGGACCAGGCATCATATGCACTGGGACTGGGGATCAAACCCACAACCTAGGTAGGTGCCCTGTCTGGAAATCAAACCCTTCAGATGTGGGACAACACTCCAACAAACTGAGCCACATCAGCCAGGGCTGGAGGAGTTGATTTTTATTAAGCCCTGACTGTGGGTCCCACACATTAAAGTTGCTTGCATGTCTGTTCTCTAATTAAACTCCTTCTCTTAGCAACAAACCTATGAGGTAGGCCTCACCATTTACATTTATACAAAAGGACACTGAGGTGCCCAAGGCCATACAGCTGGGGCAGGTGGCAGGAGCCTCCCACCCCTAAGACTGTACCCATGAGAGATGCCAGGCCCTCCCAACCCAGGCCTGCCCCGTCTGCCCAGCGCAGGCAGCCCCTCACAGGATGGTTTTCTTCACGTAGTTTCGAGGGCAGTCTGGTAAGAGAGGAGGGTGAGTGTCTGAGCCCAGGAAAATGAGGTCGCCTGAGAGGAGGTCGTCCTGTTTGCAGGAATTGGCGCTGGTGGCCCTGGCTTTCCTCGCTGCCAGGCACTCACGGCACCTCTTGCTCACCAGGTAAGCCAGCTCCACGAGGTTGAGCAGGATGCAGATGGCGGCCGTGATGACCATAAAGAGAGTGAAGATGTTCTTCTCTGAGGGCTTGGAGATGAAGCAGTCCACCGTGTTGGGACATGGAGCCGCTTGGCACTTGACCACAGAGGGGAGGGTGTATTTGGGGTAGAACAAGTGGAACACATAAAGGAAGATGACGTCTATGCCGGCCTTGAACACCAGGCTGCAGACATACGTCCACCAGAGCCCACCCCGCTTCTTGCCGGGGTTCAGGTAGAGGCGCCCAGCACCCTCCCCCTCTGCCTCTTGGTGCTTCTTCTCCCGTGCCTCCCGGTAGGCCACATGCATGACCACCAGCAGTGAGGGGCACGTGACCAGGATGAGCTGCAGGGCCCAGAGGCGCACATGGGACACGGGGAAGAACTCATCGAAGCAGACGTTGGAGCAGCCGGGCTGGCGGGTGTTGCAGTCAAAATCCTTGTGGTCATCACTCCACACACGCTCAGCCGTCACCAGGTACACCAGCACTCGGAAGATAAAGACCAGGGACAGCCAGATTCGCCCGAAGGCTGTGGAGTACTTGTTGACTCCGCTTAGGAGCCCCTCGAAGATCCCCCAGTTCATGGTGGACCCAGGCGTTGGCTGCTGCTGCAGGGGAATGATAATAATGTCCTACATTTATAGAGCACTCACTCAACATTTTACAGAAACATGTCATCATATCTAATCCTCACAGCTACAGAGGAGCTTGGTTCTGTTGTTGACCCATTTTATAGATGGAGGAAACTGAGGCATAGAGGGGTTTTACGAGTTTACACAACTATTGTGTGCAAAGCTGGAATTTGAGCCTAAGTAGTTAAGTCCGGAAGCCAACTCTTACCCATAAAGTGGGTGAAGGTGGGGCCAGGGACCACTGATTCCTCCCAGGGCTCTGGGCTTGCAGTCCTGCAGAATGAAGCCTTAAGGAGGTCGAACATCCTGCCTTCTGCCTGTGTTTCAACCCTGGCCCTCCTCTTCAGGGGGCTGAGCCTTGGGAAGACTTCTCTCCTTTCTGGGCACGGCTCTTTCCCCTTAGACAGCTTCTCCAAGAGGAACCTACTCTTTTCCTTTCTCTTGACTTGGAGGATGAGGTTGGAGAGGCTGGAAACTTATCCTAAAACTCCTACCTGGTCTAACACTCAGTTAAATTATCCAGGCAGTGTTCTGCTCAGGTGCAACTCACTTGAAGCAAGGCCAATGGCAATCCAGCTGAAAGATAACATAGGGGGCAATGGTTCTCTTTCTACAATAAACTTCCTAGAGAAGTCTGGTAATACAGTGTTTCCCAAACTGGTGTTCCCTGGAATCCTGTTCCATAGGCTGGCTACAGTAGTGAGAGAAAAGGAATCTGTGTTTGAAAAAGGTAGGCAAACATTGCGTTTGCAAAGGTAAATAGGTCCCTTTACTTGACCATGCTAATGACTTTTCCTCGTGAATCTCTGAAAGGGGCACAGAATATGTAGCATTGTCCAAACTCCTTTGGCCACAGAACCCATTGTCATCATCCTGCATAATGGCCTTGTCAAGACACCAAGATGGGCAGCGCTGCTTTCGTTGCTTCTGCTGCTGAGGGAGTTTGGTGTGCTAGACATACAGGAATCGATTTACCTCTATTTAAGGAATATGACTGCTGTTCAGAGTGAGGGGTGCCCACTTCCTCTTGGAATTCCTCTGGCTGGTTCTTGGGGGAACCCATTCACCAGTCCCACCCTGCTGGGCCCCCAGGATCTCAGGGAGTCTCTCTGCATAGCATTTTGCTTTAAGGCGTTCCTGATGCCCTTCTGACTTTGGTCCAGGCTGAAGGTCACATGCTGTCCTGACCCCTGTAGCAGCTGGGCAGGGCAGAGGTAAGAGCCAATATTTGTTGGGTGTCTATGCAGCGCCAGGCACTGTTCTGAGCACTTTGCATGAATCAATACAGCAACAACTGTAGGAAAGTGTGTGATATTTTTTATTCCCAATTTACAGGTGAGGAAAGTGGAACACAAAGGGGTTAATTAATTTGCTCACTGTTATACAGCTGGTAAGCAGCGGAGGCGGGATTTGAACTCAGGCAGACTGGCTCCAGAACCCACAATCTAAGCCTGGGCCCCTTTCCTGGAAAGCTGCCTGGGTGCCTGTTCTGTGCCCACTCCCTCCTATACCAGGTGGGTCCTGGCTGAGGGAGGCTAGGTTGTCTCTGCTCCCTACCCTATCTCTTCATTGTTCTGTCTACAACACCCTTCACTTGGATGTGGGAGCCCAGCTCTGAATCATCAGCTTGTCTTTGCTCAGTCCTGCCTAAAGTGGGTGGACTCCTGGCAGCTTCTCAGGGAACAATCAGGGAGGCTCCAGCCCTTAGCTCCCAGGGGTCTAGGCCCAGCCCACCTGGGGTGGGGCAGGGTAGGGCTGAGCAGGCCCAGGCAGAGCAGCTCCGCCTGCCCCGCTCGCCTGCCTGCCCAGCTCTGTGTTCTCCCGTGAATGCCTGTCCTCTCAGCCCCTGGCTTCCACCTCTGCTCAGTTGGGGAGAGTGGGAAAAACTCAGAGCAGAGGCGGGAGGAGCCCTTTACTCCTCCACCATCAGGTGGTGGATGCATCCAAGCCTCCTCCTTCCACTTCCCACCAGAGAAGTTTCCTTCTCTCAGGTGTCCCAAGGGACAGAGTACATTTGGATACAGATAACCTTACCTGAGTGGCTACTCCTCAGGGCTCTCCGGGTACTGGCTCCCAACAGCCGGCAATGGACTCAGCAGGCACCTGGAACTCATGTCAGAACCAGAGAGGGTGTTTGGGGAAGCCCGTTCCTGGGACAGCGCCTGTGAGTGAGCTGCTCAGCCTGGGTGTGTCGCTGGCCTAGGAAGAGGAGGAGCTGCACCCAGTACGGCCATTGGCTGGGCCCCAGCCTTCTCAGACTGCCTCTGATGTGACCCAGGAAGCTTAGGAGTTCCCTCCTTGCAGGGGTGCTGAGCCCAGAATCCTGAAACCCTCTCAGGGGGGAACCACAGGTCCACCGTGACCCCCTGCTTGTCCTCTCATCCCTGGCTTTGTGTGGGAGGAACCCCAGTTCCTGAAATTCCAGAAACTCCCCACTGCTACCTCTGGGGACTCTCTGATCTCTAGGCTCTCCTCTCTCTGGTCCCTTCTCAGTGACCTTTCATTCCCATGGCTTCTGTTACCTTTGGAAATGCTAAGACTCCCAAGCTCTGTCTCCAGCCTAAACGCCTTTGCTCCGTCAATTGCCCCCACTTGAATGCCCTTCTCTTACCTTTCTCCTCACTTAGTCTGCTCCTCCAAGAAGCCTTCCCTGACTGTGCCACTCCAGATGGGTTGGGGCCCCATCTCTGGGCTTCCACAGCTCTCAGCTTCCACATCATTGTCAGATTGCATTGGAATAGCTGATCTGAACTGAGCTTGTTCAGGTTAGGACCCTTCTGTTGAATGAACAAGTCAGTCCACACCAATGGACTTTTTTAGGGGATTGTTGTGAGCACAAAGTGGATCAGCGCCTGGCCCCCAGGAACTCACCAACATAGTCTTGATTACCATCTAGTAAATCTAATACCAGCTGCACAGCCTCTCACGATGGCAAAGAGGTCAGGGAGCAGCCTCCCCATTCGTCACCATTCTGTTGCTGCTGGGATCTGGTTCAGACTTTGCATCCCAACACAAAATGCGTGGTGCGTGGCAGAGAGAGCTACCCTCTCCCCTGCATACACAGCCCTACCCCTCCCCAAAATATGCACACCAAGCCCCTCCCCAAACCCTGCATGGATGACCACCTTTCCCCCTACCGGGCTGCTCCTTACTTCCCACAGCACATACATTGGTCTTTCCACTAACCCTTGTTTTAAACTCAAGAATCATTGCTGGGACACTGCTGTGTGCCAGGTGCTGTGTTTGGTTCCAGGCTACACAGATAAAGAGAGGAACAGAAGAGGCTGGGCAGCGTCCCCCAGGGACACAGATGAGGGGTGTGTAGACACACTGATAAAGTAAGAAAGGCTTTGAAGGTGAGCTCCAGAGGGAAGAGGTTGGACCACACAAGTCTTGCCCAGAGAAGGGGCCTCCTGTTTGATGCAGATGGCATTTTAGGGGACTTCCTTAAGTCAAGGGACTTCTGCATTTGGGCCCCACACCCCTGCATCTGGAGTCTCATTCCACTGGATTTGAATCTCACCTCTGTTCCTTTTACATCTGGGCAGTCTCCATTTCTCTGCTGTGGATGAGACCTGTTCTGCTGAGGGGTGTCCTGAGAAGACACAGAGTGTGATGTGGTGCAACCTCATGGGGTTGGCGTCCTTATCGCCCCAGCCAGCGGAGGAACCGTGTGAAGGCAGTGCCTGGCACAGAGGAAGGCCTTCCTACCACTGCCTCTGATGCATGTAAACTGTCCACACACACCTGACACACGGTGGGTACCCACAAAACCTGACTTTCTCCCCATTTCCCTAGTACTATGTCTCTTCTCGCTGAGATGTAGGGTCGCAGAGAAGGGAGAGGGAGACGGATGTACTCACCAGAGAAAATCTCATGCGGATGGATGCTGTTTTGGGGTTAAAAAGACAAAACCCAGGCCGGACGTTGACTGTTGGAGAGCTGGGGAGGGCGGGCAGGGGGTGTCTGGGGAGGGTTAATGCACAGACACAGCCTGTTGGCCTAATGAACTCTCAGATGCCCTTTATCTGCAGGTAGCACAGGGCCAGAATTCAATGCACAGTGTGTCTAAGAGCCACAAACACCGCAGGTCCACAAGTGCAACAGTCCCACATGTGCACACTCCTCCTAGACACAGGCCGAGCTACGGGCACGGTGTTGCACACATGGGGGGCAGTGCTTTGTTCTGTTCACCCCTGTGCCCCTGGTGCCTGGAAGGGCGCCTGGTAGCAAGCTAGGTCTCCATCTGTGTTTACGGAATGAAGTATGTATGAAATGCATACACCCTACAAAGAGAGTCACACACATCTATTCCCCTTCCACATTCTTCCCAAAAAACTGTTGTCAAGTACAGGAGAGAGGAGACACACGAATGGGTCAGGCACAGCATTGCGAGAAGTGCTATAAGGGACCTATGACACAGAAGGGAGTGTCAAGGTCTGCGGGAGGGAGGCCCAGACAAGGTGGCATTGAAGCTGTGTCTTGAAGGTTATGTAGGCGATCACCAAGAGGAGGACAGGAGGAGAGGCCTTTGCGGCAGAGGGCACAGGGTATGCAGAGGGCCTCTGTGAAAGACAGTCAAAGAGCTTTCAAGTGGGGCTGGCTGGGGAGTGGTGGGGGCACCAAAAGGCAAGGCACCTGGGAGGTCAGCAAGGACCTTCTCAACTATGAAGACCTGGAACTCTATGCTAAGGAGTTTGGATTTATCTTGTGTGCAGGGAGAGGCCTGGGGGAACAGTCAGACTGGTACAGTCGATTCCATTACTCGTGGTGGTTAGGTTGTGTAAAGTCACGACAAACACTGAATTAGGAAATCCTGAAGCTTCTCACCGTGGGAGAAATACAGGGTTAGGTTCTTATGAGCCTCGGGCTGGAACACTTTCATCAAAGGAACACGACACAACCTTGTTTTATGTGCGTTTCTATGTCATGACACCTTCTGTAATGTACAGTGTCCTGTTGAGTCAGTAACCCCGAACTCGCGGCCGACAGCACTGTGACTCGCGCCTGAACCAAGGTCATCTCACGCGCGCGCATCTTCTCCCTAAGGCGCATCACAGCCTTCCTGCACGGAGAACTGCCAGACAGGGCTGCCACACTGTGCTCGGGGGCCAGGTTAAACCGCAGTGCCCTTTCTAAAGGTGCAAAAAGGTGGAAAAGGGGCCAAGAAGACCTGGAATAGAACATTTGTTTCCAGTAGAAGAGCTGAGACAAGAAGGCAGAGTGTCATCTTGTTCATCCTTAGCTGGGAACTTGCAGGTCAGGTGACTCGAATTTTTCACTGTGCTGGGCACGTCCACAGATGGCTGGGAAAGCACTGTGGTGGTGGATTTAGGGGTTACGCAAATACGTTTCGGTGAGTGTGCAAACACACTGATATGGAAGCCATGAACGAGGATCACTGTAGGTTTAGAAAGCTCCCTCTGTTTGAGAGAGGAGGTTACTGCAATGATTTAGGCAGGAGGCGAGCCAGAGGGATGGGTTTGAAAGAGTTGGTAACTACAACTGGTGGTGTTTGGGGCCTGACTGGATGCAGGGGTATGGGGGGTGGTGGGAGACAGCCCAGGATGGTTCCCAGGTTGCTCTCTGGGTGAACTGGCAGGTGGTGGGTGTAGTAAGGGCTACAGAGGAAAAGTAGGTTTCTGAGGGGGAGGGGGAGGTGCTGCATAGGTTCCTCCCAGATGTTTGGGAGTTAGTGAGTTCAGTGTCTCCTGTGCTGAGTGGGAGGGTGTGGAGGATGGCTGCATGGACCATCCACAGCCAGTAGATGGCAGCAATGGCTGGAGTTCTCAGCCCCCTGAGGGGTTGGTGGGAGCCACTAGAGGGGATGAAGCAGCCTTGGGAGAGTGTGCTGAGTGAGAAGAGAAGAGGGTCCAGGCAGAGGTCTGGCGGGCGCTGACATTTTAGGAAGCCGGCAAGAAAGAGTTGCCTGTGGAAGAGAACAGCCAGTGACAGAGAAACCCGGTGGGCAGCCCACCTGCAGAGAGGCCCACTGAGGTCCTTGGTGACTTTTGCCAGCGTGATTCAGCAGAGTGGTGGGGACAGAAGCTAGAGGACAACAGGCAGAGGAGGTGCAGCTGCACCTTGCCAGGGAAGGAGAAAGTCAGGGCAGTGGGCAGAGGGGCCAGGGTGTTTCCGGACAGGCGCCAGCCCGGAGCGGGTCAGCCTCAGGCCGGCCTGTCGGGCGTGGGTTCCTGACTGTGTGTGGGAAAGATTTCACAACACAAGTCCAGGTGATTTAGAGAGTATGTTTATTAAGGCTGGGGACGGTGAAACCAGGGAAAGGCGTAGGGTGGAAGGAGCAGTGGGAGAGAGCCTGGGCGGGGCTGCGGTGGCTCCCTAGGAAAGTTATGGGAAAGAAGTGAGTCAGGGCGGGGCTGCTGTCAGCTCACTGGGAAGTGAAGGTCACGGAGACAGAAGACTTAGGGTGGAAGGAGCAGTGGGAGAGAGCCTGGGCGGGGCTGCGGTGGCTCCCTAGGAAAGTTATGGGAAAGAAGAGAGTCAAGGTGGGGCTGCTGTCAGCTCACTGGGAAGTGAAGGTCATGGAGACTGAAGACTTAGGGTGGAAGGAGCAGTGGGAGAGAGCCTGGGCGGGGCTGCGGTGGCTCCCTAGAAAAGTTATGGGAAAGGAACAAGCCACGGCGGGGCTGCTGTCAGCTCACCAGGAAGTCAGCGAAAAGGGGGCCCTGGAGACAGGGTTGGGGGTAAGCCCGGGTCGAGCTGCCACTGCCCACTGCTGCCCTGGCTGCAAGTCTCCTTGGGACCCTTGGAGTTTAGGAGGAAACCAAAAGTTCACGCCCGAGAAGGGGCAGGGGCGTGCTCTAGAGTGAGCCTGTGACGCGTCTTTGCCCTCAGGGCTTTTTGTATTTCCATCAGCTTTCCATGTTGATGTGTCAAAATGAGTGCATTTGGGTGGGGGTGGGGTGGCTGGGAATATTCTTTGGTATTCTCTACTATTTTACTTTTATCTTGAGCCTGTCTGGTTTTTAATAGGGTTTTTGTTATTTGTTCCCCTGACTTCATCTGTCCTTGGGTTTCACTGGCACAAATGACATTAATTGGGCCTCTGTTCTCTACATCCCAGATGAGGGAGATTGAAGCCAGGTATTCTTTGGTGAGGGAGGAGAGGTTTAAACCATTCACTCTCAAGTGTCCTTGGTTAGGGGAGGTAAGTTCTTGCAATTCACCAGCTGGCTGTAAGCTGCTCAAACTGTTTGGCCGTGTTTTATTTTCTTGTCTGTTTCCCCATTCCCCTTGCCCAGGAACTTTCCTAGCTTCTTACTATCCTGCCCCAAGGGCTGAAGAAGACTTTAGGTCTTCCGATCATCTAAGCGTGCTCAGACGGAAGGGAAGGAGCCGCTGGAGAGCCACTGGTGCTCTGTATGTCCCCCAGCTCTCAGCCCAGGCATCTCTTCTTGTGTGTGTGGTGTGTGAACACATTTTAGTTGTTTTATTGTTGTTCAATCACGGTTGTCCCCATCTCTGCCCCATTACTCTCCCCTGCCCTATCTGCCCCCACCTTCCACATTCACCCCCCCACTGTTGTCTTTGTCCGTGGGTCCTTTATACATGGTCCTTGACTTGACCCTTCCCCTTCTTTCCCCCCGTTACCCTCCCCTCTCCCTCTGGTGACTGTGAGTTTGTTCTTTCTTTCCATGTCTCTGGTTCTATTTTGCTTGCTTGTTTGTTTTATGGATTAGGTTCCATTTATAGGTGACATCATTTGTCTTTTACCACCTTCAGCCCAGGCATTTCTGACTCCTATCATCATCTCAACGTGTTCTGGCTCAGACTGACTCTTCCCTCAGCCCCAACTTCAGAAGAAGGTCCTGGCCTCCCCACCTCCTGCTTGTTATCCCTGTTAGAGGGTTGGGGGTGGGGGTGGGGGTGGGGGTTGGACTCTCTCGGGACACAAGGCCTCCCCCCAGGCTCCCTTCTGAATGCAGCAGGCCAAGGGCAGTGTAGGCACTGTGGCTCGGTACCCCACCAAACCATCAAAACTACTGTCCCCAAAGGAGGGACAACTTTTGGTCCTGGGGAAGAAGATAAGCTGGCCTGTGGGGCCAAAGTGGTTTCCATTCACACCACTCAGGAGGGGTAGAAGAGTGAATTGCGCCCCACAGGGAACAGCCCTCAACCAATGATGGACGGAAGTTAGGGTGTAAATCCTCCAGCCTCCTCACTCTTCAGCTGAGATAACTGTAAGGTCCACGTCCTACTCTTTCCCAGAGGTCCCCAGCAGGATGCAGCTCAGCGGCCCATGGAGGCAGCTCGCTCCGTTACACACCCTTTATCAACTTCCCTCCCTTCCCCGCCTCATTTCCCATCCCATGCCGCTCTTTCCTGGGATCACCTCCCAAGTAAACAACAGGCATGCAAATCCATGTCTCACACTTGGCTTTTGCAGACCGGTTGATTGATTAATTGATTGAATTTATTGAGGTTGCATTAGTTAATAAAATTATATAGGTTTCAGGCATACCATTCTGTAACACACCATCTGTATATGCACTATATTTTCACCACCCCAAGTCAAGTCTCCTTCCATAACTGTTTATTCCCCCTTCTTCTATCTCCCCCCACTCCCCTTCACATTTGGCTTTTGGAGGAGCCCAAACTGAGACAGCTTTTGTTGGAACAGACAACAATCTCATTTCCTGCAGAATTCTCCCATCCTTCAACCAGCTGCATCTCACAGAGCTTGCTCTCTTGTTGCCTGTTGATTGGCCCAGAGTGGGAATGGCCCCAGACTGAGCTAATCAGTTATACTTCCCTCGCTCAGTTGATCGGGCCCGTGTGACCACGCAATCCTCGCGGATCTACTAAGGGTGCTTCCCTGGGACCTTTGCACATGGAACAGAGAGTGTCCGTCTCATGATGAACACAGTGAGAAGGGAGGCTCCGGGACTGCTGGTGGCCTGCTGTCGGACACGCTGCTCCGCTGCGTGAGACAAGTCGTCCTGGGACGGAAGGGGAAGCAGAAACGAGAGGGGAGCACGTGAGTGCTCAGAAGACATCTGTGTCCCCAGCTCTGTCTAGCGTTGGAGACCAGTGACATGGTTTTCCTTCCCACACGCAGGTAAACCCCTGCATTGTCCCTTTAACTGAGCTTGTTGAATCTAGGTGTCTGTCACTTGCAACCAAGGATGTCCTGTGCAACCTTGGGTTTATCATTTAACAGAGCCGGGTGCACAGTAGGTGTTTAGTAAGTATTTGTTGACTGCCCTTTGCCTCCTGAACCCTACTTCCCTCCTTTGGGTGTCGGTTCAATAATAACTACCTAATAGGTATTTAAAAAGATAAATGTAAAAATGAAAGAGAGCAGGCTTTTTCAAGGATGAAGCGTCAGACCCAAGCCAAGAGCTCTATCCTGCCCAGTCAGCCGGGGAGGAGGGTGAGGCACATTGGCTGAGGGGCTCAGAGCTCTGCCGAGTTTGTGGGTGGCCGGGGCCTGATGGCTGGTGTCCAGGGAGGACTGCATGAAGGTGACAATGATGGGAGTGGAATGGGAGGGATGGCTTGGAGAGACTCTTTTCTTTTTTTCCTTTTGAAGGAATCGATAAGAAGGGCAGAGAAAGGAATTAAAGTTTATTGACTGTTATGTGCATGAATTGCCCGGCTCCTCACATACATCAGAGTACAAACTGGGGACCTGGAGGCAAATATTTTGTTCAGCCTTCATGATGCTAAAGAAACATTTCAATTAATTGCCAACACATACAAATTTGGAGATTCCACATGAAAAACATGGATGGGGGCCGCGCTTGAAAAAATGGAAAGTTCTGGAGACACAGGACCCATATTCCCCATGGCATCGATAGCTGGAGTGATCAATGGCGGCCCCCTTTGGAGGGGGCATCCGCTCTCCAGTTTGCTGCAGACCCCACCAGGCCCCTTCACGCATGTACGTTACTAGCCTGGCCCTTAGTCATTTGGGATTATAATCCTGGACATTCTCAACCAACCTTCCCAATGGCCTTGTGAGGTGGGTACCCTTAGCCCCATTGTATAGATGGTAAAACCAAGGGTCAGGGGTCAGGTCACAGCGTTAGGGAATAATGGAGCTGGGGCGGCAGCCCAGTTCTTCCTGACCTCAAAGTCCATTCTCTTGTCACAGCGTGGGGACTGTGTGGCTGCATGTGGGTGGAGTAAGAAGAGGTGGAGAGGTTTTATCCATGATGGGAAGTGAAGGGGGCGTGCCATAGATAGAGGCCGGGAGATCTGAGGGGAAGTTGATATAGTCAGACTGGGATGTTGCCATTTGAAGGGACCACGGGCTGTCCAGGCGAAGGGGTCCGCTCCTGGGTAACTTTTAGTACATGGAAGCTGGGCCTGGTGGACTGAGGTAAACAGAGAAATGAATGGTTGTGGCTGCTTAGCCAAGGGCGAGAGGCAAGAGTGATGTCTGTGTCTTACTGAGAGCCTGGTGGCAGGTGCTTCAGGAGATTGGGGATGGGGGGGGAGAGGAAGGAGGGCAGGGGCGGGGGAAGCAGGTCTGGTGGCGGAGAGGGCATGTCCAGGTTGGGAGGTACTGGGTACTGTGGGAGGTACAGGGAGGTGTCCCAGGGACAGCCGGCAGAACAAAGCTGGAGCACAAGTGAGAGCACTTGGCTGGAGACAGTGCGCTAGAGATGCAGCTGTGATGTCTGAGACAGACAAGAGGACTCAGCCCGGGGGGCTCAGGGCCCTCGTATTGGGTGGAGGCTGGGGAGAGGCCTCCTACTCACTTGCTCTGACCTTCTACAAGGTAATGAGGATGCCCACCCCTCCTCACCCGGCGGCCCTCCATAATCGGCTTCGCTGGGGATGTCTGAGTGAAATGGATGAGAGTGAGGCAGGCCGAGAAGGAGGGCGGGAGGACTGATTATCGCTTCCCTATGGCTCCAAGTGGATAATTACATGGCTCTCTCGGTCCCAGGACTGGGCCAGGCGGCAATCCATAAAGACAGCCTCTCAAAATTAATGGGACTCCAAGGGGTGTGGGATGGGGGAGAGCCATGGCTGAGGGAGGCTGAGGCGAGATGAGCTAGAGACAGGAAGACACTGTGTCTGACGGAAAGAGCCTGAGATGCAGGATCTGAAACAGATGGAGAGTTGGAGGGAAAGAGCAAGGAAACGGAAGCCCAGAGAGGTTAAGTCACCTGCTCAGAGTCACACAGTGGTGAAGCTGGCGCCTGGTCCCGCCTACCTCTGGAGCATGTGGGGTTAACTCACTCACCAGTCTGGCCTTTGTCCTCACTGTCAGTGGGAGGTGGGCCCACAGGAAACCCTGGGCTGTTGCCCTGGGGAAGAGTATTGACTTCTGGAGATGGTGCAGGAGGAACAGGGACCAAGCACTACTTGTCCTTCAAGGCTCGGCCCCGACAGGGACCCCTCCCCAACTGGAACCAGGGCTTCCCCTCTGCTCCACCAGCAGGCCTTCCTTCCTTCCTTTATTCAGACCTTGTGGGATGGTAATTATTTTACTGTCATACCTGTTCTCCCCTAGACCACGAGCCCTCGAGGGCAGGGCTGGGCCTGCAACACCTCTATTCTGGCACAAATGCTGTGCGAATTTAAAACTCGAGTGGAAAAGGGACATTAGTGGAGTTGGAGTTGGCATGCTTCTGGAGTTCGGTTTAAAGTGCTGTGCCAAAGTTAATTCCTTGGTTTTGATAAATGTACCATGGTGTTAACCATAGGGGAAGCTGGGTGAAGGGCATATGGAAGCTCTCTGAACTGTATTTTTTATTTTATATGATCCCAAAATAAGCTTATTAAAGAAAAACACCAGAGTGGATTTCAGCTGTTGTTAGGGCAGGGAGGGGGGTTGACAAGGGCTGGGCAGGTCCCCAGAGGGAAACTGGGGTGCAGAAGGTTGACTCAGGGGCCCACCAGCAACGTTTTCATGGACATGGGGGCACACAAGGGCTTGTGGCACAAGGGCGGCACCACTCACCTAGGGCCTCTCTGCTCTAGCATCTCCAGGGCCCCAGCCTGAGTCTAAACTGTGCTTACCCAGGACTCAGTTCAGCAGGAGGGTGGGGATGGGAGAAAAGCCCCAGGAATATTGTGATAAAATCTACCATTGACCTCACGCTTAAGCTGCTTCACATACCGTTTTTATTTGAATTCTCACAAAAGTCCATTACCTGGAGTAGTAGTCTGAGGCTCAGAGAGGTTAGGTAACTTGTCCAAGGTCACGCAGTATGTTCTAGCCAAAGCTATTCTGATAGGGAGACATTTTTTCAAGCTCACCCCACACGGGGGACTTATTTTAGATGCAGCAGGCTCCAGGTCTCCGAGGGCAGGAGTGGCTGGACCGCCAGGCCTCCAGCAGCTTGGAACTGGAGAGATGGCAGGATTGAGGCTGTCTCCAGGCCCCTTCCGGGTAGCTTCTTGGTCATCTTATCTTAGTTCTTGTCTGCATTGCTGCTCTGTCCTCTCTGACACCTGGCCCTGAAGGCTGTTCTTTCCCCGGGTCTTCATGGTGACACTTAGCTTCTTTTGGCCTCTGAGTCCATTGTACCCCATCTAGCTGAAGGAACAAATGACTGACCCAGCTCCTCCTCCTGTGGACTGGCCACCCTTGGGCCCAGATGGCTGTGGTCTGGACGGGCAGGGCACACTGGCTGGTGTGGCTCAGTCTGCACTCTGCTGAAGGATTGAATTCTACTTCCTCCCCGTGTGACCTTGGACAAGTCACTTCACCATCCTGTGCTTTCAATCCATCCTTGGAGGTAAAAATGGTACACGCCCTGTGGGGCTGCTGTGAGGATCGGTCTTAGGATAGTGCCCGGCACAGGGGAGGCACCCTCCCCCTACCGATCAGTGGTATTATTGTCATTTCATTATAGTGTCTCTATTTGGCAGTGCTGCTTGAGCGTCCTCGGGACATGACAGCTGGCTTGTCCCAGAGAGAGTGATCCATAAGAGAGCCAGCGAGTCAGGAGGAACCCACGATGCCGTCTGTGCCCCATCTTGGAAGTCACACATGGTCGACACACCACAACTTCTGCATATTGTTTTTGTTAGAAGTGAGCTGCCAAGTACAGCCTGCACTGAGGGGCTTATGGGGAGAGAGATTAAATGCTACTTTTCAAAGGCAGTGGACATATTTTAAAAGAACTTGTGGATATATTTTAAAACTATCACACGCGGCTTCAGAGAGGTTATCTCTGACCATCAGTTTCTCTCCCTACTGCCATCTTCCCAGGGATCTCTAACACATCAGTTAGTGTATCACCATCTGACATTACTTGTTCATTTACTTATCTTATGTTTGTCTGCTCAACTAGAAGGTGTGCTCCCTGAGATGGGGATCTTGTCTGTCTGTTCACTGCTATTACCCCAGGGTCCAGCATAGAGCCAGGCACCTACGAGTCTCCCTGTAAGTATTTGATGAATGAATGAATGAATGAATGAATGAATGAGTGAATGAACAATTGTGGTGGCGATGGTGGGAGAAACAGAAATCACTTCAAGCAGGGGATAGAGTGGGTGTAAGTGGAGAGGCTGAAGCTGTCCTGGAGGTGGGTGTCTTGGGATGGGTCCCCCAAACCCAGGGTTTTGGGAAGAGGAGAGGGGAGTGGTAGGGGGATGAGGCTGCAGAGCCTGTCTGACCAGAGGGCATGTGATGACTCCGTGGGCAGGAGCCTCAGATTATAGTGCATGGAGGGGGGGGCGGGTCAGACACAGGAACAGGTAAATTACAAAGTATTAAGACAGATGCATAATAGAAGGGTGTTTAGGACTCAGTAGGCTGGATCTGACACTGTCACCGCAGCCTGAGGCCCTTGCTTTTGGCCCCACCTTTGACTGGAACTTGCTCACTACAAACGAGTCATCGGGAGATGGGATCAGCTCCTGGGTTGCTGCAAAACTAGCTCACCTGCCTGTGCTGCTTCATTCAGCCTCTGGGAGGCAGCAGAGGCCCAGGTTTGGCTGTAGCCCCCAGGCTCTCACAGCCTCTGCAATCAGTGAGAAGAAGCACTCTCTGCTGCCTGCTCCAGCTCAGCTGGGTTGGAGGGGTGCTCTGCCTAAAGTTTTGGGGTGTCTACAAGTCTTCTTTCTGGAAGATAAGAGTGGGGGGAGGGTTTGGGGAGATGCAGAACTTGTCTGACTTTTATAAGGGAACTTGGATTTTACCCTAAGAGCAAAGGAGTTCACTGAAGTGTTGGAAGCAGGGAAGCAACACCATCAGGTTTGTGGTTTTAGAAAGGTCACTCTGGCTACAGGAGGGAGGATGATGGAGCTGAAAGTTCAGACCGAAATCTGTGGCAATAGTCCAGGAGGGCAAAGACTAGGGTCTGTGAGGAATCAGCCAGGCCTCTAGGCAGGTGATGGGAGGCTTCCTGGGGAACAGCATAATGGGGGTGGTGCCAGACCCCAGGACAGGCTAGCCTCTGCTGTGTTGGTAGAGGGCTCAGGACACGGGAGGGGGCCCGCCTCTAGTCACACAGGGACTGGCTTGCCAGGAAGGGTGTCACATCAGGACCAGAGGCCAGGGACCCACAGCTGGAGCACAGGGGAGGTGCTGACCTCGGCACCAGGTAGAATCTCTGACCAGACCTGGCTCAGAAGGGCAGCTGGCACTGTGGTACCTACAGGCTCTTTCCCCTGCCCATGCACCCCAAAGTGCTGTTGCTGGACATCAGGGGATGTGTGGGGAAACCCTAGAAGATTCACTGGGCTTGGCCCTGATCTAGAGTTGACCACAGTCCTAAGCTTTCCCACCTGGCGCTGAATCCTTGGGTCCCACCAGCCCTCGCCCCGCCTGGCTCCAGGTTCTCCTTCTGGGCCAGTGCTAGTTGGAGGTTGGCTGTGTGGTCACAGGTGGTCTTGTGCCGGGAGCCCGCAGTTGGGCTGCGTCGGGCAGAGCACCTGGCTGCCTCCCGGGTTCCGGGAGTGGGCTGCTCCTGCTTCCAGCCTGCCAGCTCTCGCTTTGGAGGATGAAGGATTCATCTCTGAGCCTCTGGAAAGGTTTGGGCTTTGTCTACTTTCTCTCCTCACACGGGCTATTACCTGTCTCTCGAACATTCTCCCACTGCTCCCTTTTACCTGGCCAACACCTATTCATCTTTTGTGTCTCAGTTTAAATGTCACTTCCTTGGAAGCAATTTTAGTTCCCCA
This sequence comes from Trachops cirrhosus, assembly GCA_028533065.1. Taxonomy (NCBI): domain Eukaryota; kingdom Metazoa; phylum Chordata; class Mammalia; order Chiroptera; family Phyllostomidae; genus Trachops; species Trachops cirrhosus. The sequence goes on along the minus strand of CM052542.1, from coordinate 20,383,627 downwards.
ATTATTCTTGCGCAGTGCACCCTTCGCTTCTCCTACAGTGCATTTATTACAAGTTACTATACTTTTATTTGTGTGTTTGTGTATCTGTGTGTGTTAACATCTTGATCCCTCGAGTAGACTGCGAGGTCCTTGGAGGGAGGGCATTTATCTTTTACTTGTCATGATATCCCCTGACTCTGGCCCCATGCCTGGGACACTGTAGGCACTCCAAAAATATTTGCTGAATGAGTGAATGAAAGAAGGATGGAAGGAATGCATTATGGATGCCCCTGGGGGACACCCTGTGTGTGTGAAGAATTCATAAAGCCACAGAGGAAGCCTAGCATCTCCCTGAGTCCTCAAATTTACTTGATGGTAAGAAATCAGAAGCCTTAATAATTACTTATTAATTGACTATTTTACATTACAAAAATTAATACATCTTCCTTGTCAAAATTCAACCAATAGACATTTTTTTAAAAAAATTGAAGCAAACCCTGACACATTATGGAGTAGAACGCAAAGTTCACCTGGCTTTTACAGAGATGAAGCGTCAGAGACATTTTGAGCTTAAGAGCCAGGTCCCCACAGGTCTGGGGCTGCTGGCATGGACCGGGCACTGCCGTGGTGCAGTCTGAGAAACTGCTGTCCCGCGATGGTGCTGCTGTGGGTGTTGCGGCTGCAAAGCACCAAGTGCTGACTCTCGCGGAGAGCCTGCGCCTGTCTGGTTCCAGAAAGCAAACCCTGGTCTTACGTAATGTGGAATCTGCTGGCCACGTTCCGGGCAGGGCCTGGAGAAGAGTGTGCACCTGAGGTGGGGCTGTAGGGAGGCACCCTGGGGGATGAGGAAGGGAACCTCCTGGTGGGGAAATAAATATCTTGCATGCAGCTCAAGGAAGAGAGTTCACTTACCGGGAAGGGTCCTGTAACAGGTCACCTGTTTCCGAGGTGCAGAGCTGGCTGCCCAGGCTGGGGCCCTCAGAACGGCAGAGGACTGGGATGGAGTATGTGTGGGGGGTGCCACTGGGTTGGCTGAACTGGGCAATACATGACGAGTCTGGGAGACCAGGAGCGAATGAAAGGGGTTACATGCAAAATGCATAGTATGGAGTGGAATAAAGAACATGGACCAGAGCTTCGGGCTCCAATCCTGGCTGTCAGTTTTAGTTTTGTGAATTTGGCCAAGCATTTCCCTCTCTGAGCTTTAGTTTCTCCACCTGTAAACAGGGGAATCCCAATCTCCATCTCTAAGGAGTTTTGAGGGCTACATTAGGGCTTGCTCTAGGCACATTAGAATCACCTGGGCAGTACTTTAAAAATAGTGATGCCTGGGCTTCAGCCCAGATCAACTGAATCACAACCTCTGGGAGTATTTTCTGGCAGGTAGGGTGCTTTGAAAGCGCCCGGGAGATTCTCCGTGCAGCCAGAGGGGAGAGCCCTGTAACAGGTGATCCGACTGTAGCCTTGTGATGTCTCCAGCAGAGGAAGCAGCAAATGTTTCCCAATTAATCCACAGCAGCCTTCCCAGGCATTGTGGTCAGTAAACAAGCTGCTTTGTGCTTCTAATTAGGCAGCTCTCCTTTTCTCAGCTGTCCCCTCTGTGTTTGCATCGGAGCTGTTGGGGACAAGGAACAGCAAATGAAGTGCTGTCAGGGAGATGCAGCTGCTTCCTGTCCAGCGGCCTCGGGTGTGACAGGCAGGCATGGACCTACAGGGAGAATGACACAGCGAGAGACAGGTCTAGAGCAAGGGGCCCCTTCCATCCCTATTTTCCAAGAAAGTCAGAAAGAGATTGGCTTAATGCTTGAACTTGACCTGCAGGAGCTCCTAGCCACCTGGAGGAGGGACTTATAGAAATGCAGAATGCTGGGCCCTACTCCCAGAGTTTTGGGATTCAGTCTGTCTGGGCATTGAAACAAAACAAAACAAAACAAAAATCAATGATGCTTGTTAAAGTATCGTAAGGAAGACTTTATTCAAGGTTAAGGGGCTGTCACGATAGGTGTAGGGACAACTGTGATGGGATTTTGCAGTGAGGGAAAGAGATTGGGCTCAACTCTGAATACCGTGGGGCCAAGTGGGAACTTACAGGCAAGGAGCAGGAGCAGGGTGGTGACAGTGGGTGGAAAGTCACTGAGAGGAAGCATCAAGGGTAAGGGGATCTGGCTGAAGCAGGCCAAGGTGGTCAGACATCATCAGGGGGTGGTGGAGGATCAGGAACCTATCACATAGCGAGGGTGATCAGATATCCAGGCTGAGGCATTCTGGCTGAACTGAGTTAGCAGGATTCTTCCTAAAACCAGACAATGTGAGATGAACATGGAACCCAAAGCCTAGCTGAAACAGAGCTCAGGGGAGCCGGGGTGGAGTTTGGTTGAGGAGGAGTCTTTGTAGGGGTGGGATCAAGACTGTGCATTTCTGCCACATTCCCAAAGTAGTGCTACTGGCCCCGGGCTACACTCTGAGCATCAGGGACTTAGAGAGAGGCCCGGAGAGAAGTTAGGCAGACAGGCAGACAGACAGACAGATGACTCCAAGAGAAATCCAGATGCCACTGCCTTCATTCCATTCACACATATTCAGAGCTGAGAAAGGGCACGGGGAGAGAGAGAGAGAGGGAGAGGGAGAGAGAGGGAGATGTCAGAGGGAAGGAGGGTTGGATGGTTGGGTGGAAAGGGGAAGGGATTATGCAAAAAAACAAAAACACAAAACCAAACCAAACCCCCAAACCTTATAGACACAGATGACAGTGAGGTGATTACCAGAGGGAAGAGGTGGGGGAGATAGAAGAGGGTAAAGGGGGGATAAATGACAACGGAAGGAGACTTGACTTGGGGTGGTGAACACACAATACAATATATACAGGTGCTATATTATAGAATTGTACACTTGTATATAATTTTATTAACCAATGTCGCTCCAATAGATTCAATAAAAATTAAAAAAAGAAACGGGCCCAGAGAAGTGAGAGCCTCACAGATGTGCCCTGAGGCAGAGGTACTGGGGAGGCCGAGGGACCCAGACATGCCTGAGCAGAGTTGGGCAGAGACAGGACCCAGAGCGCAGATCCAGGGAGGACACCCCTCCCGGGTCCCTCACCCCAGCGTGGAGAATGACCTGACGCCTCAGGAAAGAGAAAGACCACCTCCAAAACACACGCCGACAACAAAAAAGCAGAGGAAGGGAGGCTGAGGGCAGATCTGGAGGAGGTGGAAATTCAGAGGGAGTGGGCACCAGGGTCGATGGACCAGGGCCTGGCGGGGAGCCCCTCCAGGCTCTCAATCTGGTGTAACAATCTGGTGTCAGCTTGCACCAGATTGTCACAGGGTTCGGTAGTTTGCCAGCTGTAAAAACTTTGATGTTTATGTTGGCCCTGGTGGGAGTGCTCACCCCATGCCAGGACCCTTGGGGAGCCCACTTTGGGTGGCTTTATAAACAATGGCTCCTCTTCTCTGCTTTGGGTTTGTTGTGACTGGACCTTACTCTCCACTCAAAGATCAGTTCCTGTAGCCTCCTCCAGGAAGCCTTCCTGACTGCACTGCCCATGGGGCTCTTGTCTCCTGTTGAGTTCTGCCGCTCCAGCTTTGAGGGCTTTGGTACCTTCTTTCCGCTGTGACTCCAGATGAAGTGTGACTCCCTTTCTGGCCCTCAGTATCCCATGTGTGAAATGTGGGTGGGGCTTGGCTGAATGACCCCAGAGTTTGTTTCTGTTAGAAATAATTTGTGTTACTCTTTTTTGAATCATGTTCCCTGTCTTTAAAACTTTCTTGAGTGAGGCCCTGCAATATGTGTTTATTTATAAGATATACACATCAAAGACATACATAAAATAGAAATTAGAAAGGATAAGATAAAAATTCAAATAGAAGTTAAAATAATATGTATATATTTTTTCTCTCCTGGGAGACCTCCGCTCTAGTTGGCAGGGTCCCTGGAGCCATCTCTGTCTCATGCAGCCCACAGGACTTTCGTGGCTCTGGGGAGGCTGTTCTGTGGTTTTTCTCGATAGTAACAGTGATAGAGTATTTACTCAGCACTCACTGTGAGCTCGGTGTCGTGATAAGCACGCCCATGAATTAACTTTATTTATTTATTTATCTGTTTATATCCCCACCCGAGGAGATGCCCGTTGATTTTAGAGAGAGGAGGAGAGAAACATCTATGTGAGAGAGAACTATTGGTTGGTTGCCTTTCATATGCACCCTGACCCATCGGGGACCAACCTGCAACCTAGGCACATGCCCTGACTGGAAATCACACCCACAACTTTTACGTTTACGGGACAATGCTCCCACTACCTGAGCCACACTGGCCAGGGCTGAATTAATTCTTTTAAGTCCCATCATAACTCTGAGGTGGGCACTGTTATTATCTCTCCTTCCTGGGGTTGGGGCGGGGGGAACTCAGGCACAGAGATGGTGAATGACTTGACATTGTCACATAGCCAGTAAATGGCACTGCAAGGATTTGAACCCTGGTCCGGCCACCAAGCTCTCAAGTGATGGAGGGTGTTTCTGTCTCTGAGCTGCAGCCCTGGAGCTACAGGCTCCCAGAAGGTGGAGGGCATGCTTCCTGTTTTCATACAACTGTTATTAGCACTGCTGGATATTCACAGAGAACTTCCCATAGCCTGTGCCAGGAGCTGTACCCAATAATCTCCTTTCTCTTTCCCCAAGCCCCTCGAGGTCAGTATGACTATTCTTAAAGAGCCTGACCCTGGCAGCCAGTGTCCTCCCCTGGACCTGGCCAAGCCGCAAGGTGCGATTTATCCACAAGCACATTAAGAGATGCCTCAAGTTGCCCTAGGAACTAGACTCTAGTTAAGTGCCTGAAAAGTAATTATAAACTCCAGAATATCTTTCAGCTGAGCAGGTGGCTGGAAAATTAGAAATCTATTTCTGAGACACCTTATGCTTTCCAGAAAGGCTGAGGTTACGTTTCAGGCAGGCGGAACTGGTGGCCTCCGTGGAGTGTGCGTGGACACGCGCGCGCTGGCACGCATGTGCGGATGGAGTGCGGCGGGGAGGGGATATGCCAGTCTGGGGGCGTTGCGGTGGCGCCTGCCCTTGCTTAGCGCTCCCTGCAGTGCGGATGTGGCAAACCGCCTTCTCTCTGGTGTCACACCGAGAGCTGGGTTGCTAGGACACCAGAGCTGAGGAGATGCCAGCTGATTTGCCAAACAATTTTTCTTCCAATTAGAAATAATTAGACAAAGGGAGAAAGTGTGCACTTGGATGGTGGCAAACAGGCTTGGCGCTCCGGGTCCCTGAGGAGCCATCAGGGCTTTGTGGCTGAAGATGGCCGGGAGTGTCATCTTTGAGTCCCTCTGGATCCAGAGCACCCACTCCCCTCTGGGAGGGAGAAAGAGAACTCATGTTTGTTAAGTGTCTACCACATGTAGGTGTCATGCTCGCTGTCCTACAGTCACGAACCTCTTTCTTTCTTTTTTTAAAAAATTATTTATTTTATTTATTGATTTTAGAGAGAGGAAGGTGGGGGAGAGAGAGATTTGTTGTTCCACTTATTTATGCATTCATTGGCTGATTCTTGTATGTGCCCTGACTGGGGATTGAACCTGCAACCTTGGTGCATGGGGAGGACACTCTAACCAACCCCCTGGTCAGGACTCGGGCATGACCCTCTTTCATGCTCACGACAAGCTAGAAAGAGTGACAAGCACCTTATGTTATGGTCTCTGCACTGCATGCCAGCCAGCCATGCCGGGCTCCTCTGGTCCCCAAACTCCCAGGGTCCTTGCACATGCTTGTCCCTCGGCCCAGCTGCTCATGCTCCTGTCTGTGTAGACAGCTACTTCTCATCCTTCTGGTGACCACTCTTATTATTCACAGTCGGGCCCCTTCCCTGCTTTCCCCCTTCAGTCCCTTGTTAATTGCCTTCATGGCACTCATTAGGGCTCAAAATTATTTTGTCTGTTGACTCGTTTTCTCAAGTCTTCCAGGCTAGAGTGCCAGATTCATGAGAACAGGGGACAGTGTGTGTCTCACGCATGGCACATAAAAGAGTCTGAATATCTGTTTGTTGAATGAATGAATGAATGAATGAATATCTCTGTAAGATTAAAAGGAAGCTCAGGCTAAGTGAACCTAAGGTTCTTCCTTAAGGTCTGCAGCTAGGAAGTGGTAGAGCCAGTCCTTGGCCCCATGGTGACCTTACTCCTGAGCTGGTTCACTTCTGCAGCATCACGCTGCCTGGGTCTGTGTCCCTCTCCAGAGAGGCCGGCTGCATCTCACGATTCTCCCCCCATAAGAGGGAAGGTCTCAGGGTCTCCTGTCATCCTTAGGTTTGGGATTCTAAACAGTGGCTATGTGGCAGTGTAGGGTACTGGTCCCTCGAGTCACCTTGCCTGGGTTCAAATTCAAGGTCTGACAATTACTAGCTTTGTGACTGGGCCTTAGTGTTCCCATCTGTGATATGGGGATGACAACAGAACCAATTTTATAAGGCTATTGTGGGGATATAATGGGATAGTGCATGAGGAAAGTTAGAACAGCGCCTGGCACACAGGAAGTGTCTCCTCTAATCTGAGTTCTAGGAGAAGCAGGGGTGACACAGTGTCCACTTGTGTGTCTGTGACACATCAGAGGCCATATCATGCAGCCCTTTGGGCCCCTGGTATGACTTATTCACCCTGACGTCTGAGCCCCCAAGTTCCCCATTCTGGGGATGATGAGAGCAGCTGGTGGATGGGGACGAGCACCGTGCAGTGCCTGGAGCACAGGAGCATCATTCCTAGCACAGTGCCTGGTGTTCAGTAAATGACCGCTGAACTGCTCCCGAGACAGCCAGGCCGAATATCCAACTGACTGTTGAAACTCTCCTCCTGGGGGTGCCATGGGCCCCTCAAATGCAACAACAAAAATAGTTACTGAACAGTACTGCATCAGGCACTGAATTATAGCAATGACCAAGGCCTGTACTTAATTGCCACTCTCTGTTGCTCCCCAAACACTTCTAAGTCTAAAATTGACCTCTTGTTCTCTTTCCCCCTTTCTCTTCCATCACTGCTGGAAAAAAAAAAAGAGAAAGTGAACAAAACCGAGCCCTGTGCCTGCTCCTGTTTCCTGCCTCAATGAACAGTCCCATTGCAATAACCTGCTTCTACACCTGCCCCCTCTACTCAGCAGTGAGTGATATGGAAAAGAATTACCATCAGGTTATGTCACTTCCCTTCTCCACTGCTTCCCCACTACCTGGGAATACTATCTAAACTCATTACCTTCAGGCTTTATACGACCTGGTAGCTGACCTCCTTTATGACCTCATGTACAATTCTCCTCTTTGCTAACTGGCTCACTCTTCTCCAGCCACACTTCTGTCCTCAAGCTCTCCAAGGTCATTTCCACCTGAGGGCTTTTACAACTGTAATGCCTTTGGTATATGTGGTGGATGAAAGATGACCACAGATTATTTGTCTCTCTTCCCACTGAGAGATGGAGTCTATTTTTCTGCCTCCTTGAGTCTGGGCTGGCATGTGATTGCTTTGACTAACAAAACGTGGTAGAAATGGCTCTGTGCCAGTTTTGGACTGGCAGACTGGCAGCTTCTGCCTCCTTCCTTTTGGAACTCAGTAGCCATACTGTCAGGAAGCCCAAGCAGCCTTGTGGAGGTCTATGTGGAGGTTAATTTTCACACCCAGCCAGCAGCCCCAGAAGAGCTCCCAGCTGACAGATCAACTTGCTAGGTCATATGGGTGAACACTATTAAACTATATTCCCAGCCCCAGATGGGCCGTCCCAACTGATGCTTCATGAAGCACAGTTCCTGCTGAGTTCTGCCAATATGGCACAATTGGGAGCAAATAAATGGCATTTTAAGCCATTAAGTTTTGGGGTGGTTGGTGATGGAGCAAAGGTTAAAACCATACAGTTGAAGATGCTCTTCTCCCAGATCTTTACCTGGCTAGCTCTTCATCATTCCAGCCACATCCTTACAGAGAAGTTTTCCCTGACCACTCAGCCTGAAAGGGTCATGTCACCCTTTCTTATTTTCTTCAAGTACTTTTTTAAAAAATATATTTTATTGATTATGCTATTACAGTTGTCCCATTCCCCCCACTTTATTCCTCTCTGCCCTGCACACCCCCTCCCACCCACATTCCCCCCCTTTAGTTCATGTCCATGGGTCATACATATAAGTTCTTTGGCTTCTCCTTTTCCCATACCATTCTTAACTTCCCCCTGTCTATTTTCTACCTATCATTTATGCTACTTATTCTCTGTACCTTCCCCCTCTCTCCTCCTCCCCCTCACTCACTGATAACCCTCCAAGTGATCTCCATTTCTGTGATTCTGTTCCTGTTTTAGTTGTTTGCTTAGGTTTTTTTTTTTTAGGTTTGGTTGTTAATAGCTGTGAGTTTGTTGTCATTTTAGTGTTCATATTTTTGATTTTCTCAGATAAGTCCCTTTAACATTTCATATAATAAGGGCTGGGTGATGATGAACTCCTTTAACTTGACCTTATCTGGAAAGCACTTTATCTGCCCTTCTATTATAAATGATAGCTTTGCTGGATTAAGTAATCTTGGATGTAGGTCCTTGACTTTTATGACTTTGAATATTTCTTTCCAGCCCCTTCTTGCCTGTAAGGTTTCTTTTGAGAAATCAGCTGATAGTCTAATGGGAACTTCTTTGTAGGTAACTGTCTCCTTTTCTCCTGCTGCTTTTAAGATTCTCTCCTTATCTTTAATCTTGGCTAATGTAATTATGATGTGCCTTGGTGTGTTCCTCCTTGGGTACAACTTCTTTGGGACTCTCTGAGCTTCCTGGACTTCCTGAAAGTCTATTTTCTTTTCCAGATTGGGTAAGTTCTTCTTCATTATTTGTTCAAATAAGTTTTCAATTTTTTGCTCTTCCTCTTCTCCTTCTGGCATACCTATGATTTGGACGTTGGAACGTTTAAAGATGTCCTGGAGGTTCCTAAGCCTCTCCTCATTTTTTTGAATTCTTGTTTCTTCATTTTGTTCTGGCTGAATGTTTCTTTCTTCCTTCTGCTCCAAACCATTGATTTGAGTCCTGGTTTCCTTCCTGTCACTGTTGGTTCACTGTAGATTTTTTCTTATTTCACATAATGTGACCTTCATTGCTGCCTGGGTCTTTTTTATGCTGTTGAAGTACCCAGTGAGTTCCTGGAGCATCCTGATAACCAGTGTTTTGAACTGTGTATCTGATAGGTTGGCTATCTCTTTGTTCCCTAGTTGTATTTTTTCTGGAGCTTTGAACTGTTCTTTCATTTGGACAATTTTTTTTTTGTCTCGGTGGGCCTGTTATGTAGTAAAGGGCGGAGCCTTAGGTATTCATCAGGGCAGGGCAACCCATGTGGCTGTGTTGTGGGGGAGGGGAACAAGAGGGAACAGTGCCCCTTGCTCTGCTGTCTGCCGGCTTTCAGTCACTTCCCCATTACCTACAAGTAAAGTGGGCCCTTCTGGTGCAGATTCCTGGGCGGGTGGGCTTGTGTATGTTCTGGGACCCTGTGGGTCTCTCTAATGAACTTTCCTGTGAGGCTGGGAGTTTTTCCTGCTGCCACCTCAACCCCCACAGGTGTTTTCAGGCAGAGGCTTTGAGGCTTATATCCCTGAGCTGGAACCCTGGGTTGCGCAATCTGTTTCGCTCCCCAGTTGTTCTTCCCAGTTTATCTGCAAGCGAATGTGGGACCCAGTCTGCCAGCCACTGCCTTACCACGAGTCCTCTCAGCCCAGCTGCCCATCTCTGCCACTCCTACTGGTCTGGATGAATGTTTCTTCTTTAACTCCTTGGTTGTTGAACTTCCATACAGTTCGATTTTCTGTTAGTTCTCGTTGTTTTTTGTTTTTAAATTTGTTGTTGTCCTTACTTTGTACAAGGAGGCACACTGTGTCTACCTATGCCTCCATCTTGGCCGGAAGTTCTTCATGTACTTTTAACTATTTGAAATCATCCTATCTCTTTGCTCATGTGTTATGAGAGAGAATTTTGTCTGTCTTCTCAGTGCCCAGAGCAGTGTCTGGCACATAGCAGGCCTTCAACAAATCTTTGTTGCATTAATCACCCTCATATCAGTTATGGATTCTGTACTTGTTTCCTATTGTTATTGTGAACAATTACTCCAAACTCTAGGGCTCAAAACAACAGCTTTATTATTATTACAGTTCTAGAGGGCAGAGTCAGAAGGGCTGAGCACACTGTGTTTTTTCTGCAGGCTCTAGTTCTAGCTTCTGCAGGCTTCCTGCATTCCCTGTCTTCTTGTCTTGCATCACTCGAACCTCTCTTCCATTTTTGCATCTTGTTTTTTCTCTGACTCTGACCCTCCTGCCTCCCTCTTATGAGGAGCCTTATGATGACATTGGACCCACCTGGACAATCCAGGCTACTCTCCCCACCATAAGACCCTTAACTTAATCACATCTGTCAAATCTCTGTTGCCTTGTAAGGTGACATTTGCAAATCCTGGGGATTAAAATGTGGACAGCTTTGGGGGATGTTGTGCTGTGTACCATTGGCCCAATGCCCATCTGTCTTTTTCAATGATTTATTTTTTGTACTTCCTCTCTCTTCCCCACTCTGCTGCCCCACCCCCCACCCCCAGGCTGCCAGTATCGAGAGGCTGCCTTGGTGGACAGATCATGGGTTCTCTACCCAAATAGCTCTTGACCATGAAATCTGGGAGTGGTAAAGGGATTCTAACATTTTTTAGAATAAAATATTATGATGTTCTGGTACACTGCATTGTTGTTAAGTACTGAAATGCAGGCAATTTTTGTTAGTATACCAATGTTATTTCAGTGTTAAAAAATTCTGAATCGTGGATGTCTGAAGCCTACCCAGAGAGTGATATGCCACATTAAGATTTCCAACTGAACAAAGGTGCACTCATTCAGAAAGCATTCTAAGCACCTCTCGGCCCCCTGTGAGACTCGTTCAAGATCTCTTACTGCAGTTTTAATCCCCACACTCTAGATAATAATGAGGATGAGTGGCTGAGCATCTTTCCCCATATTTTGGTTACTTGTATTTTCTTCAGAGTCACTTTGAGTCTCTGATGGAATCTGCCTAGAGTCAGAGGAGGGGCATGGGATGGTTGGGCACAGAGAATTTTAAACAAAGTGGGAAGAAGTTTTGCTAAGGGGATTTAGTGGTGAAGAAGGGCAAAGGTGTAGGGAGATTCCCCAGACTCAATTCTTAGTTCTCCTCCACTCTTCTCACCAACTTATTTAACAAACTCACATAAACTATAATATGTGCTGCACTCTGTTCTAAGTACTTTTTAAACCTTAACTAATTTACTCCCCAAACAATGCATTGAAGTAGGTGTAATTATCCCTGCTTCACAGAGAAGGACATAAAAAGGACAAATACCTTTGTCAAGGTCACCCAGCCATGGAGGAGCAGACTGGGATTGACATCGTAGTCCATGCGTTTACCCCTGCTCAATACTGGATTTTACCCAATGGCTAAATTCCCTCTGACATCCCTTCCTTTTTCCTCCTGAGCCAGCTGCTTCCTCATGGGGCCTGTGCTCCTTCCTTTCTGATCCTTTATTTTGGCCAGGACTTTCTTCCTCATCCTCCTACCTGAAGAGACTCAAGCCGGAAGGACTAAGGCAGCTCAGTCATGGACCCCACCCCATCTTGAGAAGAATGACATTTGAGGACCACGTGTGTGGTTCCTTGGTAATCATTGGTTGTTTTTAACAAAATATTGGTATGAGTTCTAGTCTTTCAATATCATGTAAACTAATTACTGAGATACTACCATTGATCGTTTTACTCCAGAAGTGCACCACTGGGTCAGGATCAGAGACTAGTTAATCATTAGGCCGTGTGGGTAGTAACCCAGAACACTCATTCATGAAGAGTTTCAGACATCGCTGGAATAAACTGAAGTTTTCACAGAAGACTGTATATCACTGGCAGGATATAAATGAGTCCTCCTTCTGCTAAGGTAGACAGAGAAGATGCTCTAAGGGAACACTGCGCAACATCTTCAACATGCGTTCTCTCTTTTACTCCTAATAGCACTTCTGTGAAGTGCGCATGGTTATGTGCATTTTACAGACGAGGAAACTGAAGCTCAGAGAGGTTCAGCAAGTGACACAAAGTCATAGTTAGCAAAGGCAGAGCTGGTGTGGCTGGGGATTGCCTGTGTCCAGGGTTAGTCATGCAGCCAGTTACTCTGTGGCCTCCAAGGAGATGGATGGTGGGGGGCCTTGATGGGGATATGGCCTAGGATACTTTCTCCTCTCCTCTCATCTCATAGCCAGAAAGGGGTGAAAGTGCCTGCAATGAACTCAGGTCTGTGCCCAATAAAGACCCATCTGTCATGGAGGTACAGTCTTTGGACTGGGGGAAGAAGGGAAGGGAAGGAAGACAAGGCTTCAAGAAAGATAGCATTTGAATGTGAAAGGGCCTATCTCCTTTTATGACTGTGTGCATAAGTGTGAGTTCATTGAATAAATATTTCCTGAGCCCCTACTGTGTGCCGGACACCATGCTGGGCATAGAGTACCATTAGTGAATAGGGGAGGCATTGCTTTTCCTGAGCCGCAGTCTAGAGAAGCACCATCCAAGAGAACTTCCTGTGATGATGGGAATGTTCCCACTGTGCCGTGAAGTAGCCAGGAGCGACATGTGGGTAATGAGCACTCGAAGTGGGGCTAGTATGACTGAAGAACTGAACTTCTGGTTTTATTTGGTTTTAGTTAATTTAAATTTAAATAGCCACCTGTGGCTACTCTATTGAACAGGGTAGGCATAGGGAGAAACACAGTAAACATAAAGAAATTGCTTAAGTGCTATGCAGGGAATAAGATACAGTAGGTTGAGAATAATGAGTATCTTGTTTAGACTGGATAATCCAGGAAGACCTCTTGGAGGAGGTGACATTTCAATAGAGACCTAGAGGATGTGTGTGGCCAAGAGTCAGGGAAACAGCCTCCCCAGTGGAGGAAGCAGTGTATGAAAAGCCCTAAGGGAAATGGCATGCTTGAGACTGTGAAAGGAGGCCAATGCAGTGAGAGTGGGGAGGGGTTGTACAAGATGAGGTCCGGCATCAGACCGACAGAGGTCTGATCATGTAGACTTGTAGGCTTGGGCAGGGAGTCTGCATTTTATTTAAAGTGCCATGGGAGACACCGAAAGGTCTTCTGCTCCAGGCTGCTGCATGGAGGATGGATTGTAGGTGGCATGAGCGGAAGTGTAGCAGTGGTGCAGACGAGAGACAGTGGTGCAGAGAGGAATACTGGTGGCTTCAGAGATGACAGGAGTGGTAGGTTTTCCAAATGGCCTGGATGTGGAGGGTGAGGAAGATTGTGGAATCTAGGGCGATGCTCAGGTTTTTGGCTGAGCCACGGGGCACATGGTGGTACCGTTTTCTGAGAAGAGAAACTTTAAATAAAGCAAGAGTCCAGCTGTTGGATGGTCACCTAGATGCTTGTTGAGGTGGGTAGGAATGCGGGGCATTTAATTGATTATGTCGCATCTCTGTGGGCTGCATATACACACACACTCCACGTGTGAGTGGGCGTGCATTCATCTTTGCGCACATCTGTGCTTTGGACAAAGTGAATCCATACATTTGGTGTGGGATGAGTGTGTATGCATATGAAGGCCTATATTTTGGATGAGTCTATCTATATGAATGTGCAGACACATTCGTGTAGATGTGGGTGGGATCAGCGTGTGTGAGTGTGTGAGTCTGTGTGTGGGAGGAGAATGTCTGTCTCCAGTCCAGGGTGAGCCTGGGCCTCTGTTTATCTCTGTGAGATGTGTATAAATAAGGAGGTGTGTGTATGTGTCTGCGTGTGTGCAAAGTGAAGATGTGTGCATGTTTGTGGGATGACTACGTGTACAAATCTGTGTGCATGTGTAGTTGTGGCAGGTGTGTATATTTATGCACAAGAATGGGGCTGAATGTAGTTGCACATCTCTTCCTGCATAAGTGTGTGTGCCGGGTCTGTGTGCACATCTATTTGGGGGACTGTGTGCACGGATCTGCATGTGTCTGTTCAGGAGGAGAGTGCGGCACATATGTGCACAGGTGTGAAGGAGTGTGTTCCAGGGATGGGTGTGTGTGCTATGTCTGTGCGGGGAATGTGCCTGCCTGTGCCCTTTGGGGCTCCCATGCCTGCAAGTCACAGAGGCACCACCTTGCAGAGTGTGTTATGACATGTTTATAGGTCTCTCAACCTTAATGCATTTTAAATTTCCAACCCAAGGCGATCCCGGTGGACTGCAGAGCCATTTGTTTCTTGCTGTGCTTTAAAAAGAAAAGTTTCTAGAGTAAGATCCCTTTTGCCTCCAGCTCAGCATCCCTACCTGATTCTTCAGGTTTCCTGATGGTAAGGAAGACACAGGCAGGAGTTCCAAAGCTGTGGGTGGGGGGCATTGAAAGCGAGGAGGGGACAGGGGCTCTGCGTATGGAGAAGGAGGAGGGGGTAGAGACTGGGGTGGGGTAATAGAAATGACGAGGTGGGAAGAGCATAAATCCCCTCCTTATTAGTTCAGGCCTGGACATGGAGGATTGCTCATCCATTTTCCTTGCAAACCCTTTTTCTCTTCTGTCCTTCTGAGGATTCGCACTTGGCTCTCTGCCTTTCATACCACATACTTAACCTGGGCAACTTAACCCCTAACTGTGCTAAGGCAGCTCCTGGCACCATATATCCCTTCCCAAGTCATTCTGGACATCCCAAGGACACCACATATGCCTTTGACAACTACAAGTGTCCACCACTTCTCTCCTGCCCCTATTGAAATCAAAATGTCAGCTCTGTCCCCTGGGCTGAAGGGGCCACAGCTCCTGCATCACTGTGTATGCCGAGGGCCCGAGGGACTGCTGCTGACTCGGCTGCTTGCAGGAACCCATGGAGGTAGGACACGAACAGCTCCTCAAACTCCAACACGCGTTTAGGGAGGCCTCCTTGTACCAGGTCTTAGGCATAAAGCCACTGGGGTTGTGCTGGGGCATCAGGTGACACTGCAGGGCTGGACTCAGAAGCACCTCTACCCTCATCTTTGGCCCAAGCTCTGGGCCTCAGATCACCCTTCCCTTAGGATGAGTTTTCTGCGAAGACTCCTTGCATCCTCATACCACAGCTCCTGGGGGCCTGCCTGCCCTCCTGCTGGCATGCCTGCATCCGAGGACACAGAGACTGGACTCTGGCTGGGGCCCCTGCATCCTTTGATATCACCTCTCTGGTGACCTCACTCTCTAGGCATTGGGGTCTCATTTGAAACAGCTTTGTATTGTAAGTTTTTATAATCCTGAGTGGGGCCTGGGGGCAGAAGCTGTGGCTTGGGTCTGCAGACTCGAGGGCTCTCTTTCTTGACCTTTGCTCAGCCACAGACTTGAAGGATTCCTCACTCTGACCCAAGAGGATAAGCCTCCCATTGGGTCTCCTTAACATCCTGTTTGCACCGTGGGGCTTCCTGGGGCCGACCTTGTCATGCCCCTTGGACATGTCCCAGTAGGAAGTCTGTCTGTAAACCCAGCTGAGTAACGAGGCAGGAAGGTCCTTCACAGGGACCATTCTGGAAACTGAAAACATCTTAAGACCAATTGGGTGACTTTAAAAATAATGGCTTCATTGTTTTGGTAAAAATGCTGTATCAGGTACTGTGGAGAGACTGGGTAGCTTGATGGCTAAGAACATGTTCTCTGGAGCCTGGCCGCCTGGCTTGAGCTCCGGCCTCTGCTGCTTGCTAGCCACGCGACTGCGGAAAAGCTGTTTTACCTCTCGTGCCTCAGTACCCTTGTCTCTAAAACGGGGAGAATGACACTATCCACCTCATAGGGTTGTTGTGAGGATGGAGTGCATTAACACATGTAAGGGATTGACAACAGTTCACAGCACGTAGTAGATACAAGCCTCCTCATTATCATTAACCGTTTTAACAAGTTAGAGGAAAGCAAAATTCACACCACATGCTACCACCCCGGGGACCTTCTTCCAGCCATCGCTCTTTGGGCCGAAACACACATAGTTCTATATAAATGTGATTAACGGTATGTGTGGTTCAAATACTTTCTCCCCACTTAGAGATTTTTCCATGTCAATCTGTACAGATCTACTTTATTCTTTGAAAATTAGCACTAATGAGCTATAATTTATTTGCTTAATCTATCACCCATTTGTGGGCATGAAAGTTGTTTCTAATTTTTCGCTATTATAAACAATGTTGTGTGTACCTGCTTATGCATATGTCTTCGTGCATTTGGGCTGTTATCTCCTTGGGCTAAATCCTAGAAGTGGGAATGCTGGGTCAACAAATATGCACATTTTACATCTTGATACATACGGCCAACCTGCCCTTTGGAAAGGTTGTACTAATTTACATTCTCTGTCAATGACATCTTCTCTCTTCTCGTTGAACCTTTTCTGTTTTGTTTCTGAGGCTCCCATCCAATTTACCCTGTGCCCCAGGTGAGGCCACCTGAATGCGGAAGGAAGCTGGGTGAACACATATTTTTTAAGTCATTTTTAATTGTTATTCTATTACAGTTGTCCCACTTTGAACACACATTTTTTTTGATTCGTCCATGAGATCATGAGCTGCCAAGAAAGTGTTGTCACCGAGGGCACTTCCTGAGGGTGACTTTTGAGGCGCGTGCTGCAACTGCCGTGGCTCTTTCTGCAGCAGAAAGGGTGGACTGTGAAGCATGAGGAAGCCTGTTGAAAAAGTGACTTTGATGAATGTTAAGCATTGTTCTTTCCAGACTGCACATTGAAGCAGCCTGGTTGATCTGACCCGACTTTGCATGTGAGCAGAGGCTTTGAGTGACAGATTGCCCTTTGCAAAGATGGCTGCAACTCCAGCTCCCGTGGCATAGGCTTCTGTGCGACAGGGTACACGCGACAGATGCCCTTGCCGAGCCCCATCAGGAGGTGGAGTCTAATTCTTTCCTCTTGAATCTGGCCTGACTTGGGACTGGCGGAAGTGATGTTCTTACCAAGTTGCTGAACCGTAAATTGGGAGCAAACTAAAATGATGATTGCTTTATGTCACTAAGTTTTGGGGTATTGGCTGCATGATAACCAGAACGTTTAGTCCCTGTGTATTGGGGAAGACAGTTCAGTGAAGTGCAGCTGTCTTCAAACTTGAGGTGGCTGGGAATTAACTGGCGCTCTCATCAGTAGTGCAGATTC
Source organism: Trachops cirrhosus (assembly GCA_028533065.1). NCBI lineage: Eukaryota > Metazoa > Chordata > Mammalia > Chiroptera > Phyllostomidae > Trachops > Trachops cirrhosus. The sequence continues at coordinate 20,366,509 of CM052542.1, read as the reverse complement.
CTGGGCCCTGTCTCCAGAGTTCTGATTCATTGGACCTGGGGTGGGGTTGGAGAACCTGCATTTTCAGAGGGGTAGCCCAGGAAATTCCGACATAGTTGGAACTGAATCAAACTTTGGCAAACTTTAAGAGCGAGGGACTTGGATTTGAATTTGGATTCTGTGGCTTTCATCTCTCTGAGCCTTCATTCTTCATCTGTAAAGTGGGGGCAAGAATGGGTCCCACTTCATGGCAGTATTGAGCGGGTTAAATGAGAGAATACCTATAGTGTTTATGTATTATTTCAGTTATTAAATTAAAATTAATATATCCTAAAAATTAATTTACTTTAAAATTATATTGATTATATACATGATTGTAAATTAAGATTGTTAATAACAGAAATACATGCAGGTAATCTAATTTTTATTCTATTCTTTCCCTCCTATTCTCACCCTTCCCTACAAAGGTAATCATTTATATTTATTTTTGGTTTATCTTTCTATTATTTTTGAAAACTATACAATGCATTATTATGTTTCTAAACTGTCTTTAGATCAACAGAAGGACCCAAGTGTTACTTACTTTCCCAAATTTCATGTTAAGTAATCTTTTTATTGGTGTATGGACTATACAAATGTTCAGTGTATAGCTCCGGGAATTGAACATTTGGAAACTCTCAGAGTGAATGTGGCCATCTAATTACCTCTCAGATTAGGAAAGCGAACGTTGCCAGTTCTCCACAAGCACTGCTCACATGTCCTGTGTTTCTGAGATGTTTGGGCATCTTCTTTTGTGGAGTGCCTGTTTAAGTGTTTGGCTCATTTTTCAATTGCGTGGTCTGTCTTTTCACAATTGGTTTGTAGGGCTTCTTTACATAGTCTGGAAGTGAGTCTGTTGTTGATGATAAATATTGCAACCATTTTTTACTATGCATTTAAAAAAAATCTCTGAATGTCCTTTGATAAACAGAAGTTCCTAATTTTAAAGCAGTCTGGTTTTTCAATCTTTCCCTATATGATTAGGAATCTCTTGTTCTGTTTAAGAAATCTTTGCACCCCAAAGTCGTAACAAGATTCTCCTGTGTTTACCTCTCGGAGCTCTATTGTTTTATCTTTAACATGTAGACACCAGAAACTGCTGTTTGAGTGCAGTGAAGAAGGGTTTAAATTACATTTTATCCAAATCGATGTCCTGCAGACCCAGCCTCATTTATTGAAAAGACAACCTCCTTTCCCACGCTGCAGGAATCCTGTTTTAAAAAATTTGAGTATCAGTCAAAAATCATGGGTTTGATGTGCTAATTTATTTTTCTCCTGTGTTATCTTCTAGGGGGTTTATAGTTTTGCATTTCACATTTAGGTCTGTGATCCAGCTTCAGTTAATTTTTGGGAAGAGGTCTGTGTCTAGATTTATTTATTCTTGTATGTGGATGCCCACTTGTCTTAGCACCATTTGTTAAAACTATTTTTTGTGATATCCGTTAAAATAAACATATACTTATGAAAATAAGAAATGCTTAATCTGCATTAAACCACCGAAAATCATCTTGCATTCCATGCTTTAGTAAACCTCACAGCGTGATGTTGAGATCGCAGCCGCAGCAGATGAGAGGGGGCTTTCTGTAGGGTTAAGTTAAAAAAATCCTTAAGACTCTACTTTGTAAGAAATTCATATTTGTTTCAGAAACAAGAGAAAATGTAGGCAACTATAAAGAAATAAGTAAAAGTCATCTATAATCCTCCTACTCAGAGGTAGACCCTGCCACCATTTCAGTGTTTTCTCTTCCAGCCATCTCTCTCCCTCCCTCCCTCTCTCTCTCTCTCTCTCTCTCTCTCTCTCTCTCTCTCTCTCTCTCACACACACACACACACACACACACACACACACACGTTCAGGCTTATAACGAGGGGCTAATGATGACCTGGATGCTGGGTGGCTCAGTTGGTTGGAATGTTGTCCGTACATCAAAAGTCTGCAGGTTCAATTCCCAGTCAGGGCACATACCTAGGTTGTGGGTTCGATCCCTGGCCAGGGTGCTTATGGTGGTGGTGAGGGGGCAAGCAATAGATGTTTCTCTCTTACACTGATGTCTCTTTTGATCTCTCTCTTTCCCATCCTCTCTCTCTAAAATCAATAAACATATCCTTGGGTGAAGATTAAAAAATATATATATATATATATAAAGAGATGGTAATGAATGCATATGGTTTTGCACTCTTAATTTTTACTTACTATGTTCTTAACAGGTCTTCATGTCAATAAATGACACTTTCACATAATCATTTTAATGGATATTGATGCATGATACACTAGTGTTCCCCACTTCCTCGAAGTCCCTCCTAAACACAGACTCTACCCCCGCCCCACTTTAAGCCCCTGCCTTCCAGACTCACATTTTAATGATACCCACCACTGCAGCTTAAGAAATAAAGCCAAAGGCCTCTATGTTCCCTTTCCCAATTCCACTTTCTTTTCTGCCCCTGAGTAACCATTGTTCTAGAGTTAGTGCTTCTCATTTCCCATGCATGAATATATTCTCATTACTACATCCAAATGTACCCATTAACAATGTATAGTATTGTTACTATAGGCCTAAAATCTGTATCTACATAAAATGATATTCTACTGTATACATCCTTTTGTATGTTGCTTTCTTCACTCAGAATGATGCTTTTATCTATGTTGCTGTAAAGTAATTTCTATTTATTCATTTTAAGTGCTTTGTAGTATTCCTTTATACCACAGTCGACTCATCCATTTCCTATTGATAGTAAAGATAAATACCGATGCCATCTTCTTGTGCAATCTGTAGGAGTTTCTGTAGAGACCATACCCAGAACCAGAAATGCAGGGTTGAAGGGTGTATGTCCTCAACTTTACTAGACATTGCCTACCGAATTGCTCTCTAATATGGTTATATAAATGTACAATTCTATCAGCAACGTAAGAAATTTCCTGTTGCTTTACATCTTAACTAATCCTTGATATTATTACATATGTAATTTTTATCCATCTGATGGCTGTTAAATGGCATCTGTATTAGCCTGGAACCCATTAGGAAATCAGACATCACACAAGATATTTCAAATAGAGGGAATTCAATTCAGGGAATTGGCTATATGGGTGTTGGGATGCGCAGAGGTGACTCAGAGATAGTAACTGCAGGAAGCAGGGAGCAAAAGAAAAATTTTGGGAGGGGCGCTAAAACCTAGGAGCTTGGAGCAGGGGTTCAGGGTGCTCAGACCTTGGAAGAAGGGGTGTCATCCACTGCTGGGGTACCTTGGAGAGGAGTCTGAGGCGTCTGGAGCCCACCTCTGCTGCTGCTGGGAGTGTGTTGGCAGGAAAGGGGGAAACGGGAACTCAGGCCCCTCTCCTCTCCCCCTGCCTTCCCACCTTCCTTGAGCGCCTCCCTTTGCTGGAACCGAGCAGGAAGCCAGCTGGTCCTGGAGTCTGGCAAGTGGAGTGTGCAGAGTCCTGGCCCCAGCAACGGAGCAGAACATGGAACGGTGGATTCAGGCTGAGAGGCACTGGGTAAATAACTTGCATTGCATCTCGCTGTGTGTAGCAAATGTTACAGCTAGGTTCTTTCCCTTTTTATCTGTAGCTTTTTAAAACAGCTCCCCTCCCCCCCAACATCCTTGCACATACATTTTCCTTAGAATTAGTTCCTGGAAGCAGAATTAGAGAGTTAAAGAAAATATCTATTTTTAAGGCTTTTGATTCAGGCTGACGAAATTGCTGGAGGAGTAGGTTTTGCAGCAAAGGGAGTCCCTTTCATGGTGTATTCCTGGAAACCGCATAGTGGATAGCAGCAGCGAAGATGCTCTTTCTACACTGGAGAGCTGTATTACCTAGGGATCACTTTCTACCCGAGGGATGAGTGAGGTAGTTCTGACTATCCTCCGTCAGAAAAACAGTTATGGCCTTAGACTCCCATGTCACTGATTGTAGTTATATTAGCCCCTGAATCCTGTAAAAAAGATATAAATATCCATTACCCATCGACCACAGAAAAACCACAGTGAATTATAAGTTGCACCCACACAATTATAGCACACAAAAATATAATTCCATAGTGTCATTCATGCAATTTATCTCCAAATAATATATCCTTACAGCAAATGCTCAGTATTTAGTTGACTGTGGATTTGTTGACTCAGTTGGGTTCGGAAGGAGTGTGTGTGGGGAGTATGGGGGCTGGAAAATGGGCACTGGGGTGGGTAGAGAGGGAGATAAAAGCCTGGGTGTAGGAGGGTGGAGGAAATGAAGGCCAGTTAGCGCACTGGGGATTCTAAAGCACAGGGGCAGCATACACTATGGAAGAAGGGAAGTGTGGGGGTGAAGGTGGAGCAGTGCTGAAGGAACACCTTGCCTACGTCACCACATTTTATAGCTCTGGCTGCTCTATCTGCCCAGATTCTTTGGCCTGTGCTCTGCTCAGCTCTGCTGAGAGCATGAATCCCTAATAGATGATTGCAATCATGAGACTCCCCACCAACAGGTAATCAGGAGGCCAGAGCCCCTGTCCACTGGCCAGGTATTCATCTCCAAGGGCACTGTCCCTGCCACACTCATCTTGGAGCGGGGCCCTGCAGAAGGAAGCTGGATGTGGCTTTGGCTGGCTGTCATGAGAAATGCAGGGTTGTCGTCTGGGCCTCGAGGAAAGGTCCAGGTGACATCTCTAGCTCTTGACACTTTCTAAAATGTATGTCCACAGCACTTTGGAGAAGGATGCCAAAACCTTCTCCAGCCCTGACTCCTCTCAAATTGCCTTCTGGACACCTCTAGCTGGGTGTCCCATAGGCACTTTGGCATCAGCCTGTCCCCAGGGTGACCTTCCATGGGGACAGAAACTGTCCGTTTGGCACACCATGATATACTCAGAGCCCCATGCAGTATTTAGCTCAGATACGCAGGAAATGCTGATTAGATGAAGGAATGGTGTTCTAAAGCAAAAACCGTCACTTTCTACTTAGAAACAGTTCTATCTCTGGCTACCTTGTCTGTCCCTGACTTCACTATTATCGTCGTGAACTTGACCTTCCATCTTCCTCCTCACATCTGATTGCTGAACAAATCCTCTACACTCTACCCCAGTGATATCTCTTGAATCCATTCCCTCATCGTTGCTATAACAGACTACCTTAGATTAGTCTCTTTCTGCACTTTGTGTCACTCTTCTACTTCCTGATCTAAAACCTGCAGTGGCTCCCGATTGCCTCCAATCTGATAAACTGAAACTTCTTAGTTTGGCCTTCAAGGTCCACCACTGGCCTCCACCATCCTTCTGTCCATATCATCCATTTCTCCTCTGCCAGCCTCCTGTTTCTGCCAAGCTGGTCTCCTTGTTCATCAAATTTAGCTGTGCTATAATTGTGTGGGTGCAACTTATAATTCACTGTGGTTTTTCTGTGGTCGATGGGTAATGGATATTTATATCTTGAGTTCTCCTTGAACTCAAACCTTGTTCATAAACCTGTTTTGGGTTTACCTGTCTTTATATCAGGGCTCGTATTCTCTGTCTGCACTCTCTTTTCTTCATTGGTTGATTCTGGATTTGATCACATCTCCTACTGAATCGAGAATTAGATGAACTCACTGTGAGACCCCTTCTATGTGTATGTCAGGTGCTTGTCATAGAAGTGAGGCTCTGGTATGCTCAGGGATGGTCAGGGTCACACAACTGGTGATAATACTGCTACCACTTGTTGGCTACATGTTTCAGGTACTATTATATATGTTTTACATGCTTTCTTTCCAATACTCCCAATGAACTTGCAACATATTTAAATGAGGTTGCAGCACTGAAGGATTACACACCAGCTGTGCTCACTGCCAGGCAAGACCCCTGGAGAAGCTGGCTCAGTGGATGGAGTGAGCTATGACTGGGAGAACAGGAGCTCAGAGTCTTGCCAGAGGTAAAAGCGGGGAAGCAGACCCAATGGGGAATGGGTTCCTGAGCCATCAGGGTTGGAGAGTTCTTGAGTTGTCCTCTCTCCTGGGAAGTGTGTGGATAGGAGAAGCAGCTCTTGTCCCATGGAGATAATTTGTCATTCTTCTTCTCTTGCTTCCCCTCCTGCACCCCTCCCCTCCTCACTATGTGATCTGACATAAGATCAATGTTACACCTAGAGGTTTTGTCCTTGGGGCCCAATGGCCAAATATATAATCTCAGTTGGGAGTGGGGTGGAGGGAAGCACAGAATGGAGAAGGGAATTATTGTTCTAGACTAGGAAAGAAAAAAGAAAGGAAGGAAAACCAACATGGATTGAGCTCCTACTGTGTACAGGACACTACACCAGCTGATTCTATGTAAGCCAACTGTTTGATTTTCCCAACAACCTGTGAAATATGTAACTTGCCTTATTTTACAGATATGAAAACAAAGGCTCATAGGGGTTAAGGCGTGTATCCATGGTCACTTGAATGTTAGAACCAGGTCTGTAACCTCAAGAACCCCTGCCACCTCATGGGTTTTAGGAGGATGAGTACCAGTTGAATGCAATGCATTTGAGGGGCCCCTGGCATGGCTGGGCAGAAATGCTCAGGTGCAGTCGTTGGGGTCCTAGGATTGCCATACGATAGGGTACGGTGAGAGAAAAGGGCTCAGCAGAGACCACTCTTTTTTTCCTCCTCAGTAATCAGAATCCCCAACTTTTAGCTGGACATAGCCACCTGGAATACTTACTACTTCCTAACCTCCCATGAGACTGGGTGTGGCCACATGCTAAACTGTATTTGGTGAGGGCAAGGGGTAATTCTTCCTCATGCTTTTACCACTCTTTGCCTCTTTCTTCTTCCTGCAGACTAGGATGAGGGTGTGGAGGTCAAGCAGTTGTTTTGTGCCCCAAGGCAGCAGGAGTATGAGCCACTATGACTGTAGAGCCACCAAACTCTCTCAGACCTGTAGAGTTCATACCTGCAAGAAACATGAACTTCTGGCTTATCTAATCCACTGTTAGTTTGTTTCTTTTTCTGTAAAATAAAAATAATCTTAACAAGTGGAAAGGCCAAAGGCATGTTCTTCATCTAGGGCTGTGGTTCTCAAGCCCAGCTGCGCCTTGGGCCTTCCTAAGACCAGCTGAATGAGTCGCTGTTGCAGGCTGGGGCTGGATAGTGGTATTGTAAGCTCCTTCGATGATTCTAATGTGCAACTAGTCCTCTAGGGGCATCAGGGATGATGTAGGGAGGGGATGTTCCTAAAAACTGGAAAATAACTAGGAGAGTGAGCCGTGAAGCCAAAGGAGGAGAGAATTTGAGTAAAAAGACTGGTGGGCACCAGCAACAAATTCCTCCATTGGCAGCTGAGAAGACGTCATTGAATTAGGTGATCAGGGGTCATTGGTGGAGGCAGGAGCACAGGCACTGTCTGAAATGGGCTAGAGGTGTTGAGTGCTCAGGAGTTGTAAGAGGTCAGCGGGTGATGGAAAGGAGACAGACCATTAGCTTGATGGGGTAGGGAGTTAATACTTGGCAATAATGATGAAATTTCCTTGAGTAATAAAAGGGCAGGCACATATTAAGCCCTTTCCAGGCATCACCATCTCAATTCACAGCAGTCCTTTCTCTGGACAGGGACTATTATTTCCACTTTACAGATGGGGGATCTGAGATGCAGGGGTGAAATGACCAGCTCAGGGCCATGAAGCTGCTAAGTGATGGAAGCTGAACCTGAACTCAGATCTGCCTGAAACAAGCTAGGCCCATCCTGGGAAGGCCACTGCCTTTAGCTTGGAGGCAGTCTTGAGCCCGTTCATGGCCAGAGGCAAGGGAGAGGGTTCGGGCACAGATCCTTGAGGAGGTTTGGGGCTGTGGAAATTGGACTGCAGTGTTACCCTTGGATGGGAGGAAGGATGAGGATGAGGATGTGGGGAGGTGTTGAGAGGAGGAAGGTTGAGCCCTCCTCTGCCACCTTCATCTTTTTCAGGAAGGGAGGCAGGGCCACAGCAGGACCCTGGGGGCAGTATGAACTCACTGAAGCTCAAACTGCCATACTTTGTCCTTAGCCAGAGGGCAGGGGAGTCACCCTGTCTCTGACATGGTTTTGAGGCCACGGGGCCTTGAGATAAAACCCATTTCTGGGCTCTGATAGTGTTAAGCTGAACAGAGCTGGTTATTAAATGTCCAAGGACACAGGTTCTGATAGGGATATGGGTGAGCTACCCTTACCTCCCATCCCCAGGACAGCTTACTAACAGGATCCTGTTGTGGCTGCAAATGAATTTTCCGTGATCCCTAACTCTTTGATTCCAGCAGCCATCTCTGGAGAGGAGTCCTTAGGGAGAGCAGGCAGCCCATCCAGATTTTCTGCAGAGAGCTGGCTGACTGCTGCCTGGACCACCTTTCAAGTCTCCTCAAATTATTAAGTTGACTACTGGGTGCTTAGAATGTCTCAAGTTCAAAGGCTGGCAGGCTGGAACCAGACATCTGAGGGACCTTCAGGCACCTTAGCAGGAAGAATATTAAGACATGGCTGCCCGGCTTATCGGGAGACTGGATAGGGATCAGAGGGAATACATTTTATTCTGTGAGTTGCAGGGCACAGGCGTTGTTCTTCTGATGTCAGGCCTGTTGGTGGGTCTGACTTTTGTGCAAGTTTCTGGGCCATGGGGTTTGGATGGGAGGTGGTGAAGTGCGCGGATTTTGGCCTGTGCTCCTGGGAGCCCAAGGGGTCGGTGGGACAAGTAGAAAAGTAAGCAGGGGCGCTGCTCCCCCTGCCCCCCTTCAACAGGCGAGTCTCTGGTTTTAACTGTTTTATAAATTGGGGTCTCCACCAATGCCATGTTTTGTTTTTTTTTTTTAAAAAAAGGATTTTCATTGCTATAAAAAAATCCTCAATGGGGTGTCAAGTTTTGGAATGAGAAAAACCAGGGTTTGGGTCCTGAATCTGATTCTGTCTAGCTGTGTGACTTAGGCAGACACTTGGGCGCATCGCTAAAGCTCTTTGGGCTTGTTATCTGTAAAACAGGATCATAAAGTCTTCCTAGTAGGGCTGTTTGGAAGACCAAATGAGATACTGTATGAGAAGCTCCTAGAAAGGAGTTTTCCATGAAGATGTTTATAATGGAGTAAGTCATTTGTTTTCAAGAGTCACTTTCAGAGAGAGTAATCATGACCAAGAACTTGAGAGCCTCCTGTGGCAAGTATTGGTGGCCTGTTCTCATTTATTCTTCAGGACACCCCCCTGACGGGGCAGATGACTCTGCCTGGCCCCTTTCCGATTTCAGGTAAAGAAACAAGGCTCAGAGAGAGGTTACGTGACTTGCCCAAAGCCTTGCAACTAATTCACTGCAGAACTGGAATTCCAGCAGAGGGAAAGGGTCAGGGGTCAGGGTCTTGGTGCCACTAACTCATTTATTTGTTTTTCCTACAAATGATTATTGAGTCCCTGAGTATATCCCGAGTATATCCTAGATGAGGGACTCCTGTCTTTAGAAGCGTATGCCAGGAGCCACTTAGCATGGCGTTCCAGGTCTGTCCCAAACTGGCCCTTGCCTTTCTTTCTAGGTTCTGTTCTGCCACTTCCCCTTTGTACACTGTAACCCAGAATCAACACACTGCACATAGTCCTTTGAGGTCACAAGCCTTTGAACCTGCTGCTTCTTCTGCCAGAAGCCCTGGCTTCCCCTTTCCATCTGGAAAGCTCCTATTCAGTTGTCAAAACGTGATGTTGTCTTCTTTGGGAAGTTTTCCTTGCTCACTCCCAACTAATATTATTTTGCATTACTTGTATAATTAAATTTCCTTTGCATTTCTGAGTTCCTGAGTGTTTAATAACTTCCCTAGGTTCACACAGCTACTTACTGTCTGAGTCAGGATTAGAACTTGGAAGTTTCTGACACCAAAGCCAATAAATGTAACTGCTGGAACACATGGCCAGTAAATACAGCGGTTCCTTCTCTGGGCTCCCAGAGCACCTCTGCTCTTCGTGGAACTCATCGCATTTAACTGTGTTCACTTGCTGGTGATCTCTTTAGGGGAAAGGCCTGTATGGGAGTCAATATGACTTTTCAGCAAAGAATCAACAGTGCAGATACGCATGGAATGATAACAAAGGTAATTACTGTGCCTGGTTCTGGCCCGACCTCTCAATTTTGATTGTATAATTTATCACTCCGGACAATCCATGAGAAAGTGATTATTTTTACTCTTCCCATTTCACATTCAGGCCAACTGAGGCTTCGAGTTGAAACAACTTGTCCAAGTCCCACAGCTAAAAGGGGCAGAGTTGGGATTCAGACTAAGGTCTGGCTTATTTCAGAGCCCACTGTCTTCACTTCTTACTACATGGCTTCACCTGAACGTGTTCTGTCAGACCCTGAGCTGGCGCTGCGGGTACAGAGGCAAGTGCCATAGAGCTCCTACCCTCAAGGAGCTCATAGGCAACTGGGGGAGACAGCCATCTGACATGAATGGACAATCATAACATAAGTATGATGAAGGTAGCCCAGAGGAAGGACTGAATAATTCATCAGGCAGGGGAAATGCTAGGGTAAAATTTCATAAAAGAGGGGATATTTGAATAGGGTTTTGAAGGTTAAATAAGAGTTTTCCAGGAGACAAGAAGGTGGAAAGATGTTCCAGTCAGAGAGAGTAATATATATATTATGTGTGTTCGTGTGAGTGTGTGGAGAGGGAGGGAGGAAAGGAGAGAGGGAGAACGAGAGAGACTGGGTGGCAGGAAGACTCCGAGTGTTCTGAAGTAGTTTCCCCCCCCTGCCTCTCCACCCCACAGCAGACTGTGGGAAGATGCAGAGTCGCAGCTGCAGACAGCTCCTTGCTGTCCCTCTGCTGGAGTATTCATTTCTGTCCTCACACCTGTCTGCTTAGAAAGAAGCAGGTGGGCTGTGAAGCTCTGTGGGACTCCTCTCAGTGCTGGGACTGGAGGAGAAATGGCGGGGACAGCCGGTCAGGGCATCTGAATCCAATGCCTGCTCCCCGTTCCTCAGTGGTGCAGCTCAGCTCCCAGCTCCCAGCAGGGGACAAGGAGACTGGGCCAGCGTGACCGAGACCCTTGTAGGTGGTGGGGACATAGGGCTCTCAGGGCAGGTTCTGGAGGTGGAGAGCACGTCTTCCAGTTGTCTTCTTGACAGCAAAGAGAATAGTGATCTGGGGTCTGACTGGCTCAGAAGCTGGGGTCTGTCTTTCCCCAGTCTCCTCAGCTCTAGATCCTCATAGAGGCTGCAGGCCTAGCCTGCCAACTCCAACACCCTGACCAGCCTGGCTCTGAGTGGGGAGCCCAGCCTGGCAGTGGGGGATGGAGGTGCCATTGTATTTCCCCGAATACTGGATCTGAGAGCAGGGGCACCCCGGGCACCCGGGGCCCACAAGCTCCATCATTCCCCTCATGGCAGGTGCCCAGGCCCATGGCTGGGTCCTGGCTTTACCTGTTATTCTCCACTGGGGTAAGGCCCTGACATCCAGCTCCATCTCTGGGAGTAAGGCCTCCCCCATGGACTGTTCCTGGCCCTTGGTCCCTACTGCAGTCTGGGAACCTGCTTCACCAGGAAGGCCCCACCCAGCCCCACCCAGATGCTCCCCACCTGCCTTTGTGTTTGTTCAAGTCTAGGTTAGACTTTCAGGTGCCAAAGGGTTTGATTCAATTTGACCACATCTCCTTGGAACTGTCTAGTAATTTGAAACCCAAGCTGCCCCTGCTTAGCTACCTGCCAAGCAGTGTTCCTCTCCCAGCCCAGTTCTTCCCCTTTCCTGGTCCCGTGTGTGTCTGAGAACATGCTGGGGGGGGAGTGATGCTGCCGTGATGACAGGTGGGACCATGGCAGTGTGTGTGTGTGTGATCATGGAGGCCATCACGTGTAGTTGTGCTGCAGCCTCATTCTATGTGCACCGTGAATGTGAACATGCATGGCTTCCAGTACACATGCATGTGACTGTCTAGAGATACATGCCTGTCTCTCCAATACATACATATGCATGTGTACATACAGGTGTGTATCTGGCTATCTAAGTGTGTGTCTGTGTTTGTCCTTCTCTGAGACAGGCCTTTTGCCCATCTGACTGGAAAGGGGACAGGGGTCCAGTCTCCCACTGGGGATGGGCTGGCTTGTGACCAACGGAGTGGAGGTGAGGGGTCTCAGAGCCTCTGGAGGCTTTCTGCTTAACACTCTGGGTCTTCCCAGCTGCCCCGAGTCTTGTGGCCTCGGCTCTGAGAACTTTCAGATTGTCTGGTGCCCCGCTGCAGCCTCCAACCCTTTCCCTTGGGAAGTGTGTACCTGCAGAAGGTACAATAGTCAGTACCCCCAGACTCAGTCTGGACAATGGTGCCCACCATCCTGGAGTCCCCCACTGTGGCCCATGCAGGCCCTTCTCCACTGCTAGTGTCCAGGTGCTTTTGTCTGAGGTTCCAAGGAGCCTGAGGACAGGGTCCTGGTCTGGCATGGCTGTCCTGAGGCCCAGCTTTGCCAAAGAACTCAGAACTGCTTGGAGCCATTCCCAAGGGCCCTGGGCTATGTCTGGGTGCCTGTCCAGAGCTCTGCCTCCTCAACAAATCTGAGGATGGGCAGGGGGAGCACTTGTGGGAAAATTACCAATTTAAATCGGAAATACAAGCAATTTGGACGGAACCCCAGGATGGCAGTTTGAGAGCTCATTCTCTGCCCTGTGGGGGTTTGATTACAACCAACTTGGCTGATAACGTGCAGAGAGGACCAGAGAAATGGTTTCCAAGGAAACTCACATCTTTCTAAGCCCATTCTGGCCCAGGTGGGAGCCAGGGCTGGTCAAGAAATCAGAGGTGGTGCTTAGCACCACTGGGCTCCCTTCCCTGCTCCCTGGGAGCCCCTCCCTGCCCGCACTTGCCTGCTCTTACTCCACCCATATACACCAAACCTGGCCTGCACTTCCATTTCTGGCCACAACAGTTTCTTCTCTCCTTGTTTCTGTCTGCTCCCTCAGTCTCTGTATTTATCTCAGCCTTTGCCTGTACAGACTTAAACATTTGGCAAAGTTTGCAAACACTCCAAAAATAGCTACTAATGTCTGCTATTCATATAGCACCAACTATGTTTCTGAAAGACCACCGGGTTCACTTCTATTATTTCCATCTTCACAGCAACCCTGTGATAGTAAGGATACTGTGTGTTCATCAAATCCCCTTTCCTCCTGGAACTACATTTCCCAGCATGCCTTGCTGGCAGGTAAAGTCGAGTGATCAAGTTTTGGTCAATGGCATGTGGGTAGAAGTAATAAAGGCCACTTTCATGTCTGTCCCCTAAAATTATTACATGTAATATTCTATACACTTGCTCACTCTTTTTCCTAATGGGCTGCTGAATCAGAAAATCCATCCCTAGGGGACGGTGGAGCTAGTGGACTGAATTCCTGCATAATTTTATATGATAGTCCCCTGGCCCCTTCCCTCGATTGTAACATGCTAGCTAAGACACTGTGGTTTTGGGGGGATGTTTATTAAGTAGTTGCCTGACTTGATAATACAAAGCCTAAGATAGGAGGTATTTGTCTCCCAGAGAGGAAACAAACTCAGAGAAGCTAAGTAACTTGCCAAGGTCACACAGCAAATAAGTGGCAAATTGGAAATTTGAGCCCACGTTATGTCTTCTCCACTATACCAAGCTAGCAGGGCGGCTGCCCTGTACAGCAGTTTGCACTGCCTTTGTCTGCCTTCGAGGAGTCACAGAAAGGAAGACACAGAGCCAAGACTAAGGGACGGAGAGGGAGGGAGCAGGTGGAGGACAGGTGTGTGGAGTGGTGCATCACAGCAGCCAAGAGAGGAGAGTTTCATGGAAGGTGGTCAGTTGTGTCTAGTGAGACCTAGCCAGGTGGAGGGGAAGAGGGCTGAGGAAAAGACCATTAAAATGAACAACCGTAGTGACAGTTTCAGCTGAGTGATGGGGCAGATGCCAGACTGCAGGGAGTTTGGGAACAAGTTGGTGGTTGTATTGGTGAAGGGAAGAAGATGAATAAGGGGTACTGTAAGGGGAAGCCAGGCCAAGAGAAGGCATTTTGAGGAGTCAATGTTTAGGACGAGATTAAGGATAAAAGAAGAAATCATGACCTCTACACAATGCAAAGCATCCGAATGTGATGATTTCCCATTTCTGCCTGGCTCTGGTGTGCGTTCCCAGACGGGCTGATGGGCCGGTAGCAGGGAGGGGAGGAGCCCGGGCACACAGCAGGTCCTGCAGCATTAATTGGACTGCAGGACCCTTTCCTGAGTGGGCAAAGCGGTGGCAGCTGCAGTGTGAACCTAAAGAACTTCAGGGCTGTTCTACAGGGTTGTCTCAGTTCACCCATTTTTACCCCCTCTGTATTAAAATTTTAAAATTTTCTTCTTATCCCTTCCAAGTTGTTCCCCCAGCTTTAGTGAGGTATAATTGACAAATAAAATTGTAATATAGTTAAAGTGCACAAGATAATGCACTGTGAAAGGATCCCCGCAATCGAGCTAATTAACGCATTCAACACCTCACATATTTACCTTTGTTTTGATGAGAATGTGTAAGATCTGTCTTAGCAAATTTTAATTATACAACACAGTATTATCAACTATAGTTGCCATGCATACATTAGCTCCTCTGAGCTTATCCATAAGATTATCCATTTGACTTGGTGACAGTATTAATGCAGATAAACTTAGATGATAAACTTGAGGAGTGGAAGGATAGTTGCTTATAGTAACTGCCACAACTTCCTAGAATCCAGTGCCAGTGCTTGCTAAGTGTCCCCAAGTGTCTATTCTCCCCCAGCCTCCTTGAAACTAGGTGGGACCATGTGCTCAGCTATTGCCAAAAGGATGTGTGTAATTTCCATCCAGATCACATCCACATATGGAAGCTCTTTGTACTGAACATTGGAAAGGGAAATCCTTTTCCATGGGCTGGAATTGTAAGTGCCAGAGATGAGCACTGTGGTTACAAGGACAAAGGCAATCCCCTATGGGATGGCTGAGCAACCAGACAGAAGAAACTGCATCCCTTGAGACCTCGTGGAAAAAACTTTCTACTGCTCTGGACAGTCTCTCCCTCTGGACAGTCATCTGGGAGAGAAACGAACTTTCGTTTTCTTTAAGCCACTCTATTTATGAGCCTGCCCATTAAGTAACAGTCCCCCTTGGTCCTTATCCATGTCTCTTTCCATAGTGCTCTCCACCACTCAGCAGTTGCCACATCCCTTCTTTCTCATTTCTTCCTTTACTTTTCTTCTCTCCCCACTTCTACGGCCATATTCCTTCAGTCTCCTCCCCACACCCCGAACTTCACTTCTCTCTGCTCCCTTTTTGTTAGAGCCCTCCCCATGCTAGCTTTTCCCAGTATTCCTTCCTCAACCTTGCCCTTCTCTCCATGTTCTGTGTGCTTTCCTTGGTTAGCCTTATCTATTTTCTCAGATGACATCCCATCTGATGACACCAGATCTGCGACTCCAGCTTGACCTCCTTTCTGAGCTTCAGACTGAAGCGTCGTCTGCCTGAATGGCACCTTTTTAGTGTCTCACAGGTCACACTGGGGGTGCTCCGTGGCACAACCCCAGGGGCTCCGTATACTAGTCGCCTCCATTCAACGTATCTATATCACTTACGAGGCTTGTGGCTGTGTATAGCGGAAAACCCAACTCAAAGTGGCTTAAGCAGGAAGGACGTGTGTCAACTCACATTAGAGGATAGGGTGAGCTTCTGGGTGGCTCGATCAGTGGTTCAGTGAGTTCATCCAGGGTCCAGGTTTTTCAGTCTCTTCATTTTCCTTGCCTCTCAGAGTTGCCTTCCTCCCAGACTCCTGGAGCCTGTCAGTAGCCATCAGAACTACTTGTTTCCTTGTTCTTAGTAGGAGAGCATTCCTCTCCCAAAACTGTTGAAGAAAGATGTTTTCTTATGGTTGGAATGGGTCAACTAATGGCCTTGACATGAATAAAGTCACAGGGGAATGTTACGTGCTCATTGGCTTATACCCATGCTCTGAACCCATCGTTGGCAAGGGTTTGGCTTATCATACTTGGGTTTATGGGTTGGGGCCCACCTTGGATCTGCAGTGACTTCCTCAGAGATGGCAGAGGGGTTGAAGGGATGTCAAACAGTCAATTACAGTGTCAATATCAAAATCTAAACTTGTGTCTACTCAATGTCTTCAACCAAGGACTCCCTCCTGCATGTTCTGTTTCAGCTAATGGTTCCACCATTAACGCAACTACTTCAACCAGAAACCAAAGTCATTCTCAACTTTGTGTTGCCCCCACTCGATGGTTTGCTCAATCACCAGTACCTGGGACTTTTATCATTGTGGCCCTGTCTCACATTTACCGCTTTAGCAGGTTTCTAATTATCCGATTTCCTTTCTCTAGACCCAACACCCTCCAATCCACCTTCCTGCAGCTAACAGATGACCTTTCTAAAATGCAAATCTGATCTTTGTGTTGTCACTCCTTTCCTTAAACACTCCATTGGCATCATATCACTTATAGGACAAAGTCCAACCTCTCCCCAGCGGCTGGGGGCTCAGCAGGATTTAGAGAGCTTTATCTCGGTTACAAAGAGGCCACAGCTTATACGGACACATAGTAGTGCCAGCCAATATTTGTGGAACTAAGCAGAATGGTGTGCGTGCATGTGTGAGGGCCTGATGAGACAGTGGGTGATGTGGGCTGTGACCTCTGGTGTAGGGGCAGCCGGAAGGAGGCAGCCTGAAGTTTGATAAGCGTCAGAATTTATAGTGGTGTGGTGTGTTGTTCTGCTTGTAATGGTAGTCTGGTGCTTCAAGGACTTGGGTTTGGAAGTCAGGCAGCCGGTATCGGGTTTGAACCCTGACATTGCTCTTTGCCACTCTGAGCAGGTTGTTGAACAACCCAGTCTCAGCCCCTTCCTGGGCGACGGAAGGAAACACTGTTACACACCCAAAGATTTGTTGTGAGAGTCCGATGAGCCGATGCCCATAGAGCGCATAGCACCTCGTGTGTATGATAAATCTGTGGTATTGTTGTTACTTCATTACAATCTAATACATGACTAATTTAAAAAATGGATTAAAATGTTTTATTATTATCTACTTTATGAAAAGATGAGTTAATATTTCATGTGAAATATGAACACAAGTTTTCCTATCGATCATCTTCAGTGGGTTACAATGTAAGATGGGCTTTCTTAAAGCGTGATTTTAAAGACTGTGTGTTACTGCCCTGGCCGGGTGGCTTGGTTGGCTGGAGCACTGTCCCGCACACCGTGGTCGGGGCGAGTACGGGTGGCCAGGGATCAGTGTTTCTCTTACACTGATGTTTCTCTCTCTCCTTTCTCTCTCTCTCAAATCGGTAAACACATCCTCGGGTGAGCATACAAACTTGTCTGTTACTAATTTAAAACCATGAACATGAAATTAAAACCAAGCATTTAGGGACCCCTGGAACGCTGCTGAGGAGTGCCAGGTTCCGTGGAACGTCATTTAAAAACCGCAGCTCTAGCCCCGTGCTGTGCAGGGTGGTGGCCGCTCACTGCACAGGGCCACTGAGCACCGGAAGTTGGCCAGTCTGAGCTCAGATGTCCCATAAGAGTGAAATACATGTGGGACTTCAAAGAGTTTTAGTACAAAAAAAGAAGTAAAATCTCATTAATAAGTTTTTAGATTGATCACATGTTGAAATAATATTTGAGACATGTTGGGATAAATATATTATTCATATTCATTTCACCTGCTTCTTTTTACCTTTTAATATGTGGCTACTAGAACACTTACCATTAGATATGTGACTTGCATTGTATTGGTGCTGAATAGGGCTCACCTAGATTTCTTTAGCACCACCTCCTTCTCCACTCTGGAATTCACTGCCTCTCTTTCCGCCTTGTTCCTTTTAACTCTGTTCACAGATCTCCCGCGTCCACTTTTGCTCTGCACATCTTGTGGGTGACCTTTGGCCAGAGGGTTGTGAATCTGCTCTGGGAATCTGTGAATTCTGAATTAGAACTTCTTAAGTCCCTTCTGCCACCTCCTGGGGGTGGAGCTGGGGCTGAGGACCTCAGTTGGCTGTCCCTGGAGACCTCATTAGGGCCAGTCCCTGTGTAGAACTCAGCAGAGCCTTCTGCTGAGTGGGAGCTGTGGGATGGAGGGCAAAGTGCACTTTCTGTGTTGCTGGGGGATGCTGCTCCCACACACCTGATCTGAGATTCCTGCTCTGTGGTGGTGATCGGTACGACAGCTTGCAATGACAGCACGCAGTGGCGAGGACATGGGCCTTGGAGTTAGGGACGCTCTGGGTCTAGCTCCCCCTTTCTAGCTGTGTGCCACTGGGCTTGTTTCTTGATCTCTTTATGCTTCAGTTTCCCCTCCTGTGAAATGGGGGTGCTACCAGCGTCTGAGAATGATTGGTAGATTTCAATGCACTCATATTGTCAACTGCCTCGCCTTGGGGCTGGTATATGTATGGCACTCAGTGCACCTTGCTCACTTCTTCTCCCCTCCCCATCTCTATGTTGGATGGAGAGTAAATATTGGGAAAGAGGAAAAGGGGAGCAGGCAGACTGGAAAGGCTCAGAGCAGAAAGGTCAAGGGCACCAAAGGAAAAGTCCCCGGCTGCCCAGTTTTGTCCAGGGCTAGCTAGCCCTGAGGGAAAAGACAGGCTGGGTCTGCTTGCAGCTCCAGGTTAATGAAGAACGGGGCCCACTCTGCTGCTGTCACCATTGATTTTTCGTTCCAGGCAGCTTGCAAGCTGCCCCAGGAATCAATGTCGGAAGGTGAAAACAAATCTCTAAAATTAGCCTGGAATATACCGCAGAAAAACCTTTTGCATGACAAATTGCAATGAAGACAATACCTGAGACAGTATCATGATGCAGAAGGCAGGGGATGGGCAGCACCCCAAGCTTACTGCCTTGGCGTGGGGGGGAAGTGGTTCCCCTCTGTGGCGACCCCATCTGCTGGGAAATGCATGCAACCCATCAGTACATAGATGCCCTCACAGCACATTCCAGTTATGGTGAGTTCCGCGTTATGTGTTATGCGGCCTTTAAACTAGAAAGAAAGAAAGGCCCTGCTATGAGCTACTTTGGGTAGGTGGGGAGGGTGGGGCATGCAGTGTACCCTGCTGGTGGTCCTAGAAATCCGTCTGCCTTGCCAAAGGGCTTGTGAGTGCCAGGAAACCATTTAGGTTTTTGTCTGGCTCTCTTTGCTAGGCAGAGTTAGATGTGACTGTTTCCACTGGGTTAGGAATCCCAGACATGACAGTTTTCTGCTCACTTTTCCTGACGAAGCATCTGAGCCCCATATACCTTAATACCTTAAGGGAGCACTCTCGCAAAAGCCTAGATGCCTGAGTGTCTTATTTTGCAGCCTTCCCACATCTCCCCATCACCCCTCTCTGCTCCCACCACCCCACTGACAAACTATAGGAAGAAAGGAAATAAACAATGAATTTCAGGAGAACCATTTTGTTCCAGGAGACACCCTCCTGGGACCCATCTCCCAGCCTCTGGTGTTGTATTGGGAGAGCTTCAGGAAAGAGTATGTGAAGGGGGAGGACATTTATCCTGGCTCTTGTGACTCAGAGATGATAGAAATGAGTTGAAGAACAACCCTGCGGATCTCCCACCCTAAGTCATCTCTGGAATGTTCTAGTACAACTAAGTGCCTGAGTGGGAAGGTTCTTGGTCCACTGTTCGCTTGCTGTGGGACTGGGCAATCATTACGATGCACAGCAGCAGAAAGAACTCGAGATCAAGGCCCCAAATCTGCCAAAGGAGCTGGTCACCAATTGGGCAAAGACATCGAACAGTTTTTTGTTTTTGCTTTTTGTAAAGAAGACTCCAAGGAAATAATCAAGAAAGAAAACAAACAAATATTTGAATACCTGTGTTTGTAGCTACCTACACTGTAAGTGTAAACTGTTGGAAAGAACCCAAATGCACAACTTCTGGACCGGTTAAATGGCCTAGTAGCATGGTGGCATCTAGGGGTGCTACGTGGCACCTCAAGGTGAAGCAACCAACCAGGGTTAGATGTTATGGCTGAAATGGGTACAGGGTGATCTGCCTGCTGGATCTCCAGTGGGGTTCAATGAGGGCATGGAAATAGGAAAAAGTGAGTCTTGATGAAAATAATCAGGACTTTATAGACATCGATTACAAGTTCCACTGGACCATAGACTCAGTTCCAAAAGGGCCCTTAGTGGTAATACAGTCTAACCTTCATCTCACTAATTAATTAATTCAATAGATACATTTTTGGAGCATGTACTATACTGCAGGTTGTGCTAAGGACCTGGGGAAATAATGTTGAGCTAACCCAAAGTTCTGACCCTTGTAGCCCTCAAAATTTAGGGCACAACCCCTTCCACACTGCTTCTGTTGACCAGGGACAGTGTGACATCTGCTGTAACTCCTGTCCCAGGGAGACCACCACTTTCTGAGGTCAGTGCTACTGCACTGATTGCAGGACATCAGTGGTTGGGCTCTGAAATGTGCCTCTCTTTTTCCTCCCACACCAAAGCTGGCTCTGCCCTCTGAGTTCACACTGAGTTGGTCTCTTCTTCCTCCAGACAGCCCATGTGTTTTCAAGAGAGAAGAGGGTATTTAAAACCCCCAACCCCAGGGTGCTTTCTTTGGTCATACTCAGGGGGAAATGTATGCTCAGAGCTGCTGTCCCTTTTCCCAGGATTGCAGGTGGTCTTGCTCTCCAGACCCTCTCTCTGGGCCCACTGCCATGGGCTTTCCTCTGCACATGGTGATTTTTTGAAGGCACGACAGACCCTTCAGTTGACCTAACATGGGCTGGCACCCAGCAAGTTACAGATCTTTTAGGTTCTTCAGTTGTTGATGAGGAGCTGCAACTGAGTGCCGAGTGCCGTAGAGGCTGGGCTGGGTTGAGGTGGGAGGATGTGACTTAATTTTTTCACATCACCCTGTGCTGACTTTCCTAGGTTTCTCCCCCAACCCAATCTCATGCTCTTTAATTTCCCCAGACTTGAGAGCTGAACTTTCTTCACCTGTGAGAGAAGGTCTTCATTCTACTGTCTGTGGTTCTGAAATTCAGTCCCAATGGCCCCAATATTCAGTCCTCATGGTGCCTTCCCAAATTCTCCCAAGAGGAATAGGGACTTTCAGTCAATTAAAAGCCCTGGTGGCCAGCCCTGACACTGAGGATTCCCAGGGTAGACCTGCTGGTAATTCCTTATGTTTGGCAGCAACTGCAGTGTTTGCAGGAAAGTTGTCTGTCTCTTTGCAGTCTCCTTTTCTTGGGTCCGATGTCTCCAGCAAATTCTGATGCTTGCTGTCCACTGTGTGACCTTGGGCAAGGTCCTTGGCCTCTCTGAACCTCATCTATAAAATGGAGAAAACGCTGGTAGAACCATTGAGATCACTTCCAGGCCAGGTGCGTTGTAAACAGTCAGAATGTTTGCTCTCACCCTCGATCACTAACTGAGTTGTTCTTTGTAAAGGGTGGCACCTGGAACTGGACTTAAATCCCTAGGTTTGGTTGTGCGGAAGGACAGCAGGACTTCTTTCTGCAACTGTTCAGGTACTTGAATTCTACATGCCTATTGCATTAGCTTTCTTAAGTCTTCTAAAACTTTACACACTTCCTGAGGCCTTTCCCCATACCCAAGTCACCCCTAATACCTGCCAGCAACTACCAAGTTCACATTTTCATCTGTGTCTTTTCACGGATTTTTAAAATCCCTTTCTAAGAAATAAAAATCGGCTCACACTGCACGTGTTGCTTTGTAATCTGTTTTTCGTTTGATAATATTTTGCATGTCATTCAATATATTCTTAGGCCATTATTATTTTTAGTGTGTATATTGTTGTCACTTGCACAGATGAACTATATCGACTGGACAATTAGATTGTACCCAGTGTTCTGCCATTATAAATACTGCTGTGATGAACATCCTTGGTTATTCTTTTAGAGTTATAGCCATGTTGACTGTGTTGACTAAAGCTCCAAGTTTTAAAACCTGCTGCTGCTAAGTCCCATTACCGCACCCCCCACTCAATCCTGTCCTTGAGTAGTTATTGTTTTGAAGCCAAGTTCAGGACCTGCCATTTATCTCTGTTTTATTTTATCTTATTAGATTCAGCCCATCAGTCAAGCCTGTCTAGAGCCATCTGGATCCTATTGATGTTTTTGCAATCTGTATATCTTTTTTTTTTTAATCATCTACAAATTCAGTAAACAGGACTTTTATATTTTCAACTAGGTCATTAATAAAAATGTTGTACAGGTCAAAGTTGAGGCCAGAGCCCTGTGGCTGGCCACCAAAGACCTTCTTCTGGGTTTCACTCATGGGGTTTGGCAAGTTACAAATTCTCCTAATTGAACCAGCATTCAGCTCACATCCTCCTGGAAGTTTATAATAAAGTTCATAAGACAAAGTTGGACCAGATGGTTTTAACAACCAGGCTCAGTCAAGGGGAACCATCCTCAGAAGCAGAAGCTCAGGTTCTGGATGGAAAATTGGGTCCCCATTGTTTCTGTTTTAACTGGGGCACTTGGACACCTGGTCTATTCACCATTTTCTCAGTGACCCAGGCTTCAGCTCCCTGAGTTTACAGTCTCCCCCATCAGTCAGTGATGGCCCCCTGGGGAAACGGCTGACAACACCAGCTGAGCCCAACTAGGAGTGAAATCTGATGCTGAAGGGACCCAGCCTGGGCATCACATCTCTGGATGTTGCATCAGAGCTTCAGTCCTCATCCCTCAGGCAGCACTGAGTGACAGACACCAGGAATATGGGGAACCACCCATGTCAGGCTTTCACCATCTGGGGGAGCAAGCTGGCATTGACAGGTGGTTCAGGACCTGGCAGAAAGCACTTATGAGCTGTGTGGCTTCTATCTTCTGAGTCTCAGTGTCCTTATCTGTCAAGTGGGGATGAATATTACTTAACTTGTAGGGATAAAGTAGAAATAGCATATAGAGTATGGTGGAGGCAGACTGCTGGCTAATAGGCTAGATTTGGCCAACAAATGTTTGGTTTGGCCTGACAGTGTGTTTTTTTTTTAAATTTGAGTCTGTTTCCAAAAATCAGATTGCACTTAAAACTCTGGTCCTGACTTCTCTTGAGAAATTGGAAGACCTGGCAAAATTAGGCCCACATTTCCAGCTTCCCGTGCATGGCATTGAAGTGGTTGGCTACTGATGACCCGTCTTAGACAGGCATCCTTTTCATTTGCCATGGTCTCCTCCACTCACAATGCATATGCCTGGGTGCTTGACCCTCTTACGTCACAGGCCAGGGTCCTGGAGGCAGCTGAGTTCATTATCCTGGTGTAATGTGCAAGAGGGAATCCAAGTGCTTAGCTCCCGTGGGACCTCTTGCACATTGGCATAACAATGGTTGTCACAAAGACTGTGCCTATTGTAGCTCTTGGTTGGCAACCCATAAAGGTCTTCATGGACACCCATGATGGCCTCAGCTGAGAGACCCACTGGAGACTGGTGGGAGCTGAGAGTGTTCCACAGTGCAAAGAAGCAGCAAGCATAGCAACCGTCTCTCAGTTGCATCCCTCGATCACAGAGGCCATGGGGACCAGTCTAAGGAAAAGGGATGTCTGCAGATAGCCACCACCAGAGATGAAGACATACAGGTAGCAAGAGAAAATGTCACCTGTCATAGACGTACCTATCCCTGTATTACCTTGTCCTTCAATCTCCTACATTCATGTGTTTCCAAGGGTTCCCAGGAGCTTAAGATGTCAGTCATGTTTTTTCTCTGTTCCTCCTCCTCTTCTTTAAGTGTATTAGGGGCTCTTGTATGAATTTTCTGAGAAATCAGAATCATCCCCTATGGGCCTCATGGAGCAAAGAATTTTGGGGGAAGAGGGCAGCCCCAGTAGGCCACAGATAGCAGGCAGTGTGGAAACCAAAGCTTTTTAACTTTCAACCTAAAAACTTGCTGGAGCTACACAGTAGCCCAGGGTGGCAGGCTCTGGGTGGCAGGTGGGTGGAGTTAACCATTGCTTGTGCCTGCCCAGTCAGTGATTTGAAAGTGCTGGGCTAGTGAACCAGCTGGCTTCTCTATGTGGTTTTGGTGTGGAGCTGTGGCCTGTTGTGCTTGTTGGTACCTAATCACCCTCCATGGCTGTGTGCTATCAGCAGATTTCAAATCTGTCTTCCATCTTTGCATTCCAGTTCTCACTAGACAGACCTTCCTTCTCTGGGGCGTTGTTAATAAACCCCATTGGGCACAGCAGTTGGAGTCACTGGGATCTGATGTCTGCCTGTTGTGTAGCCTTTACCACTTTCTTGAGGACACCAACTCTACAATTTTGTCTCTTCAGAGAATGAAGACCAATCACACTTAAGCTCCCTATCTCAATATATCTCCATAATTTAACCAACACCTTCTTCTCTCCTGACTAGGAGTTCTATAGTTCAGGTCAATGTTCAGTATGCACCTACTATGTGCCTCCATGGTGGACTGCTCTGCACAGACAGACAAGGACTTCCTTCTCTCCAAGTATATCACCCCTGCTGCTCCTCCCTCAGTATCCCCTGCACCTTGTGCTCTAGATGGGGGTTGGCAAACTATAGCCCAGAATCAAATGCAGCCCTGCTACATGTTTTTGTAAATAAAGTTTTATTAGAACACACCATACTTATTTATGAATTGTCTATGCTGCTTTTGCATCACTATGACATTTGAATAGTTGTGATAGGGACTGCAGGATATGCAAAGCTGAAAATATTTCCTGGTGTTTTTGACCTTTTACAGGAAAAGTTTTCAGACTACTGGTCTAGATCATGGGCCTTCCTGCATCCCCCTGTCTCCAGGAACTCCCACTATGAATTATGTCTCTCTCTTCTGTGTCTTTAACCTCTTCATCTCCACGGACTCTTTCTCTTTGATCCAGGTAGCTTGCCTGTATCCTATAAAACCTCCTACTCTCTGTTCCTTGAGGCTTCGTGAAGGAGCTGTCTATACATACTGTCTCTACTGCCTCCCTCTGTTGACCCCCAAGGGGGTGGGCTGCCTGTGTTTTCAGTCATTGATGACCATTCTCTGGATGGAGCCTGGGATCCTTGGGAGGGGCTTGCTGAGATCCCTTCCTTCCTGAGGGATTCCCAGCCACCTCTACTCCTTTTGCCTCTGGTCCTGCTATGATCACCTATGATGTGGGGAGCTGGGGAGGAAGTAGGATCATTAAGAGGGAAAAACACAGGCTGGGGCATAAGTCCTGGGGGTCCTGTCCCATGCTAGATTGTGACCTTGAGTTGGTTCCCTTCCCTTCACCTCATCAACCCTCCCTGTTTTCTCATCTCCACAGCCAGGATGAGATGACCTGCCTTTGGGCCACTGTGACAATGAAAGTGCTCAGCACTTGTACCAAAGAGTCTTTCCTCCCTCCACCTTCTTCAGTCCCACCGGGGGAGTCCACTCCTGGGTCTGCAGGAGGATGACAGAGGCCAGGTGCTACTGAACAGAATGCTTCAGAAGCTCAGAGGAAGAGGAGGCCCCTGGTTTAGGTCATTTACTGACTCTGACTCTGGATCCAAGCACCCCTCCAACCCCGCACACACACACACTGCCCCATGCCCTTCCTAAGCTTGTCCTTTGTCCTCCAACGCATGGGCTGGGGGCTTTGAGTTAATGTGTCCAGTGAACAGAGGGCTGCAGAAGGCTGATGGACTTCCTGAGGCACAGGTGCTGTGGCCTGGGAGAGGGCACCAGGCCGGTTGCTATGGAGAGAGAAATGTTATGCAGTTAACTTGTTTGACTGGAGGCCTTGAGAAATACCCATGTCTCTCCAGGGCCTTAGAGCCATCCATCATTCCAGAAAGGTTCCTTTCATGATGAGGGTTATCTATTTGGCTAATAAAACCGCAATCATAATCCCTTATGTACAGACAGCCCTTCCCTTTTTACACATTTTATGGAGCTCTCTTCAGTTTATAAGGAGCCTGAAGCTTTGCTCTTCTCAGCTCTGACTCTGCCACTGAGACAGACACTTTGGGCACGTACTATGTGCTGGACGCAGAAGGGCAAGAGACAAGCCAGCACAGCCCTCACCTCATAGGAGCTCCTTATTTCCCGCAAGATGAGCACGACCTCTGCTATCTCCAGCTGAGGATGTGAAGGAGCAGCTTTCTGAGAGGGGAAGAACGTGGTCTCGGACAGGAGGAGGAATACCCCCATCTGGGATGGGAAGGGAGGAGACAAAGAAGGATGAACTAGCAACAATTATGCATCTGCTCTGACCCAGGCACTGCTCCAGGCATTTGGCACACATTGATTCATTTATCACAGCAGAATTCTTTGGTTGCAAGTGACAGAATCACAGTGCACACTTGCCTAGACAATGAGATTATTGGTGCAGGTGTCTAACTTAGAGGAAGGGCTGTGTTGACGGGGCCTTTGGAGTCTGTTTTGGGCTGTTTGGGGAAACACTAGCTGCTCCCAGTCTCACCATTTTGTCTCAGGAAATTTTACTCTTTTCCTGGCTGTGGTTTGAGATATCCTAGGGAAGGAGTCTGATTGGTTCAAACCAAGTCATGTGCCCACCCCCTGACAGCCCACCTCCAGAAGGTGGCTGGAAGCTCCCATTCCACCAAATATTAGAACTGGAAGGCAAATGTGAGCTTTATCATTTCTCAAAGGAGTGGTGGTTCTCAAAGGGGTGTAGGTAGCAAAGAAATGGCCCTAGATAGCATTCTTAGATCTTTTCTGTTACTCATTTAACACAATCTGATGGACACTGGCTATGTGCCAGGCATTTTTTTTTTTACCTCTGCATGTGGCTATGACTGAGACACAGTCCCCACTCTCCTGGAGCTTACAGTTTTGTGAGGGAGACAGGCAATAAACAAACAAAGAAATGTAATTTTAGGGAGTGTTAAATGATAAGTGAAAACAAAGAAAGTAAAGTAGAGCAGAGAAATTAGAAACGGTGAGGGGAAGCGCTAGTTTATGGGGGTAGTCAGGGATGGTCCTTCTGGGGAGAGCTGCCCATGGGGCAGTGAGTTGCAGCAAGACCTTGCAGCAGGAACAACATGGGCAAAGACCCGGAGGTGGGCATGAGCTTGATGTGTTCTAGGAACAGCCAATAATGATGGAGCAGCCCAACCAGGAAGAGGGGGGCAGCAGATGAGGTCAGAGCAGACAGGGTCAGGTCACACAGGGCCCTCTTGGCTGGCCATGGTTAAGAGTTTGTATTTTATTCCAAGGGTGATAGGATGCCATCTTGAAGCAATGACCTTTCTCTCACAGATACAGAAACTGAGTGTGGGGGGGCTCTGCCCACAGCCCCTCACCCCCCCCCCCCGCCCCCCACGGATGAGAATAAGTCTACCAAGACCTGATCTGCTTGGGAAAGAAAGGTGGCGGATCTCTCAAAGGGGAAGGGCCAAGAGCCTTTTCCTCAATGCGCTTTTATTGGGTTCATTTGCACAAGAATACAGGTAAAGCTCATTAATCATTGCCAGGCAGCAAGGATTAAACAATAGATAAAAAACAACTCTGAGGGCCTATTTTGAGTCAGGGTCAGATAGCTAAAGAGCAATAAAACTTTTGGGGAACAAACTCACTTCTTGTTTGGACCCTTATTTAATTGAGAGCATTCTAAACAAAGCAGGTTTCACAGGATTTTACATATTCTTTCTTAGGCCTGATTGCCCTAGGGAACCCACCCTTTCCAGCACAGGGCTGCACTGCCCTCTGTCATTGTTTCAGGATTAAGTCAGGCAGGGGAAATAAGGCAGCCAAGAGATTAGGAGACTTCTTGCAGGCAGAATGAGGCCTCAGGCTTTGTCAAAGCCGAGGGGTGAGGGTCCATCACCCCTTTTGCTGTACCCCCCAAAGTCCTTCCTTGGGGGCCTCCCACATGATCATGCCTGTCTTAGGTTGTTTCCCCCTTCGGGAAATCTTACCTGTCATTGGCTAACCGACCAAGCATTGGGGGCCAGTTATGGATGAAGTAAAAGGAGCAGAAGTGGTGCTCCTGCCAGGGAGATAAGCTTTGTCTCCTTAGTGGCTTACTGTTCAAGGTCGCTCCCTCAGCCTTAGCCTTGAGGGGGTTACAGCTTCTGAAACCAGGCAGGGTGGTTCCCAACAACTGAGTCTCAGGAAGGTGAAGTGAATTTTTCCATGAAGAAATGTCTTAAATGGTAGACCATCTGCGTAGAGCCAAACATTATTTTTCTTTTTCCATGCCACATGCCTTCCTCTAGTTAGCTTTGGGGAAATTAGGAGGGGACGAGGAAAGAAACTGACCTCTCCTTTCTCCATGAGGTAGGACAGATGGTCTTCTGAAAGTAAGGGGCAGGGGTGGGTTCACAGTGCTGACAGAGGATGGGAAGGGTTAGCACAACCACTGAGCAGAACACAACATGCACTTGACCGGCAGTGAACAGGAGGATTGCAGGGCAGCGAAGAGCTCAGCAGAAGGTGGAGGTTGTGAATTTGCAATGGAGTGGATCAGCACAGCTATTTGATTTCCCCCAGCAGGTACTTGGCAGACAGCTGGCCTGGGATGGGAGCAGAGGGGAAGGAAGGATCTGTGAACAAAAAGTGGGGATTGGGACGTCAGACTCAGGGACACTAGAAGGTGTTGGTGAGGATACAGTTGAAATGACATGTATATGGCAATCACATATTTTGTTTTTTCTAGGGCTGATCCAATATAATGCTATTTTTCATTTTCAACAAAGGTGGCTACTTGAACTATTAATTTATTGAGATTTATGTGTTATATACATTTGTAGGATCTTGCATATAGAAAACATCACTGTTTTGGGTCCTCCCCAAATTTGTATGTTGAAACCCTAGCTCCTAGTGCTGCTGAACATGGCTATATTTGGAGACAGGAACTTCAAAGAGGTCATTATGGTGGGTCCTCATCCAACCTGAGTGGTAAGAGAGGAAGCTGGACACAAAGGAGAGACAGCAGGGGTGTTTGTGCACTGAGGGATGACATGAGAGGAGGCAGCAAGAGGTGACCATCTGCAAGTAAAAGAGAGAGGCCTCAAGAAACCAACCCTGTCCAACCTTGATCTTGGACTTGTAGCCTCCAGAACTGTGGGAAAATAAATTTCTGTTATTTAAGCAGCCCAGCCTGAGGTATGTTGTTTATTTTGTTATGGCAGCCCGAGCAGACTGATGCACTCATGAATCAGAAAGTTGTCTTTTTGGTTAGATCATAACCTAACTTGGCTTATAAGGCCCCACTTGATTTGGCCCACACCTATGTTTACATCCTCACCTCTCTCCTTTCCTGATAATTCTCACTCTCAGTATTTCAGGCACTCTGGCCTTAAACTTCCTCCTTTTCCCAGGGTCTTTGCACATTCTGTTTTCTCTGCTTGGAAGATTTCCTTTCCAGATAACTCCTTATTCCTCGGATTTCAGCTCAGATGTACCTTTGCTGGGAAAGCTTTCTGTGAGCCTCCACACCCCAACTCACAGCCCCCACCCTCTAACTAGATCAGTCCTCCTTTGATATGTTATGTTGTCTTAGGTGGGTTCCTTGGGAAGCAGATCCTGAGACAGAGAATTTTGTGCAGGAAGTTTATTGGGAACCACCTATGGGATCAATACCCTTGGAGGGGTGGTGAAGGGAGGAGGAATGGGCTGGTGGACAAGTTGAGCTTTGATTCCAGCAGAACAAGGCCAAAGTCTGTTCCAGGAGAAGTGTGGAGCTGGGATGGTCCTTTAGCATTTCCACCTAGAGGCTCTAGGCCTGGAAGAATGAGACATTGGAGGTGGTGTCCCCAGGGAGGGAGGTGACCTTTGTCAAGGTGGATCTTAAATGCTGAGGGTAACTCTTGAGGAAGACTCAAGTGAGAGCTGTCTGCATCCAACAGTCCTGGCAGTTGGGGGGCTAGGAGCCTCAGTTCTGAAGGGAGGTCTGGGGGGCACAGCACAGCATCCACTGCATCTGTTCTTACCTTCCCTTCATAGCACTTGGCAGTTGCAAGTTGATATTTGTGTGCTCATTCGACTAATTTTGCCTTCCCCACTATCTTTAGAACAGAGGGCAGTTCCTTGCCAATACCAGTGACACTCCACTGGGCATAGAGGAAAGGAATGTGATGGATGCATACATGGGGGAGGATAGTTACACCAGAACAGGGACGGGCATGGGTGTCATGAAAATCCAGGAGGAAATGCTTGTGTGGCCAGGAAGACTTGACATTGGTTACTATTCTAGGAAAAAAAGGAACAGAGTGAGAAGGGAATGTTAGTTCATTAGCGACCTGCTACATGCCAGACACTTTGCTCTTTCCTTCTTATAGCAACCCTGGGACTCAGGATTGTCGCTGCTTGAAAAAGGCTGATGAGAGGTTGGATGTCTCTAAGAGAAGGCTGAGTGGTTGGCTGCTCCGAGACCTCTGAGGCTGACATCAACTTTATGAATTTATCACAGAATAAATATGGCCAGTTCCTGGCTCCTTGGGCTCCCCTTACCTCTGCTCCAGGCTAGGCATGCTCTCTCTGTTTGCACTGTCTTGCCAACTCATTTAGTTAATTAGGTGTCTGCTTGCTCAATTACCATCACCCTTCACTCTTGTCTCCCTGTGACCATACCATGGTGGGCTTTTGGGGTCTTCCCAAATTCTTCAGTCACCATCTCTTCAGGCCATATTTTCAGGCCATCTCTTGGTGCATGCCAATAGACGACATAGCTCATCCTTCTGCATGGATTTTACTAACCTAATACAGAAGCCATCCTCATTTCCAGGTTTCAGACCCACTCCCATGTGCTGTTGACAGGTCTTATTACTGCTTTGCTAAAGTTCAGAGAGGTTAAGTCACTGGCCCAAGTCATCAGTCAGTAGAGCCGGGATTTGATGCCAGGTCTTCTGGCTCCCAAGGCAGGGCATGGAGGAGTGGATCAAGGGCAGGTAGGCCACAGGCCAGAGTTGTACGAGATCAGGTTCCATGGGGAGCTCTGGGGAGAGAATGTTTTATGGGCTTGTTCATAGGGTCTCCCAGGATTTTGTGGGAACAACTGCAGCCAGTTCAGCCAATAGCCACTGGATACTTTGAGTCATCCACATATTCTGCCAGAGCTGAGCCTCTGCTCCAGGGATCTCTCAGAACAGAGCCTACTGTGGTGGCCCCAGCAGGGAGGTGACTGGCACTACTGCCTGTGGTTGGGTAGGTTGAGGCTGGTGGGGGGCAGTGAGAGGGGCTGAACTTACCAATCACTAATCTTTGCGCCCTCATTTGGGGCTGCTGTAGTCCACAGGATGGAACACCTTCTCCCTATTGTGGGGGAAGGGTACAATTTTGTAATTTCTCTACCTGGAGGGGAAGCCTTTTCCTAATTTGTACAAGTCTCCCTATATACTAGGAGCTCCCCAGCTGTGACTGTCTTGCTCGTTTGTATATGCCAGCTCACTCTCTGAGGTATGAGCCCCCCTTCAAATACCTGACCATGCCCCTGCAGGGTCAACAGAAGCTACCTGGGCATCTCTGTTGGCCCAGGAGTGTGCAGCAGTAGAGCCTAGGAGTCAGATGAGAGGGCTGTGTCCAGCAAGGCATGAGCTCTGCAGACTTCCCTTGTACTCCCAGCTTTCTGGAAAGCCCTCTAGGCAGCCAGCACAAGGTCAAACACTTTTGCGCAGTGAGTCCCTGCAGGGGGATTTGTTCCGGGAAGGGAATTACATTTCAATTTGATTTAATTCAATGAGAATGACACCAAATTGATCAGCTGGTAAAATGCCATTTGATGGGCAGATCTGCTCTTTTCAAGTTAATAGGAACCACCAGAAAAATTAGTCTTGCTTTTTCGGACAGAACTGAAAGTTTTACCCATTTCCTTTGCCTTTTAAAAAGGGCTCAAATTCCCTTGAAGGTGGAGAGCATTTTTCTGATAGCTCTGTTGACCTGGGCAAAGCAATTAACCACCAGGCAACCAGGGAACACAATACAAACTCTGTATCAGTATACATCTTTTTAAGTAACCACCTGTATCAGACTTCTGTATGATCTTGAGAGATTTCTCAGATTCTTTGGGCCTCAGTTCTGCCATCTATAAACTGGGTGTATAGTGTCCCTTGGTCCAGCTCTGGGTGACTTTCCTTGGTGTAACAATATGAAAAATAACCATGGCCCCACTGTGACCACTGCCATTGTCCCAACAATCACAATCAGTACCATTACTTCTGAGCAGTTACTCTGTCCTTGGCACTATTAAAATTTCATATGTATTTTATCACATAATCCTTGTCTTAATTTGTGGGGGAAGAAGAAGCTTTCTTCTGTTTTCAAGGTTCTTTCAGGCTGGTCTAATAATCAAACAGACACGAGACAGATTAACTAAAGAAAATAACCAAGTTTAATTACATACATATGTATGGGAACCCCACAAGCATGAGAGAGTCAAAGACAGAAAGTAAAAATGAGGTATATATGACCTGCTGAGCTAAGGATGAAGGTGCCTTAGGGCCTTCAAAGAGCCACTGCAGAATGATAAGAAGAGCAGATATTCAGTAATTAGAAGTTTGCCCTGCCCTCTAGATAGCTCAAAATGATTATCTCTGATAACCTCTTATTATGGGCAAGGCCTCTAATTCAAATTCTTCTAGGTAGTAAGGGGAGGGAGGGCAGAAGTTTCTCTTGAGCCAACAGGATCTTGGTTGCCTTTAACTCAAAATAATTCACATACCAGAGGCACAGCTTGGACTGACATGTTCTGAATCCCTACAAATTCCACCACCTACGTACAGTCATTCTTCTATTGTGCTTATTTTAAAAATGTGTATTTGTTGCGATGCCATAGATGTATCAGGGAACCATTTGAGCTTAACATTAACTTTCCATTTGCTTGTGTGTAATTTCTTGTTGGAGAAACACTAGGTGAACCCCCTACTGCACCCAGCTGAACCAAGCCGTGTAGGGATAAACAGAACACACCTAAAGCACACACCTCAAACATCTGCTGCCTCCTCTGTTCACTGCATGTTGTGTGTGTCATGAGGCACACATCATGTGTGACGACCTTCCTGCCACTACTTCATGGTAACTCAGAAGCTATAGTCCTCGTGATGCCCATTTCCACAAGCAAATTAAAGCTATTTTTTCAAGGTACAGTGTTATGCTTTTTGTAGTCTTTATGTATATCTTAATTACTTAACATGTGTAAAACTATGCTACTGTTTTCATTAGGGTTTTTTTTTAATGTGCCACTGATGAAGTCTTTGAGTGTTGTGATCTAACTTCATTGTTCTATTGGCCCTGTGGCTTTTGTGGAGTGATTTATTTTTCATTAAAAAGTTTGTGATAAGATACACATAACAAACAATTTGTCACCTTAACCACGTAGAAGTACTATATAGTTCACTGGTACTAGGTGAAACCAGGAAAGCTGGCATTCCTGCTGCCTGTCACCACCAGAGTCAGGGACTGAATCTTTATGGGCACTTAATTCAGATGGCCAGTGATCTGAGAAGATGGCAGGTTATGTACCCTAACAGACTGTCTTAAGTTCCATTGTAAACCGACCCTTATTATAAGGAGAAGAAAAGTGTAGGTAAGGGGGTTGGAGTTCAGGGAAAAAGTTAATCTGATAAAATCTGCAGCATTCTTTCCTCTGGGGCCTGGGCAGTGCTCTTCATCCACTGTGCTCACCTTGGAGGACAGTGGCTCAGACACCACCTTCATTGCTTGCAGTCCTCCTGAGG
Organism: Trachops cirrhosus; assembly: GCA_028533065.1. Classification (NCBI taxonomy): domain Eukaryota; kingdom Metazoa; phylum Chordata; class Mammalia; order Chiroptera; family Phyllostomidae; genus Trachops; species Trachops cirrhosus. The sequence goes on along the minus strand of CM052542.1, from coordinate 20,332,954 downwards.
CAAAAAGGTGGAACTGCGTATGGTCTCCTGGAGTCAGGGTGGGTCATACCTTCAGTCCTGGAACAATAGCTTTGACATGCATTGATTTCTAAGCTTATTAACTATGACCGAAACTAAAATTTTCCAATCCTTGAATCCCCCATCATAAGCACATTCACATTGTTGTGCCACACTCACCACCGTCCATGCACAGAGCACTTTTCATCTTATAGAACTGAAACTCTGAACCCATTAAACACCTATTCCCCATCCCCCACCCCACCCCCAGCTCCTAGAAGCCACCATTCTAATTTCTGTCTCTATGAATGGAAGCTATGGCATTGCAGCAAATCCGCATTTTCAAAATAAGCACAATAGAAGAATGACTGTACATAGGTGGTGGAATTTATAGGGGTTCAGAACATGTCAGTTCAGAATGTGCCTCTGGTATGTGAATTGTTTTGAGTTAAAGGCAACCAAGACCCTGTGGGTTCAAGAGAAACTTCTGCCCTCCATCCCCTTACTACTGAGAAGGTAATTTCATACTGATGGGGGGACTCACATGGTGGAAAAACTTTAGTTTCAGGTAATAGCTAATAAGCTTGGTAATCAATGCATGTAAAAGCTATTATTCTAGGAATGAAGGTGTGATCCACCCCGACTCCAGGAGACTAGCAGTCCCACCTCTGTGCCTCAGCAGGACTACAAGCAATTCAAGATGGTATGAGAGCCATTGGACTCCAGGGTGAGATGCCCACTGCCCAGGCCCCAGAGGAAAGAATGCTGCGGCTTTTATCAGATTAACTTTTCCCCTGAATTCCAACCCCCTTGCCTACACTTTTCTTCTCCTTATAAAAAGGGCCACTTTAAAACAGAATTTAAGATGGTCTGTTAGGGAACAAACCTGCCATCTTCTCAGATTGCTGGCCACCTGAGTAAAGCACCCATAAAGACTGAGTACCAGTCCCTGCTTATTCGGTCTGGCAGGTGACAGGCAGCACAAATGCTGGCTTTTCTGGTTTCAGTACGAGTGGAATCATACAGTATTTGTCCTTTTGTGAGTGTTTTGTTTCACTTAGCATAATGTGTTCAAGTTTTATCCATGTTATTGTATGTGTTAGAATTTCCTTCTTTTTAATTTTAATTTATTATTTTTTAAACTTATGTCTTCTTAAAAGATTTTATTTATTTGTTTTTAGAGAGAGGGGAGAGGAAGGAGAAAGAGAGGGAGGGAAACCCCAATGTGTGGTTGCCTCTCACATGCCCCCTACTGGGAACCTGGCCTGCAACCCAGGCATGTGCCCTGACTGGGTATCGAACTGGCAACCCTTTGGTTCACAGGCCAGCACTCAATCCACTGAGCTACACCTGCCAGGGCTATTTATTATTTTAATAGTTTATTTTTATTGCATTTTTTCCATTACCATTTATCCCCATTATACCCTCTTCCACCTCTACCCACCACCCTCTGCTACTTCTTTAAAACTGAATGGTATTCCATTGTATGTATAAACCACACTTTGTTTATCCATAGTCTGTAGTGTTTTCCAACACCACAACCAATTCACCAGACATCAGCCAGATGTCCAAAAGCTTAGTTCATTTCTGACATTAACTACCCAGAGTTAGCTCAGACCTACTGTGTAAGGGCTCAGTCCCACCAGCAAGCCCCCACTTCAGATGCCAGTCACCAGTCCCTGGTTTCCCATACTTCTGACTGACCAGCTATAAATGGGAAGTTCCTATGACCTTCTCTTAAGGTTTGCTAGAATGGCTTGATTTGCTAGAATGGCTCACAGAACTCTAGCAGGAAGAGCCAACTGGAAGAAATGCATAGGGCCAATTATGGGGGTGGGGTGGGGTGGGGAGAGGGCCTGGAGCTTCCATGCCTGCTCTGGGCTTGTCGCCCTCCCAGCACATCCACGTGTTAACCAGCCCAGAAGCTCATCAAATCTCTGTTCAAGAATACTTATAGGGCTTAACCTTCAGGTCCCCGCCCACCCCTGGAGGTTGGGAGTGGGGCTGAAAGTTCCAACCCTTTAATCGCTTGGCCTTTCTGGTGACTGGTCCCATCCTGAAGGCAATCCTGGGGGTGGAGGGGGTGAGCTCCATTCCAAATCACCTCATTAGCATGAGGTATGATTGAAAGTGGATTATTAGAAATAACAAAAGACTCTCCTATAACTTGGGAAATTCTAAGGGTTTTGGGAACTCTGTGCCAGAAACCAGGACATAGAATATTTTTCTATTATACTAACACACAGTGGTGGTGGTTTTTAGGCATGCAGTTGCATTATAGTAGAACTGACTATCCTGTTATTTCTCCATTTTGCACATGAGGAAACTGAGGCACAGAGAGTTTAGGTGACTTCCCCAACAGGTGTCCCAGCTAATAAATGGGAGAGCCAGGATTCAAACCCAGGCCTTGCTGAGTCCACAACTCTGTGCCTCAAACACTGTTACCCTGCTTCCTTTTCTTCATGTACTGTCACCAATCCAGATGACAATGACTGGAAGTCATTTGGTTATTAATTTCCTGTTGTTAACAGAAGCCATAGTGTCTGAAATCTCTGTTGCACCATCTGGAATTTTTAATAAAAACCTGAGGAATTTCCAGGGGGTTTCTGTGCATTGCATATGTGTAACAGCAAGGGTGAAAATCACTACTTAAAACCAGAAATGCCTACAGTCTCTTTGACACCCCAGGTGGGGGTGAGAAGGGTGCCCGACAGAAACAAGGCTGCTCTTTTGTTTTTGAAGACACTGTAACTAGGTTTTTTGATTATTCAAGGGAGGCTCACTCCCTACCCCTACCTCACATGGTCTGGAAGGAGGGAGCTCAATCTGGAGTTAAATTGCTTTACAAACAAACTAGGGGAAATCAGACAACTAACTGTTCACTGGCAGCTCATGAGGAAGGGAATTTTCAGGGTCTTGCAAGACTTAGGGAAAAAAGGAGATGAAAGGACTTTCCTGCTAGAGAAATGAAGTGCCTCCAAAGAGGGCAGCCAGCTTCGGCCCCAGAAGAATGATGACTAATGACAAATTCAGTGTTGGGCTGATTGAGGAACTCTGAGATGACCATCCAACTTTCACCGTTTCCAGTTGGGTGCAATTTTGTAACCTCCCTCACCCTCAGTGAAGTCAGCTACTTGCAGCAGGCTCAGGCTGGTGATGGCTAGGGCACGAAGGTAGAGGGACTGAGTTCCTGAGGATGGTAAGGTATAGGAAGGCAGGGGTGGGAAGTAGACCGAGGTGGGAGGGGCCTAAGAACTGGCTTGAGAGCAAGAAGTGACCAGGAGAGTGGAAGCACCCCTGAAAACAATAGGAAGTATTGGGGAGAAGCCCATTCTGCCCCCAGATAGCGAGGATGGAGGCTGAGTTTATTTTTGTGGGTAACAGAGGAAAGGATGTTCCAGAAGACACCAGGTATTACCTTCTGGAGACCGGGCCCTGCATTCCGCCCTACCTGGGCTGTGTACTCCACTTTGCACCTTGAGGGTGTGTGCTTCATAATAATAAATATTGTCAGGACCACTATGAGTATCTTTTGCCTAACTCCAGGGTGCCCTTTGCCCAGGTCAATGCCCTTCTCAAAGTTGTCTTAGATTTGGAAAGTTAGTATGATTACTTTACCAAAGATGGCAGTAAAGCAGTATGAGGAGGGAACCACTTTGTCTGGTGTGTCCCAAGACCTCATCGGGGCTTGTGGCAGGTATATACAGCTACTCTTTTCTGCTTAATATGTGTCCTGTCCTCCACGCATACTACCTCTTTAAATCATCAGTGTAACACTATAAGGTTACCTGTGTCCAGTTTTTACAGAGGAGGAAGGAGAGGCTTAGAAAGGCTCCAGGTCACACAGCTAGGAAGTGGCAGGGTGGGAATGTGAACCAGGATTCATCTGTCTCTCAGACTTGTGCTTGGTCTGTGAGCACAGTGGCTTCTCCTTTCATCCTTGAAGAAAGCTGATGGATTCTTATATCCATCCTTCTGTGTGTAGAATTTCCCACTGCAAGACCAGCGGTCTTACACTCGGGGCTGCATCAGGGTCACCTGGAGGGAGGTCAGTTAAAGCAGGCGGCTGGGCCCCACCCCCAGAGTCTCCCAGGGGAGTGTGAGAATCTGCATTTCTAACAAGTTCTCAGTGACGGGAGTAGCTGAGTAGCTGTTCTGAGGACTACAGTTGAGAAGGGCTGTTCTAGGCTGACCTTCTAACGCACTAGTTACTCACCAGGGCATCGTCCCCAAGTCCCACGGTGTGCTCTGCTGTACTCCTGCAGCCTGGGTCCCGGCTGGGTAGGACTTGGTCTGTCATTGTAGGCGAGGAAGAAACTTTCCTCAGGTTTGTTTTGGGCTGGTCAAAAGGTCAAATAGACTTGAGACAGATTAACAAGAGATAGCAACCAAATTTAATACATACATACGTGTGGGAACCCACGTACATGAGAGGGTCAGAGACCCCACATGCGTGAGAAGTGCAGGGACAGAAAGGGAAAGTGGGTACAAAAGTCATTCTGCGCTAGGGATGAGGCGAGGTGCCTTGGAGCCTCAGAAGGTCATTGCAGAGAGAGCACATGGTCAGTGATTAGTAGCTTACCTTGTCATATAGGTAGGTCAACAAAGGTTATCCCTGATCATCTCTTAGTATGTGTGGGCATAATTCAAGTTCCTCTAGGCAGTTAAGGGAGGGGTAGAAGTTGCCTTTAGCTCAAAGTAATGTGCATACTACAGAGGCACATCTTGGGGTGATTTGTTCTGAACCCCCACATCACCCCTGTCCCAGCCTGGGTTCCAGATGTCTATCCTGTCATCTTGGCCGGCTCCCCAGCCCTGCCGAGGCCTGGCTGGGTCTGGTCTTGGGGCTCTTTCTTTTTCCGGGTGGGAGTATCCACACCTTCCTGTGGCTCGGGCTACACATCAATGCTGCTGAGACCTGAGGGGCTTGAGTGGGGAAGTAAGCAGCGCCTGGGGGCTGCAGGGGACTGGAGGGCGCTGCCTGGTCTGCTCCCTCTGAAAGCCCTGGAAGCGCTCAGGGGCAGCTCGGTAGGGGATTGGGGTGGAGATGGCGTGCTGACTCAGGGGTTTCAACGGCCTCAGCAGCAGCTCAGTGGCTCCTTCCCTCCCTCTGCTACACACAGGCAGCAATCACCTGGGAAACAAACAGGTTGGAATTCTAAGCAGAGAGAAAAACATCTTAATGTATCAAGTGTCTTTCAGGAGTGATTTAAAGGGCCCAAGAGACAGACTGTCAAATGTCGTCCCTGGATACCCAGACCGATATGCCTGTGCTCCTGATGCCTGTCTCTTGCCTCCACGGCTGGAGGGGAAATGGAATTGTGTGATGTGTGAGTGTGTGTGTGCACGAGTGGGGAGAGCGTCCTTCAAGGACGGGGGAATCTAAGGAGCAGGTGTAGAGGCCCTGCCTGTGAGGCTCTCTGGAACAAGTGTGGGGCAGGCAGATGGGCACTGGGGTAGGAGAGACTCTCACAACCACCCCATGAGGTGGGGGCTGACGAGATGTGAAGACACATCTCCAAAGGATGTGTATCAGTGGCAAATAAACACGTGAGATAATGCTCAACATTATTAGTCATCAGGGAAATGAGAATTAAAGCCCCAACAGGACACCACTGCACCCCCACTGGAATGGCTAACATGAAAAAAAAAACGGCCACATCAAATGTTGGCGAGGATGTTAGAGGGACTAGAAGTCTCGTATGTGGCTGGTGGCAATGCAAAATGGCACAACCACTGTGGAAAACAATTGGGCAGATTCTTAGAAAGTTCAATGTGCACTTACCATGGGAATTGCAATTCCTAGGTTTTACCCAACAGAAAGGAAGAAAACACAGAGTCACACAAAGACCTGTACTCGCATGCTCCCAGCAGCTTTATTTGTAATAGCCCCAAGCTGGAAACAACCTAAATGTCAACCAACAAGTGAGATGATGAACAGTGGCACAATGGAATAGCACTGAATTTAACAGAAAGGAAAGAACTATCGACGTGTGTGACCACACGGATCTATCTCAGAACAGTTGCACTGAGTGAAGGAAGTCAGAAACCAAACAGTACCAACGGTGTGATTCCATTTATGTAAAACCCTGCATCATACCAGCTAATCTCCAGTGACAGGACTCGGATGGATGGTTGCCTGGAGGGAGGAGGCGGGGAATGGGGAAGGAGTGCCCGCAGTGGGGATTGCCAAGGCCACAAGAACATGTTTGAGGGGATGGAGATGTTTGTTATCTCGACTGTGGCGATGGTTCCAGGGGCGCGTACACACGTCCAGCTTTACCAAGTGGTGCACCTTGAACATGCGCAGTTCACCATATGTCAATTCTGTCTCAACAAAGCTGCTACTAACAAAAGTAACACCCCCCAATCCCCCCCCGCCCCATGCCCCGCTCCAGGCAGCAGTCTGTCTCTAGAGCTGGCACTCTCGTTTATCTCTTGTTCTATTGTGCAGCAGGGTCGGCCGTGCATCTGTCTTGGGTAAATAGGACGGCAGCCTTTTCTGCACTGGGTACATCGCATCCTTTGGCCCTCTCGTTCCTCAGTCCTTGTCGGGCAGGTTCTTTGTGACTATGACCATTTGCATGTGATATGGAGAAGTTAAGGGACATACTCAAGGTCACAGGGTGGGACAGGAGAGGAGCGTGGGGTCCACACTCTTCCCCACTCACCTGACAACAGACCCCTCAAGAACGGGGACAAAGGGAGCAAATCAATCACTTCCAGAATCTTTGGTCCGGGTCCAAGAGCCAGGCAGGCCTGTGGATTTCCCTTTCTATGAAGAGGTTAAACCAGACCTCTAAGGGTCCCTCCAGTTCTGGTGTCCATTGAGTCTGTGAAGTGAAAACTTCCATTCCTTAAAGGGCCTACCACTCACATGGACGTCTTTGTCTGCATTTTAGAGACAGACCTGCTCCTTCCATTCACCCAGCCTGTGACCTTGAGCAGTTCACCTCACTAGGCCTCTATTTGCTCATCTGGAGAATGGCAACAATTGCACCTAATTTTTAGGGTTTTAAAAAAGGATTCAATAAGTTAAGAGATATAGAAAGGCTTTAGACACTGATGCTCCCTAAGGAAAGTTTAATTGTCTCGATATTTCATAGCTCATCACCTGCCCCAAATGGGGTCTATTTTTTAAAAAAGATTTTATTTATTTATTTTTAGAGGAGAAGGGAGGGAGAAAGAGAGAGAGAGAAACATTAGTTGGTTGCCTCTCGAACGTGCCCTGACTGGGGACTGAACCTGCAACCAGGCATGTGCCCTGACAGTGTATTGAATCGGGACCTTTCGCTTTGTGGGATGACGCCCAACCAACTGAGCCACACTGATCAGGGAAAATGGATTTATTTAGAAAAATATTGTGATAAAATATACATAACATAAAATTTGCCATTTTAATCCTCTTTCAGTGTACAATTCAGTGGCACTGAGGGCATTCACAGTGTTGTACAACCATCGCTGCTCTCCATTTCCAGATGTTTTTATTGTCTGAACAGAAACTCTAAACCCTGTACCCAACAAACAGTAACTCCCTACTTCCTGCCGCCCCGCCCCAGCCCCTCTATTAGGAGTAGCTGCTTTTCTACTCTGGTGTCCATGCATCTGCCTATTCAAAGCACCTCACACAGGTGGACCTGTACATACCCAAATGGAGTCTTCAAGCCCACTTTAACTCCCACCTTTTGTTTGGTTATTTTGGGGCACAAAGGTGGGAGGAGAGGGAACTTTGGAGACAACCCTATAGATCATGGAGCCCATGGTTTCTGGAGTGGAAGACGGGGTGGCGGGGAGTCCTGTGCTGGGACGGGCCCCGGGGCTCTCGGTGAGTCTGGACTAGCATCCACTCCTGGCCAATGGCTGTGGTTGAGCAGAGACTGTTTCTGGGCCTCCTGCTGGACGGGACCTGAGGCTTCCAAATCATGTTTAGCAGATGCCTCAGGAGCTCTGCAAATGATTGATTTGGATTTCACTGAATGATTTTAAAAGTTATTTCAAGTTAACAAGCTGATTGTGCAGACGGTGCAGCTCTTAGAATGGAAAGGGTCCTAACATCTCTGTCTAATTAAAGAGAATCCTAAGATTGCAGAAGTGGTTGGGAAACGTGTACCATTTGCAATAACTTCTCTGGGTGATTAGAGGCTTCCTATAAAATGTGGAAATTAATTGGCCATTGAGGTGGAATGCCTGTGGCATACTGTATTTTCCAAAGATGACTGTAATAACATCTCCCATCCCACATGTTCTTCTTATAATGTGACTGTCTTGGGTTGAATTGTGTCCCCTCCCCACCAAAGTCATATGTGCAAGTCCTAACCCCCAGTACCTCAGAATGTGACCTTATTTGGAAATAGGGTCACTACAGGTGTATTGGGTTGGTCAAAAAGTCCGTTTAGTTTTTCCAAAGATACATTTTTCATTTTCACCAATGACTGTATTGATTTGGATATTTCGAGTATGTCGGCTATCTCCTGCTATTGGCTTCAAGTGGATAGAGGCCAGGGGTGCTGCTAAACATCTTTCAATGTCCCCATTGACAACCCCACAGCAAAGAATTATTTGGCCAAAATGTCAATAGTACCAAGAAACTTCACAAACCACTTTTGACACATTCGATCAGTCACGGCACCTTCTCCATACACTGGACAAATCTTTTTGTGCATTTCAGTGCATTTTTTACCTTTCTTGAAATAATAAGGACGGTATGCTGAAAATGTTGCATAGTTCCTTCCATCTTCAATATTAAAATGGCTGCATAAAAACTCGCCAATTTTGATAAGTTTTTAAAAAATGCATGCTGATGTGATAGCTGTCACAATACAATTTAACGAAATGTGTCAAATGAAGTTACAGACAACTGCTAGAGCTGTCATATGGAAAAAAACTAAATGAATTTTTTGGGCAACCCAGTAATTAGCTAAGTTGAGGTCATACTGGAGGAGGGTGGGCCCCTAATCCAATGTGACCGGTGTCCTTATAAAGCGGGGAATTTGGACACACAGGGAGAACGCCATGAGAGGATGAAGGCAGAGATCCAGGTGTTGCGTCCACAAGCCGAGGACCAGCAGATTGCCGCAGCCCACTGGAAGCTAGGAGGGAGGCATGGCACTGATCCTCTCCCACAGCCCCGAGGAGGCACCGACACTGCCGACACCGTCGACACCGTGGTCTTGGACGCCTGGCCTCCCGAACTGTGAGACAATACAAATCTGTTGTCTGAGCCACCCCGGCTGTAGTATTTTGTTATGGCAGCCCTACAAACAAATGCAGTGACCTGTACACCACTCTCATTTGGAGATGAGGTCTACGGCCCTCCCCTCGAAATCAGGTGACTTTTGTGACTGCTTGGACAAGTGAAATGCAGCACAAGGGAGGCCCCGTGACTCCTGAGGCCAGACCATAGAAGGTGTTACAGCGTCTGCCTGGCTGGTTGGGACACTTGCATTTACCAGGCAAGCAGCCTGACTGCCCAGTCTTCTGCGGCTTTGGGGTGTGGAGAAGGCCACTGGATCTCTGTGTATGGGGGTGGGGTGGGGTGGGGTGGGGTGTAGGAGCAGGGAAGCAGCTTGGGGCTGGTGGTAACATGGGGGACCCCACAAGGCAAGAGTAGGCTTTTGCTCTTTGAAAGTCTTGGTGAGTCCACTTACAAATTAGCCACAACACCATTTCCAGGTGAGAGTCCGGAAAGGCATCTGCCATTAGGTGACTGGTTCTCTTTCCCTCGGGGACACCAGATACTTGTAGACAATCCAAACTGAAGAAGGGTCAGGGGATGGCAGGATCCAAATGAAGTATTCTGAGAAACATCCCCAGGCTAGGTCCCCCAGCACTGAGGGTTGCGTGTTCCCCACCTCGCTGCACTATCCCTGGACAGCTCTCACTTACCCTCTGAATGGCTTTTTCTTGAGTCCCTGCTCTGTGCCCACCACCTCACCTGCATCATCTCATTCAGTTTTTGCATGGCTCTGCCAGCCAGCTTTTATTGTCTTTCTACTCTCATTCACACCTCAGCAGGGGTCAGTTAACCAAATCAATCCTATAAGCAAATCTCGGTAGCACTGTTAACACGCAGGCCGAAGAACAGGATTTACGGGTAACCACTGTGGAGGCAGGCCAGCCCCTGGAAGGAAGCAGTGACTGCCGCCAGAATTTAGGTGGGTTGTAAAACGTCGAAATCTGCTGAACTCTGGAATGGAAATTTCTTTCAATGTAGATTAGGCCTTGATTCTGGGAGGTGGTGGGAGAGTGGTACCTGTGGTTCCCTTGGCAACCGCCTTCTGATTGGAAGGAGCCAGAGAGCAGGGAAGGGAGTCTCTGGGAAGGCCTGTGCAACGATGTGCCCATAAGTGGGCAGGAAACAGTTAAAAGAAGCCACCCAGTAAAGCTCTGGAGGCAGAGAGTTTTCTTTTTATCAACCTGCTAAGATTTTGGGAGGGACTACTGATACCAGGGAAATAGCCTGGAATGGCTGCTTCTGAGAAGCCCCTTGGTTACTGTATTTTTGTTGCATACAAAGTGCACTTTTTGCCCAAATTTTTGAGGGAAAAATAAGGATGTGCATTATACATGGGTGGTACTAATTCCATAGCTACATAAATGTTTTTAATTCTTTTATTTATGCTTATGCATTAAAAGTATAACTCTAAAAAGCAATAACAATATCTGTATGCAAAATAATACCCTGGAATATGATAATTGGTTTTGTTTCTAAATATAAATGAATAAATAATTGAATTTAAATACTGATAGATTCTTTCCCTGAAAGTTTGGGCCAAAAAATGTGGGTGCGTATTATACACAGCAAAATATGTAGCAAGAAAGTTGTTCTCTCTCCCCTGAAAGCTTAGATGTCTTCCGAGTCCTCTCCTTCTGCAGCATAATGAGCAAAGAAGTTGGACAAAGTATCCCCAAGAGTTTCCAGATAGCTGCACATATTTAAGCAGAGAATTCTGGGCAGAAGTACAGCCTGAGCATTTACATGAACACCTCTCTCAGGAGCGGGAAGAATAAAAGGAGACAGGGCTACAGAAATAAATACCAGGGGTGAAGACTTCATCTGAAGTCCCACCTCTGATCTAATGTTGGTAGAGAGCCTGAGAATTTGCATCAGCCCCGATTCGGACCACCCAGCCTGAGTAACAGGGGTAAGGGCAAAGGCACACGCAACACTCGCTTTGTTCTGGGCTCCCTTCTAAGGGTTTTTGTGCATGTGTGCTCATTTTAATCCTCAGAACAATCGTACAAGGTGAGTTCTAGCATTATCCCATTTTACAGGTGGGGAAACTGAGGCACAGAGGAACTGACCACAGGCATACAGCTGGGATTCCAACCCAGGCTGCTTCAGAGTGGACAGCACGGGATATAGAGGAGGATCTGCTGCAGAAGCAGGACCAGGGGCAAGAGAGGTGAGACCCTGGAGAGCACTAGGCCAGGGACACTTTCCTCAGCCACATCTAAGCCTGTTTATAGACGGCCTTTATTCCAGCAGCAGCCAGAGGCGCCCCTCCCTCCTCAGGGTGCCTCCTGGCCTGTTCCAAAACAAGATGAGTGCCTTTAAAACACAGGGAGTCAATGGCACTTCCCTCCGGGAAAACACATCTTGCTGGAAGGGTAGAAGTACAGACTCCGTGGCCTGTCATCTGGAGCCTTCCCTATGAGACCCCTTCTGCTTGCTTCATTCCTTACTGCATTCCTGGTCTTCAAAACCCCACGTTTCCCAAGTGTCCCTTTCCCCTCCGGCAGTCAAGCACATTCTCCAGCTCCCCGATGGGTGTTCTCACCAGGGGAAGCCACCCCTGTGGTGGATTGTCCTTACAGAGAGGCACATCTCCTCTGGGGCTCCCTCGGATAATCACAGATAAAACCAACACCAGACATAAAGATGCAATAACCATAAACTCCAACCATAACTTTAAAACAAGAAAACAAGTGCTGAGTTCTAGGAAACAAGCGCATGTACGTTAATTATACGGCAGACCCTCATGTCCTATAAAGTGTGCGTTACATCAAAAACTCAGCTGCACTATAAATTGGATATAAAATAAATGCACTGGGAGGCAGAATGGTGCAGAGGAAAGTCAAATCCGTCCTCCACCACCCCTGGCTGTGCGACTTTGGGCAAATAAACCTCTCTAAGCCTCAGTCTCCTCAACAGTAAAGAGGAAATAATGATAACAATAGTGTCCAGGACATGATGGTGTCGTGAGAGTTAAATGAGACCATGTGTGTACAGCTCTAAGCAGAGTTCTTTGTCTTACCCTCTCTGACCAGCAGGAGATATTAACAAGTAACAGCAACGTTCCTTCCTTTCCGAGTTCTTTAACTGAGAAGCTGGATCAGAGGTCACCTCTCTGTGTGGTGTGCAAACCCTTTCCACGTTCTCTGAGATGCTCAGACTCTCTCTGTGGACTTAGAGACACAGAACCTTTGTGGCGGGGTGGGGGGTGTGGCTCAGACGGAGGATCCTCTGGGTGTGGTTCTGGGCCGGCACAGGGCCTCCTGATAGGCTGGGGACTGATCTAAAAATCTAAGTTCTTGGTTTTATTAGTTTTGCTTTTCTTTTTTAAAAAGACAAATGTTATGAAAAAGACAACAGACTTCTGTTTTTGTATAAAACTGAGGGTTACTTACTGAGTGAGTCATTAAAAGTTATCAAAAATCATTAAAAGAAATTATTGATTGACTCATTTTAAAATAAACATCCTCTTCCCCAAAACAAAACAAAACAAAAAGATTAAGTGATGGAGCCCATTAAATTTCTTGATCCTTTTATTTAAAAAAATTAAAATGAAACAATTTTATTGAGATATAACTTACCATATAATTTACTCAAAGTGTGCAATTCAATGGTTTTTAGTATATTCATACCTATCAAAAATCATTATTTTATTTTTCTCCAATTTTTAATGCCACAGAACTTCCCTACTCCCGTGCTCCCTCTGAAAACTGGTCACAGGTCCGGAGATGAGCCTTAGGTCTTTCACCTCCGCTAAACTGGAGGATGCCTTTTGAAATCGTTTGCCTTGGAGCTGTTTGGAAAAGTAGCCTGCATTCCCCACTTCAGCCACTAGGTGTCAGGCCGAAGGATTGGCAGTCTTGTCACTTGAGGACCTCTGCTGCATGCAAGGTCTGACACCGATGCGCTGCGGACAGTGGTGAAGAATAGAAGATCAGAAATAGAAATGAGGTCTCATGGAGTGAGTAGAGCTTTGAAATTTCCTATGTTTACTTGGCCTGGTCTTGGAATATTGCTTCACATTTGCTCAAGTATTTGGCAAAAAAAAAAATCCTTTTTTAAAAATCTCCTTTCTCTCAACCTTATTCCTTTATTTCAACACTTTTTTTAAATTTTAAAAATATTTTAAACTTACATTTGACATTCAGTGTTATATTAGCTTCAGATGAACCGCATAGTGGTTAGACATTTATGTACTTACCAAGTTATTCCCCGATAAGCCTAGTACCCACCTGGCACCATGCCTACTTATTAGAGTATCACTGACCACATTCCCTATGCTATTCTTTACATCCCCCTATTCCAACATGTTGTGAGGGCTGCTCTGTGTCGGGAACTGGGCTGGAAGTGGAGGATACAGAGATGAACAAGGCACAGCCCATCCTTTCCTTTAAGGAGCTTGTACTATAGGGAGGAGGGGCATTACAAATAGTTCCTCATGTCGCAAATGACAAACACCATGGGAGTGGGGAGCACACGATGTAGCAAGGGTCAGGGAGGGCCTGTGGTATAAAAATAATGACAAAACCCAGCAATAACAACATTCCTGACCTATGAGGGGGGATTTACATAATACAAATGCTTTCATAGACAGGTTTTATTTATTATTTAAATCATATTTATTGAGCACTGTACTAGACAATGAGGGTAGAGCGGTGAAAAATTAATGTGGATGCTATTATTTATACTTAGCATATTCCAGACACTGTGCTTGGCTTTTTATATTCATTATCACATTCAGTTTTCCAATAAATCCTACGAGGAAGGATCTATTAGGCTCATTTTCCAGATGAAAAACACGAGGTGCAGAAAGACCTAATAACTTCCTGAAGATCTGAAAATATGAGTAAAAAGCAAGAGAGAGTAGTGGGGTAAGATGCAGACTCATGCATGAGTGTGACTCACGCCAGAAAGTGAACCAGGTCTGACCCACCCAAGAACTCACACATCTAGTCACTGTGTGCCGTGTCTCAGATGTTCCCCTTTCTCAGATGTTGCCCTTAGATAGCTTTTAATCTGGTGAGCCCCATGCCAACATTTTATCCTTATGCAAACCATGTGCGGCAGGAAGAAAGAGCTGTTCCTACGGCCATTTTACAGGTAGGAACACTGAAGATCAAGTAGGGAAAGCATGTTCTTTCCAACAGGGGGTGTTAGAGTAATGGATCATCCATAGGCAAAAAAACAAAAACAGGAACCAAAAACCCCCCAAAACTTTGATTCATAACCCTCACCTTATAGAAAATGCACTCAAGATGGATCACTGAGGTAAATGTGAAATCTCAAACTATGGAATTACTAGAAGGAATCAGCAGAAAGTTTTTGTGACCTCAGATCAGGCAAAGGTATCTAGATAAGACATCAAAAGCATATCTATAAAAACATATTAATAAGTTGGACTTCATCAAAATTAAAATTTTGGCTCTTGGGAAGATGCTGTTAAGTAAATGAAAACACAAGTCACAGACTGGACAAAAACATTTTCACAGTATGTATCTGAGAGAGGGCTAGTGTCCAGAATATATAAGGATTTCTCAAAACTCAATAGTAAGAAAACAAATAGCCCAATTAAAAATAGGCAAAAGATTTAAAAGGGCACATCACCAAAGGAGGTATATAGATAGCAAAGAAGCATATAAACGGTGTACAACATCATTAATCATTCAGAAAATATAAATTAAAACTACAGTGAAATATCACTCGATACCTACTAGAATGGCTAAAATTAAAAAGACCCACCATACCAAGTATGGCAAGGATGTGAAGGAACTGGAACTCTCCGACACTTCTATTAGCGGTGCAAAAAGGATAAACCATTTTGGAAAGGAATTTGGCAGTTTCTTAAAAAGTTAAACATGCCCTAGCCAGGTAGCTCAGCTGGTTAGAGAGTGTTCCCAATCCACCAAAGTTGTGGGTTCAATCCCCAGTCAGGGTACTTACGAGAATCAACTGATGAACGCATAACCATCTCGGGTTATGTTCCGTCTTGGGTGGAACAGCAGGTCGATGTGCTTTTTCTGCTCTTTCTCTGAAATCAATAAATTAAAAAAATAGCTAGACATGTATCTATCATATGATCTTTCATTTCATTTCTAAGTATTTACCCAAGAGGACAGTATAGTAAATGTTCCTACAAACATTTGTATATGTTTTTCTAGTTCAAAACTAGAAAGACCCAAACTGGCAAAGGACAAGTAAACTGTGGTACCTCCCAGCGATGGAACAATGCTAAGCAATCAAAAAGAGTGAACTAGTGACACACACATTACATTGGTGAATCTCAAAAATAATCTTGCTAAATGAAAGAAGTGACCCACAACAGTATACACTGTATGATTTCATTTTTATAAATTTCTAGAAAATGTAAGCTTATCTGTGGTGACAGAAGCCAGATAAATGATTTCCTAGGAATGGAAGGAGGGGAGAAGCGTGGGAGAGATTGTAAAGAAATTTTTGGGAGTGATGGTTATGTTCACTATCTTGGTTTTGATGATAGTTTTATGAGTGTGTATACATAGGTGAAACCTTACCAAAATGTACATTTTAAATATCTGTGGTTCATTGTATGACAGTTAGACCTCAACAAAATTGCTAAAAAAGTCAACAGCCAAAAAGAAAAAAAAAAACACCCAAACAATTTAATTGGAAAAAACAGAGATTTGAATAGACATCTCAATATAGAAGCTGTACAGATGGCATACCAACACAAGAAAAGATGCTCAACATAATTAGACATTAGGGAAATTCAAATTAAAACCAAAATGATACACCCCTATTGCAATGACTAACAAAACAAAGCAGAACAAAATCTAACAACACCGAATGCTGATGAGTCTGTGGAGCCACTGGAGTTCTCCAACATTACTCGTGGGAGTGAAAGTGGTACAGCCACTCAGGAAACAGCTTGGCAGGTTATCATGAAATTAAATGGGCACTTACCGTGTGATCCAGCTATCCCATTCCTGGGTATTTAGAGACATGAAAATTCATGTTCACACAAATATCTGCACACAGATAACAGTTCTATTCATGATTGCCAATGGAATGGGAACATTCCCCCAAATCCTGTGATGTGTGAATGGATAAAAAGGTTGTAGTAATCTATATAACAGAATACGACTCAGCAATGCAAATGATTGAACTATCGAGTCAGGCTGTAGTATGGATGAATCTCCAAGGCATTATGCTGAGTGAAACAAGCCTTTTCTAGAAAGTTATATACTGTACAGTTCTGTTTACATGCCATTCTGGAAAAACTCGAGGTGGAGAGAGTGGATCATTGGTTTGACTACAAACGGCAACAGGAGGGTGTTTTCTGGGGGGACCAGACTGTTTTGTGTCCCAGTTGTGGTGGAAGCTACAGGAATCTATACATGTGTTGAAGTCTGTAGAACTGTACAACAAAAAGAAAGTCAACTTTACTGGATTTAAGTAAAAAAAAATTGATGGAATGCAGTACTCAGCAAGAGATTTTTAGCATTAAGTGCTCTTATTAGAAAAGAAGAAAGATGAAAGATTCATAAGCTAGAACTGGGTTTCTCCATCTCATCGGCTCTGACATTTTGGCCTAGAAATTCTTGGTTGGCAGGGGTGGGTGGGGGGGCCTCGGTGTATTGTGGGGTGTTGAGCAGCAACCCTGGTTGTTACTTACAGGATGCCAGTATCATCCTCCCTGCAGTTGTGACAACCTAAAAATGTCTCCAGATACTGCTAAATGCCCCCTACAATGCAAAACTGCCCTGGTTCAGAACCCCAGAAGCAATGTCCAACCTAAGGATTTAAAAACAAAGAACAAAAATTATCCAAGGAAGAAGATAGGAAATATTAAAAACAAGAGCAAACATTTACGAAATGGAAATAAAATCTGTAGCAGAAAGACCCAACTCAGCCAAAAGTTTTTTCTTTGAGAAAACTAATAAAATTGGAAAGTCTCTGGTGAACTGATCAAGAAAAGAGAAGACAGATAAAGCAATGTAAGAAATGTAAAAGGCAGCGAATTTATAGATGTTGCAGAGATTTAAAAGATGAGAAGTTACAATGAACAGGCTATGTCAACACTTGGGAAAGTTAGATGAAATGAAAATGTTTCTAGAGAAATAAAAACTACAAAACTGAATCAAGAAGAAGTATAAAACTTGAACAGTACTGTAATTATTACTCACATGGAATTATTAGTAAAAAAATATACCCTAAAAACACTAGAACCTCTCAAATGATTTTACTGGTGAATTTTACCAAACATTCAAAAATAGATATTTTCAATCTTACACACACTATCCCATAATGCAGAAAAAGAGGAAACATGCCCCAACCCATTTTATAAGGCTAGAATACTAAATACTAGCCTAAATACTAGTCTTATACTAAACCTTGACAAAGACAGTGTGAAAAATGAAAATTATAGATTAATTTCACTCAAGAACATAGGCAAAGAATTTAAAACAAAGATCAGTAAACAAATCTTGCAATGTAGAGAAGTGAAAATATGTCAAGACCTAGTTTCTCAGGGTATGTAAGATCGAGTAAACATTCACACATTAAAAATTAATGTGATTCTCTACATAACAAAATAAAGGAAAAAGTAATATAATAATTTTAGTAGATGTGAAATTTAATAAAGTTTGACATCCACTTACGATTTTTGAAAAAATTTTTGCCAACCAGAAATAGATTGAAATGTACTACCAAAAACTGCCACCAAATATCAGATTTAAAAGTAAAACATTGAAGGCATTGCCTTTACTCTGAGAAACAAGACAAGGATGTCTGCTACTGCCTTCAGCAGCTCACCAAAGGCCCTAGCCAATAAAACAAGGCAAATAAAGAGAAAATAAGAAATAAGAATTGGGGAGAAAAATCATGCTGTTATTATTTTGAGATGACATGATTATAAACATAGAAACCTCCAAAGAATATGCAGATTCATAGTTAGAATTCAAAAAAGAGTTTATCAAGGTCACTGGATGTAAAACTAATACAAAAAGTTAATTGCATTTTCTACATCAACAATGAACAGTAAAATTATACTTAAAAATAGATACCAGGATTTGTCTTGAATTTCTGGTCAAGATGGCAGGGTAGGTAAATATGGTCCTTGCATCCTCCCACAACCACATCAGAATTACTACTGAACTATGGAGCAACCATCACTCAGAACCTCCTGAAATCTGGCTGAAGGGAATCCTACAACTAAGGATATAAAGAAGAAGCCCCGTGGAGACTGCTAGGAGGGCTGGAGACGTGGAATGGGCTGGTCCCACCCACGTGTAGTGGATAAAATTTGGGAGGGATATCTCAGCTGCAGAGGTTTCCCCCGAGGAGCGAGGGGTTCCAGCCCCACACTGGGACCCCCACCCCAGGATTCCAGTGCCAGGAAGAGAAGTCCCTGTGACTTCTGGCTGTAAAAATCAGCAGAGACTGTGGCTAAAACAGAGGTTGTCAGGAGTCCCAGGCAGTTCCTCTTAAAGGGGCCCACACATGGACTTACTCACACTGACTCTCTTGGAGCTCCAGTGCCCAGGCTGTAGCTCGAAGGCTCCGGAGAAGCACAGGGAGGAACTGAATTGTCTGGCATCAGGACGAGAGCTGGAGGGGCAGCTTTCTCCTGAACAGAAGTGATTAAATAACAGTGTGCAGAGTTCATGGATTGGGAGACAATAGGTAAAACTATTAGCTCTCCCAAACTGATCTGTAGATTCAATGAAATTCCAGTTAAAATCCAATAGGTTTCTCTTTCAAAGATACTGCCAAGCTGATCCTAAAGTGTAAATGGAGGAAATAAGGGCCCAAAAAACCCAAGTTACTGCCAGAGAAGAATAAGTTGGAGAGCCAATCTTATCGAATATCATTATAGCGACATAGTAATGAAGACAGTGTGGCCTTGGCTTAGGAATAGACAGATAAACCAGTGGAAGAAACTAGAACTCTCAGAACAATCACACAAATGGAGACTTCGTTTATGACAGAGTTGATATTGCAGTTCAGGGAAGAAAGACTCAATTAAAAAATTGTGCTGGGTTAATGGATTATCTGTACCAAAAAAGTTAGACCAATACCTCACACCATACATAAAAATCAATTTCAGGTTGATTACAGATTAAAATATAAAAGGCAATATTGTAATACTTTTTGATGATGATGATGAAGAAGATGATGATAAGGACTGGCACATAATACCATGAGCCAAACAGTGTTCTTTATGCATATTAATTTATTTAGTTTACAGAACAACTATATGATGTAGGTACTAATGTCATTTCCATTTGAGGATGATTATATTGAGGCACAGAGAGGTTGTTCAAGGTTTCATTGCTAGGATTTGAACCAAGGCATTTTGACTGGGGAGTCCATGTTCTTAAACACTGTAACCATAGTATTAGTGGCTCAGTTTCTTGGAGCAAAATCCTGAAAAACCAAAAGGTTATGGGTTTGATTCCCAGTTGGGTCACGTACCTGGATTGCAGGTTTGGTCCCTGGTTAGAGCACATACGAGAAGCAACTGATTGCTGTTTTTCTCTTACACTGATCTTTCTCTCCTTCTCTCTCTCCCTCCCTTCCCCGTTCTCAAGCATGTCCTTAAATGAGGATTAAAAAACAAAACAGAACAACTATAATCATAGGAGAAGTGTAGGAGGATGTCTTTATGACCTCAGGGTAGAAAACAATTTTGTAAAACCTGAAAATTGTAACCTTAACAAAAAAATGAAATATTTGACCACCTTTAAATTAAGACCTTTGGTTCATCAAAAGACACCCTAACAGAAGTGAAAAGATAAGCCACAAATTGGAAATTATTTGCAACACACAAAAGTGACAAAAGATTAATACTGAGAATATGTAAAAAACAAACAAACAAACCTGCTACAAATCAATCAGAGGATAAGAAACAACCCAATAGAAAAATGGCAAAAGAAATGAAATAGGCACTGAATCAAAGAGGAAAACTGAATGTCCGAGCTAACACTGCTTGTGAAAGAACAACACTAAACGATGTCCATCAACAGTAGAAGAGGTGAACACGTTTGCTCCAATTGATCTACTGGAATACTATAAAACCTTGAAAATGGAAAACTATCAGCATGAGTGAAACTCAGGATGGTAGTTCTGAGTAAAAAAGCAAGTCATAAGATATCACACAGTGAGAGAGACTATTTTCAAACTTCATATCTGACAAAGGACTGGAATTTGGGCAGGCAGAAAGAGAATGGGCTCAAAGAGAAACCTGCAGAGATTTCAAACTTAGTGATTATGTTTTATTTCTTAATCGGAGGACAGGCTACATGGGTGATCCTTTTATTGTTATTCTTTATATGGTGGACATATTTTATACATTTTTTTGTATCAGCTCAGTATTCAATACAGCATTTTAGAAAGGCTTTGGCGTGTGTTGGTGTATGCCTATTTCTGTTTGGCAATGTCCTTTTCTCTCCTGAGCCTGGCAAGCTCTTCCCTGCCACAGGGGCTTTGCATGTGCTCTGCCCTCCGCCAAGGCCTTTCTTTCCCTGGCTCTTCATAGATTTGGTCCCACCTCAGCCCAGACAAGTGAAGTGAAAGCCTCTCACATCCTCCTTACACATTCTGCAGAGATCTTGTTTGTTGATCCATGGAGCTGTTTCTCCTGACTCCAATGCGAGCTCAGGACTTTTCCTGACTCATTCATCCCAGCCCTAGACATGGATTGACAGACTGAATAGATTTTTGTGCATATGAGTTTAGGGTTTCAAAAAAAACAACCCAAACAAACAGGTACTTGAAAGCTGACCTCCTAAGACTGATGAATTCGGGCACTGGCTTGTCCTTTACTAGTGTCGTGGTCAGCTGGGGGTTAAATTGCTTTTAAAATCATTACAGACTTCTGACCCAGGGGTTGTTGTGTAGAATAACAGAGGGGCATGTCTTTGAAGGACACAAGTAACAGCAAAGAACAAATTTAAAAGAGCGAAACAAACTGAAGCTAAATAGAGAATGCGTTTAAATTGGGCCTTTCCCCCTGGAGATTATTGCAATTTTAAGGGTAATGCTGCTCCTAAGAAGGTTAGCTTTACTCTTGGCCACCATGGACGTGACAGTGTGTGGGCCCATCGTTAATCAGGATAAGGTATTATGGACCCGGGTGCAGGTTTGTTTGTAGAACGGATTTCTTTGCAGGAAGCACTGACCTGTGGCCCTGTGATGTTTGCATTGTGCTTCAGAACCGGGGATGGCTTGGCAAGGGCCCTTGTGGTTCATAACTGATTTTATTTCCTACAATTGCATTTTGAATTTTGAGGCCCAATCAGTTTGCGTTCTTTACAAGTATAATTTTGTTACCCGTGGAATGGTTTGAATTGAAGTTTTATGGAAGTAAGTTTGCATGCAGTTTGGGTTTTTTAAAATTAATTCTTATTGGAAACATTTCATTATTTGGAAATGGATTTGTTTGGTGATAGCAGTCGTGAGGCTGCAACTGCTTGCTCATAAATGGGTTTATTATTGGATTTCCTCGTGCTTCGATTGATGGATGATGGCGAAGACACCTGTAGCACAATGCTCTTTTTTTTGGCAATGATTTTGGGTGCGATTGCCATGGAATACAAAAGTGGGAGACAGAGAAGTAGAGAATTTGGTTCATGCCTCTCAGTGTAATTGATTTGAATACATTCAGCTAGAATGTGTGCTTATGGGGAATTAAAGGATCAGCAGTTTACAAATGTTCCCATTATAATCGGATCTGAAAAGAAATGATAGAACCTGCTGAGTGATGTGAGGCGATGGGGGAGGTATCTTCTGACAGGAATCCAAATGCCTGGGGTTTTCTGTAACGTGAAATGGAGTGGGTGTGCTGGGCTGGGTGGGAAGCCACCAACCAATTCCAGGATCAAAATTGTGAAAATAATTATAATAACTGCCACTTATTGAGCATGAATGGTGTGCCAAGCACTTCTCTAAGAATTTATCTGTGCTATTTCATTTGCTTTCATAAGAATCTTCTGCAGCAGGTTGTGCTGGGTTGTCGACTGTCTACCTGGCATGGTTACCACTTGTTGTCGGGAGTCTTTTTCTTTGCAGAGAAGCTGGGACCTACGTTTCCCAGAATGCCTTTTCCCAGAAGGTTCCTGGTTCCAGTCAGTTGAGAGAGATGCTCCTAGGGGATTTGAAAATCAGAGAATGGGAGGCCATTATTTTCAGGAAATAGTTGCAGGCAAGAACATAGATAGACATGAGGTTGGATGCACCTTTTAGGTGGATGGGCTTCCTGAGATTCACCTGCTTCATCCTTGCAGCCTGAGAAGGTCGGCAGGAGCTTCCCTGGGAAAAATACCTGCTGTAGTAAAGTAGCTAGGGTCCTCAATGTGGCTTCCCCAACTGTTGATTTGCCAGCCCTTCCAACAGCTGTGGAAGTTTCTAATTCCCTTCAGTAAAGCCCCTTTGACTTGGAATATATAAAGTGGCTTCTGTGTTTTTGATTGGACCCTGACTAATACATAGGTGTTATCCTTATTTCTGTTATTCAGATGAGCAAACTGAGATTTAGAGAGGTGAATTGCTTAAGCACACATGGAAAACGGCAGAGTGGGATTTAAACCCACGTCTGCCTGATGCATGATTCAGGCCACCAGACTCCACAATTTCTGAACAAAGCCTGGAGATCGAGGCACTTGAAATCTACTCACAACCTCATGCATACAAAGCTTGCTCTCTCCCAGAACCATTGCCCCTGCCACAGATGCTCCTCTTACAGGCAGTGTCTGCCATTTGCTGGTCCACTTAAACTGCATGGGAAACAGCCAGCTCTGGTGCTCATCGTTGTTGGAGACTCAGGCAGCTTCCGGGGGATTCAAGGATTTGTGGATGAAAACAGGAAATGTATTTTTCTACCTTGTCTTCTCATATCAATCGCCATTACAGAGGGCAGATTTTTGCATTAATGATTTTAGGGACATCTAAAATTATTCCTAATAAATGGCCACTTGAAGGTTACATAACAGCATATTAATGTTAGTTCCATTAGAGGAGAGGTAGTGGAGTGGGGACTAGGAAAGCTGTAATTTGTAACCTTTGTATTGCACATTTCAATGGTTACAATGCGCATGCATTATTTTATAATTTGAAAAACATCCCATAAAAAGCCTGAAAATAAAATGAAAAGGTATGTCCACTTCGATACAACAGCATGCGGCATGATGTATGTGGGGGTGACACCAAGTTGACAGCAGACATCTATAATGTCACAGTGTGTTTTCAGTGATGGCACAGGACTTGTATATGGTAGTAAGCAGAAGAGCAGTGGTTCTCAAAGCTTTGTTTAGTTGCACTGTGGATGTTATGTTTAATATGCTTGTTAGATGCCCACACGGAGCATGGAATATGCAGTTGTATATCTGTGTCTGAAGCTCAGAGAAGACAGTCTGCCTGGTGATAAATATACATTCAGCATATGAATAGTATCAGTCAGCTTTCATTGGGCTATGGTGCCATTGCAAACAGCCCCAACATTTCAGTGGCTGATAAACAACAGGTGTTTATGTTCCCCTCTCTTTACCTGTTATCTGCAGGTCAGATGTCACATCTCTGCTCTGTGTGTCTTTTTCATTCTGGCAGCTGGGCTGAGGAACAGCTCCTGTCTTGGGTTTGTGGTTCCTTGGGCAGAACAATGTGATAGCGTCCGAAGTTTTGTTCGGGTGTGGCACATGTCACTAATTGGTTTAATCAGAACAGAAGACTGAATACTATGCTCGTCTTTCCCTCCAACAGTCACATCCGCACCCTCTGGCACCATGTCCTCCAGCACAGCACCACTCGTATGTGCCCCCCAGGCTGGACCCATCATGCCCTCAGACAAGTGGCCCTGACACGTGGCCTTTGGAGTCTGAGATGTGTCTCTCCTCCTGAGCATGTCTTCTCATGTGTGTGGCACATGCGACCACATCCTTTCCTCCCCAGTCCCTCCACCCCAGGTGCTAGCTGGGGGATCCTTAGGCTGCTTCCACAATCCTCTCTTGGGTCCATGGAGGTCCTCTCCTGCCCAGACCTTGAGCTTCCTCCCATGATCTCTAAGTGATGCCACAGCTGGAGCTTGTAAGATGGGGGAAAGGAAGTGAGGGGGAGAGCAGGCATCCTGATGAAGGAGATAAGGAAAACCATCTGCACCGAATTCCCAAAAAGAAGGGAGAAAAAGATGGTCTGTTGCCAGAACAATGAAGAGGTAGCGACAAATGTGTGATTGTGCTATTGAATGCCATGTCCTTGAGTGTGGACAATGAGAGCTATCATCAAGGGGAGAGGGTGGCTTTAGGTGGGAGGGGACAATGGTGGCAGATAAAAAAGCCATAGAGACAGGGCTCACAAAGGCAGGCAGAGAGTTGGTGACAGAACAGGGTCACAGAGACACAGAGAAAGCCAGCCTCTGATGAGGGACAGAGGTACAGATGACGTGGGGTAGAGAGGCAGAGAAGTGGGAGTGTCGAAGCCAAGAAAGAGGAGGGTAGAGGGAGAGTCGGAGACTGTTTCCTCCTGTCTGTTTTCATTCAGGAGGCTGGGGGCCCTGGCAGATGCTGTGGGGATGGTCCTGGGTAGGTGTCAGTCAGTGGGCGTTGGCAGGAACAGCTCACTCAGTAAATGTGGATACATGTTAAGTGTCAGCTGGAAGGCGTCTGTCAGCATATTTCAGTCAATAAGAGCCAGTTGGTAAATATCAGCCAGCAATTCAATGAAGCAATCCAAGAAGCATAGATTGGTCACTCTTGGGGTGCCAGGCATGATGCTGAGTGTTGGGGGATGGGAAGAGGAGATGAGGCAGAGCTCAGGATCTCACAGGGCAGGAGAATACATCATCATGAATAAAATACCGACATTAGTGTTTTGGGGCAAAGCACTGAGCCTAGTGCCTTAGCATGGAGCACCTAGCTGAAGCCTTCTCCCAATACTCCAGGATGTAGGTATCAGTATTTCCATTTTACAAGACAGGAAACTGAGGCTCAGACAAGTTAAGTTAGTACCAGACAGAGCCAGGGTTTGTTTGTACCCAGATCTGTGGGTTCCCAAAGGGGCTGTGCTGTCCCACAGTGTTTTGCCTTGTCTTCAACCAGCAACAGGGGATTGATGCACAGGGTGTGTTGTTTATATGATGGGGCATCATCACAGGACGGAGTGAGAATTGTGGGAGGGGAGCCCGGGAAGAGGAAATAGACCCAGATAAAGGCAAGGTATTCCAGGCTCAGGTTTTATTTTTCCTGCCCAAGTCCTGGGATCAGCCATTTCTTACAAGAGCTGTGATTCCTTTTAATGAAGAATGGTATTCAGGAACCAAGATCTAAGTGCTCAATGTGCTAGTTGCTATGGGGGTTTCTTTGCTTCTAGACCTTCTCAGGGTACAGACCTGTGAGACGGAGGTAAGTATTTCTATAAACACATACATACATGTGTATATAGCTATACCTCTGTACCCACAACTTAAAGTCTGATTCTGAATGAGCATTTGCAAGTACTTGGGGAATGAATGAATGTTCAAGAAACACCCAAGGTTGAGTACAGGCGGGGAAACTCAGGCAGACATTTCTACAGCTCTAGCTTTGAGTCCAGTCTGATTCTTGTTGCCTTTAGAAAGTGTCCTTGTTGGTCTTCAGCATCTGGACTCTGGAAGGACTGGTTCAGATGGCTCAGGTCATTCTTGCCACTCATCCAGCAGAGTGGAGTGACTGTGGATATTGGGAGCCTGGTAGTAGGGGTGAGAATTCCCAGAGGGAAGGAGAGCTTGGTAAGGTAGCAGCCTGGGAAGACCAGGGCAGGCCAGTATGCTAAGACTCAAATCCAGCAATCTCAAACATAAGGTAGAGATTTCATGTCTGAAGCAAGACCAAGGACATTTATAGAAGGAGGAACAAGGGATGGACTGGTATTTGGGGTCCAGGGTTGGCTGGAGCTGCAGGTGTGGGTTCTACAATCTCAGCTGAGGTGGTAGGGTAAGGGAGAGGTTCTGGGTGGTTGGGGAGCTTGGGGAGAAAGTTCAGTTCTGTGCGCTCCTTTATTTCCTGAAGCCTCTTAAAGAGTTTTCTAAAGCTCTTCCATCTCCAACCACCCATTTTTTTTCATTGGCTTCAGTTTGTAAACACAACTTTGTGGGTTTCTCTTTGAGGAGCTTCGACTTTATCTCCTCAGTGAGTCCTTTTCGGAGGTGGCCTTTTCTGTCCTGAAAGTTTTTCTCTCCAGCCGCTGTCCCCTAGCCTTCTCCGGTGGTGTTTGATGTTTGCCTCCCAGCATTTTTGCCCAGATACTGGAGAGCTGTTCTGTATTGATTCTACTGGAGCCTCAAGCCTCTGCAAACTGCACAGGGCTCGTCAGTCTTGGGCACCCTGGGGAGGACCTCACCGAATCTGAGCTTGCAAAGCTGGCCCCAGACTCTGAGTTGGGGAGCAGAGGGGCTTTACTTTTTCATTTTTAGTAAAAACCTATTAGGCCCCTAAATTCTCTTCTTTTAGCCTTGCATTCAAGACCCCAAATAACCTGACATTGGACGGATTTTCTAGCCTTGTCTCCCGCTAGCCCTCCCTCTATGAATCTTAAGGTCAATATGCTTGGGGTCTTTATGCCTCTTCACATTTTGATTTTTTCTATTTAAAAAATGTTCATCTATTTATATGTTAATTGGTTGAAGAATATCTTGGTTCTTTTGCTTACCTTTTGCTACCTTCCCCTGGTGAAATCTTGTTAGTTCCACAAATGTCACCTCTCCTGAGGAATCTTCCTTGATTTTCCTGATTAGCACTAGTCACTCTTTCTAGGCTCCATCGCTCTTTTTTTTTAAACATTAAAAAAATGTTTTAAAGATTTTATTTATTTATTTTTAGAGAGAGGGGAAGGGAGGGAGAAAGAGAGGGAGAGAAACATCAATGTGTGGCTGCCTCCCGCATGCCCTCTATAGGGACCTGGCCTGAAACCCAGGTATATGCCCTGACTGGGAATTGAACCAGTGACCCTTTGGTTCGCAGGCCGGCACTCAGTCCACAGAGTCACACCAGCCAGGGCTCCATGACTCTTTTAATAGAAGTGATTACCCCTTGCCCAGATGTTGTGTGTGTGTGCTCTTCCCTCCCACCAGGTTCTGGGCACCTTCTCCTGTGGACAAGGGCTGCACACTGTTGCATGTCTCCAGCATGAAAAGGCCTGGCACACGGTGGGAAACAATCCAAAAGGATTTCATTTCAGCAAAAAGATCTCCCACGGGTGTCTTTTTCTTCCCATTTTGCCCCAATTTGCTAAAGCCCAGTCCTTCACAACTTGTCAGTTAGTTCTTTGCTGTTTAAAGTGTGCTCCAGAGATCATCATCCACACCAACTGCATCATCCATATCAACTGCATCACCCACACCAACCGTACCATCCACAGGAAGTGTGTTAGAAATGCCAATGTCAGCCTCCACTCTTGATAGGAATCAGAATCTTCATTTTAACAGCTGGAAGTTATGGGGATGTCTCTTCCTGGAACTGGAACCCTGGTATGGGGAGCCTACTGTGGGGCTGGGACCCCTCGCTCTTCAGGGGCACCTGTGCAGCAGAGATATCCCATTGGATTTTTATCCGCAACTCGTGGGTGTGTGAACAGCCCATGTCAAATCTCTCCACCTCCTATCACTCTCAATGTGGCTTCTTCTTTAAATTCCTAGTTGAGAACTTTCATTCAGCTAGATTTCAAGTGGTTCTGAATGATGGTTTTTGTAGTGTAGTGTAAATTTGATGTGGTTGTGGAAGGATGTGAGTACCACCATTTACTTAGGCTGCCATCTTGACCAGAAATCTGGCCTTTTGATCTCTCAATTTCTCTTTGTTTAGTTCTTACCTCCACCCTCTATCTTCCTATCTTTCTTCCTCTTGCTGCCTTTCTCTACCCCCAGTCCCTCACTAACTATTGTTTGAATCCTTAGAGTCTCAGCTTAAATGTCACTTCCTCAGGAGAGCTTTCCCTCCTTCTCCAGATGACATCAGATCCCAGAGTGTTTGCTGTCAGAGCTCCCTGTACCTCTTTATGGCATTTATCTCAGTTTGTAATCAAATAACTAATTGCATAATTAGCTGTTTCATGCTTATCTCCGCCCTCTCATAGATGTAAATGACACATGAACTGAAGCCCCAGCTCCTGGTTAAGTGTTGGCTCAAAGGTGCTCCAGGAATGTTTGTTAAATGAGTGAATAAGACTAAAAAGACACTAGCTCAGGCTACCTGGTCAACCTGTCTTGTTCTTTCCTGGTCCTGGGGATTTCTATCACTACAACTTGAGCTTTGATCCTAGTTACACTGGTATGTTAACCCAACCTGCTGCTCTTCTGACACATCCTGAAGCTGTATGTCCTCAAAGTGAACAAAGAAGTTATTTGGTTCCTGATATAAACTGAATACCATTTCCATTTCCACCTTCTTCTGGCATGGTCTGCGCTTCTGCCCTGGTTAGTTAGATCAGATAGTTAGCCAAGATATTAACTTCCCATTTCTCTGCCTTGTGTTTCATGTACAGGGAGTTGACATAGTGCAAAAGAAGAGCCCAGAATTTGATCCTAGACTTGACTCTAGCCATTGACTATGTCACTTGGGTAAGTTCCTCTTTTTTGCCATCTATAGAAAGAGAAGTTGGGTTAGGTTAGAGATGGCAAATATAAGGCACACATGCTATCATTCCCCTTCCTGTACCTGTGGCAGACAGTGTTAATTGATCATTGAATTCTTTATTGCTGACTCCAGACAGAGCCTTAGAATTCTAAGGCAGTGCTCTGGACAGCCACTACCAGTCGACCATAGCTGGCACTTATATTGAACTCTGTTTGCCATCTGAGGACCAGATGTTCCCTAAGTTTCTCTCTTCTCAGGTGTTTGAAGATTTTGCTTCCTCTGCTGTTCTCATCAGCTTTCCTAAGAAAAAACTGTCAGTCTGTGCTCAGCTCTCTCAAAAGACTCCTGTCTCTTGCCCTCCATTACAACTGTGGGAACTACTCTTTGCTAAGCATTTTTGACAATTCCCTTCTCTTCCATGTGTCATGGAAGACAGCTGCCAGTCTCAGAGGTTCCCAAACTGACCAGAGTGTCAATTAAATTCATTTGAGTATGCTTTGAGCAGTAAATCTTTAATATTAAAAAAAAATGACTTGAGCCCTAATGCTGTCCCCAGGCTTTCTGCAAATCTCTGGGGCAATTTTTGTTCTCATGCTTACCTTTTAATTCTGACATTTTCCTTTCCCTGACTTCTCAGTCCTGTGCTTGTCAGCTCCCCTCCTTAGCTGTCCTCTATGTCCCATGCAGGACAAAGCCTCTGTTTGCACTCATTCCTCTCAAAGTGACATCACCACATGGCTGCTGTCATATGTTAGACTTTTCCTGAAGGCTGGGAGTAATGGGTAGGGAGGGCAGAGAAGGGGTTTCAGCACAGGATAGCACAGTGCTACTAGCACTTGAAACCTGAAGATTAGACATCTTGTTTCTCCAATTCCCACACTGCCCCAGAGATGGCTGCTGTCCACCTTAGACCCTCAGCCTGTTTGCTGGGTCTACCATCCCCTGTGACCCTTTTTACACACTCTTTAGTTCCCTTTGCTTTCCAAGAGCTGTATGCCTCCTCTTCTGGACTGTCCAGAAGAACTTGAACCTTTCTTTACTTCTTTGATGTGCCTACATTTTCTAGACCATGCCTTGGGGACCATCACATTTCACTTCAAAGAAGTGCCTCCACATATTTTCCTAAATAAAAAGCCATGTGCTCTGATAGAATTTTATCATTTCTCTAGGATGTAAAAGCAGCTATAGTCAGTTCTTATTATGAATGGCCATCACTGTTTCCTTTTGATACCGAAGATGAATAAGATGTATCCTTGCCCTCAAGTTGCACAACTGAATGGTGGACATAGACAAGTAAACCATCAGTTACCTTATGAAGTGAGCCTTGCTAGAGAGAGGACTGAGTAAGATGAATGCAAACCCATTTGTAGGAGTGGAGTCAGAAAAAACTTCCCAATGGACGTGTGCCAGAGGTGAGTCATGAAGGCTGTGTAGGAGTTAGAAGTTAGACTAACAAAGGGTGGAGGAGGAGGTAAGGCATTCCAGACAAAGGAAACCGCCTGCACAAAGGTAGGCAGCCTTGAAAGAGCATTGTGAGGTCAGCAGTTCAATACTCCTCCAGTACAAGGAGTAAGGTAAGACCCGGGGCTTGAGAGATAGGCAGGGGCTGGTCTTGGGGACCTTGGTGGGAACCTCTATAGGCCATTCATCTGGAGAGTGATATGGCTGTTTTAGGAAGACCATTGGGCAGCCAGTGGTGTGAAAGCTAGACGGAGGCAGAGAGAGAGGGTGGACAGGGAGTCCAGAGAATTACTTTTTGCTAGTCTCTGGGAGGATTAAGGGTCTCTGGGAGGAGCAGTGGCAGTTCTGATACAGGCAAGTCTTGATCTGAAGGACATTTAGGGAGTGAGTGTGGGTTGGATTGGTTGTGCTAGGGTAAATGTGAGCTTGGTCTCTGCCCTAAAAGATCTAGAAGTGAACAGCAGTCAGCAATGAAGATGTGAATGGAGGAAGACCAGAAATCCAAAATCCCCAGGTGATGCCAGGCTCAGGAGCTGTAGAAGTGTCTGGATTCTGACACTTCTATGTCAGGACATAGGAACAGTGTCAGTACTATGGGAACAAAGTACTAACGAACAAACTCAGGGAAGTGCAAGTGACTTCTTCCAAATGACTTGTGTGTCGCTAAAGCCAGCTTTATTGGATCCTTAATCAGAGAGATTTAGGTTCTCTCCTCAAACCATAAAATGTATGAGTGAAGAGAGAATGGATTCAAATCCATCTCGTTGGCCTCCAAAGTTACTACGTCCCATCATCCCATTGTCTCCGATGTGTTATTGGGAACGGCTTTCCCGTGATTCTGGGTGGTTCTTCCTGTGAAAGGAGTTCAGATAGTACAACACTGGATCCCTTTCCACCCCATTTATTTTACTACCCTGGCCGACCGAAGATTAAACGTGCCACCTTTGTATGTGCCCTGACTGGGAATTGAACCCACAACCTTTTGGTGTATGGGACAATGCTCCAAACAACTGAGCCACCTGGCCAGGGTACCCCACCCCCTTCCTTGGCTATATGTCTTGATGGACTGGCCTCCCTCACAGAAGTCTGTCCTGGTCAGCATTGCCATGACACTAAACCCACGAATCAGGCTCCATCCCATCTTCTCTCACATTAAGCTATATTTCCCAAGTCAGCCTCTATCAGTGATACTGTCTATATTTTGATCTCCATCTGTTTTATTAAAAAGTTTCTTTCAGGACCAAGCCAGGAAGACAGCTGCTACTTGTTGGGAACTGCTTGGAAACCCCAATATTGCAATGGTTATTAACAACAGAACAGAAATAACACCAATAAGGATAATAATATAAGGAGAGTAATAGAAATAGTTCCCATTTATGGAGATTTTACTATGCACTGACATCCTTGCATGGATTACCTAGAAACCCTGGTGACAGCCTGAGGAAGTAGGAGCTATTATTATCTCCACTTGACAGTTAAGGAGACAAACTTAGAGTGACTTGGATGTTGAGCAACATGCTAAGTCACACTTCTAGTCCCTGGTAGAAACCTTCCTCTAGCCAAGACCAAACCGTCAGGCTATATGGCTTTCAGGAGAGTAAAGGGCCATAGAGACAATGTCAATAGGGAGGGCTTCCTGGAGAAGGGCTGAACAGAGGCCTTGAGCTAAATCTTGAAGGATACACAGATAAATTCTTTGAGCTGTTACTTTAGCAATTCAGTTTTGTTCTGTTCATTGGCAAGTCCCAGCGGTATGTGCTCAATAACTCTTGGGTGCCTCTCCCTTGAATGTAGATATCATATCATTTGTTTAACTTGCTGAATAAAGTAATTAGTACCTGGGAGCCTGCCTGCCTGGCAGAATATATTGGTGCAGCAAACGAAGTTTATGCCTTCAGGCCGTGCAATGGAATTTGATTTAATTTGTCTCAAGGTTAGGGAAGACGATGGGGGACTTCAGCATCTCCTTCATCTCCGTCACGGAGTTAATGCTTTTCGAGGGTGGAGGGAGACCACACTGGGTCGTTTCAGCACTAATGGGACTCCAGAAGCTTTCCCACTGGAGTCTGACTTGCTTTATGGATGCAGCTGAACAGCAGCCACACTCCTCCCTTCCCGGGAAGATGCTGTGTTTCAGAGTCCCAGTGAACAGGCCTGTGGGTGCAGCTACTGCCTTTGCCCACAAGACTGTGAGCTGCTTGAGGTGAGGACTTCATTTCATTCATCTGTGTCTCTGTCCCAGGTGAGGTGTAAGAGGGACTCTGCCTTCCCTCCACCCTGTCCTGCCTCCTCTGAGAGGTGATAGTTCTCACCTTTACCCTAGTCTACCTCTGCTTCATCCAGAGGACATTCTCTCTGCCCACCGCATGTGGCCAACCCATTCTCCAGGTTTTTCCCCTAGTCCATGCCGTTTCTCTCCATCTCCACCTTTCCGAATTCTCTGCACCCTTTCCGTTTTGGTTCTAACCTCCCTTCCTCTGGCCCTTTCTTCCCTGGACTGTTCCAGATGGTAGAGTGTTGGGAAGACAGCACAGTTCAGATGTTAAAGGCACAGGCTCTGGAGCCAGACCACCTGGGATCAAACCCCCACTGCATTGCTTCTTTGCTGTGTGGTCTTGAGCATGTGACTTAACCTCTATTTGGCACAGTTTGCTAGGGGACCCCTAAGGGTGAAACCATCACAATGCTGATCTCTCCCCCCATCCTCTGTGCCTCCCAAGGACTCCTCACCTTCAGGATGCTACTGGGGATGTGTGCCTTGTCCTATCATGCCCCCCCTCACCCCAGTCTTGGTCCACTGGCTCCAGGTACAGCAGGCAGGCTGGATCTTCCCCCAAGGGCCTTAACAGTGGTTAATGAATCTCAGTCCACCTGAAATGAAGTGCATGGGACAGGCTCACCAGCATGTCTCTTCTCCTGCTCTTGGATCTCCTGGGGGAGCTGAGGTGGGTGTGAGGCTGACTGGTCCCCCTTCCCAATCATCCACAGGATGTCCTTGCCCCACTTCAGCTTCCATGGGCTGAGTGCTCTGAGGCAGAGGCTGGCTTTTCCAAATAGAAAAATGGGTTTCTTTGTAGAGTGGGTGATGAGGGAGAAAGCAATGCTCACTTGACAAGTGCCTTGTCTTCCAAACTCAATGCACTGGAGGGGGGTGTGTGAAGAAGATGAGCAGACTCAGGGGCGTCAGAGTTGCAGAGGGAAGGAGGGTTAGGGCTGCTTCCAGAGTTATGACTTAGGGAGAAAGGGGGATGAGTTTTTGGCTCAGCAGTAGGATGTCTATTCTAGTAGCTAGAGCTGCCCCAAAGTGTCTGGGCTTTGTCAGATTATGAGTTCCCTGTCACTGGAGAGGTTAAGCACAGCCTTATTTGGGACCTGCTGTACTGACAGCACTTCTTAAGAGCTTACTGTGTGCTAAGCCCTGCATTAAGCCCTTTATTATCTCATTTAATCCTCACCACAACTTCATAAGCGTAGGTGCAATGATCATTTCCCTCATATCATAAATAAGGAAGTTAAAGCCCAGAAGGTTTAGGTGACAAACGCAAGTCAGGCAGGATGAGGTTTAGTCCTGGCTTGACCACTTACTATGTATCACTGGATACATTACTTCTGATTCCTCTAAGCCTCAGTTTCTGCACCTGGAAAACCAGGATCTCAAAGGAAGTGCCCAACAAATTTGAGCTACTCTTAGTCTCAGGCTAAGTCATTGTCTCAGGTGAACACAGCTGGCCTTCACATCTTTCTAATCAAGTCACCAAGGTCCTGGGTTCAGTCAGGCTCCAGTCCCTCCTCTTACCTCAAGTCACAGTCTAGCTGTGCCAAGCAACACAAAGAGGGTTCTTCCTGCCTTATTCTCTTTCTCTTTCTCTTTCTCTTTCTCTTTCTCTTTCTCTTTCTCTTTCTCTTTCTCTTTCTCTTTTTCTCTTTCTCTCTCTCTCCCCTCCCTCCCTCCCTCCCTCCCTTCCTTCCTTCCTTCCTTCCTTCCTTCCTTCCTTCCTTCCTTCCTTCCTTTCTTCTTTTCTTCCTTTTCTGTCTCCTCCCTGTCTTTTTTTCATAGAGAGGGTTTGTTTGTTTTTTTATCTTGAAGAGTGTTCTTCAGGTTGTTTATTAGCTACCCAGAAATAATGTCCCTTGATCAAAGCAGTTTGGGAAACAATGGGTTAAACAATGGTCATGGTTATGCAGCATTTCCCAAATTTATTTTATCATGTACATCTCCTCAGCCTTTGATTTCTGGTATTATTGCCCAGGTCTGTTTGCTAATCATTTCCAGGAAACTCACGCCTCTCTGGCTATTGATAAGGGGCAGGGAGCGCTAATCATGACAGGAGACTCTCACAGGAGAGTCTACTGGGGTGTGAGCTGTCCCAAGTAGAACCACGGAAGCTGCCTGGAGAATGACCTTCCCCAGCTTATGGCCAAGGGTAGGCGTACAAGTGCATGACGTGGCTCACTGGGAATTTTTTTATGCTGGTAGCAACATGGAAGTAGGACAAGTGACCACAGGTACTATGCCCAAGGCCTTAGGTGTGTGGGTTTCATATATCCTTTAGATTGCTCAAGCCTGCCCCTTGTGCTTTAGTTCTGTATCCTATGCACAAACATCTTCCAGGCTCTGTTCCAAGATCTCCTTGGTTTATAAGAATGCCAGGATCATCCAGTCTCTTCTTCACTGCCATTTGTGGATCACCAAGAGTCTTACTGGCTGAGATGTATTCTTCTTTCGGCCCTGTGTGTTTATTAATTCTACCAATTCAACACATTTTGTATCTACCAAGAAAACATAATAGATAAAATATTCCTAAGCACCTTCCTGTCTTACTATCTAGCCTCATTATTAATCCCTATGATAATGCAATACATTTTCTTTTAATCACTGGTCCATTTGGGAATCATGTCTTGAAGATGGCTGGGGAAAAGAGGTTGACAGCTTTGTGGGGTAGATGGTGAAAGGCTCTGTCTCCAGGCTTCAGCTCTGGCTGTGCCAAGGGGTGCTTTATGGGGGGGTTCATCTTCCAGCCCAGGAAGGGTCCAGCTGATGAGTTCTGACCCTGTGCCCTTTAGGCCTTTGGAGAAAGAAAAATGAGCCAGCATTGGCTCCAGAGTAGTAGTTTGCTTCCCTCCTAATCAGTGCCAGGGCCCCAGACACCTGGGCTGTAAATACTTATGCTGTTGAGAGAAGGGAGTTCTTAAAGTGATTTATCATGAAGGTGACAAAATGACAATTGCTCATCACTTAAAACAATGAGCCTGCCAGATGTTGACCACGCAGGTGTGGGCATGTGGGGGCGGCAGCATCCCCTCTCTGTCTCTGTAGGACTTCCTTGGCCAAGTTAATTAGAGATGAGTACTGCAGGGAGACCTCCTCTAGGGAGAGGCATCCCATGACATCTACTAGGCATTGGTCAGAGTTGGGCCTCCCACGTGGGCCCTTCTGAGAGGTTTTAAAAACATTTATCCAGCTCTTACTATACCAGGTGCTCTGCAGAGTGTTTTGTGTGTATCATCTCATGACAACTGGAATGTGGCAGGTATTATCTCTCAGGTGTGCTGATAACCCCTGCTGAGGTCCCCATAGCTGGGGCCAGGAGAGCCACAGCCAGGATGGGAGTTGACAGTCAGGCTTAATTAAGATTCCAGTGGCAGAAGTGAGCACTGGGGCTCTCTATGCCCTCGCATTTAACCCCCAAATCATAGGTGTCCCCTGACTTATTACCTCAATGTGGAGGCTGGAATATTCTTTTCTGTTTTTAGTCTGGCCAGTCTCTTGTGCAACAAATTCCCTCTGTATCACAGCCCTACTCTATTCTTAGGAACACCCCTCTCACACGCACCATACCTTAAAGGGCACTACAGTGCTGTGGTGAGTAACAGCACCGCTGAAGTTTGACTGCTTGCACTGTAATCCTAGCTCGGCTCATCAGCTATGTGACTTTGAGAAAATTACCTAACCTCTCTGTGCCTTGGCTTCCCCATTTGTAGAATAAAGGTACTAAGAGTATCCACCTTGGGGTTATTGCAAACATGAAGAGAGTTAATGTGTGTAAAGTACTTTTCCTTCAGTTACTATTTTGAGCACTCACAAAATGTAAAATGGTGCAGTCACTGTAGAAAACAGTATGGGGGTTCCTCAAAGAATTAAAACTAGAGCTATCATATGGTCTAGCAATTCCACTTTTTAAAAAAAATTTTTTAGAGAGGGGAAGGGAGGGAGAAAGAGTGGGAGAGAAACATCAATGTGTGGTTGCCTCTCGAGTGCCCCCTACTTGGGACCTGGCCTGCAACCCAGGCATGGGCCCTGACTGGGAATCGAACCCTTTGGTTCACAGGCTGGTGCTCAATTCACTGAGCCACCTCAGCCAGGACAGCAATCTCACTTTGAAACAATTGAAATCAGGGTCTTGAGAAGACATTTAAACTCCCATGTTCACTGCAACATTATTCACAGTACCCAAGGTATGGGAACAACCTAAATGTCTATCAGTGAATGAATAAATGAAGAAGTGTGGTTTATTCATCAAATGGAATATTATTCAGTCTTTAAAAAGAAGGAAACCTTCAATACGCTACAACATGGATGAAGCAAGAGGTCATTATTCTAAGTGAGATAAGCCAGTGGGCCACTGAAGGACAAATACTGCATGATCCCACTGGGTGTGAGGCATCTAAAATAGTCAAACTCATAAAGAACAGAGAGTAGAATGGTGGTAGCTATGGGCTGGGGAAGGGGAAAGCAGGGAGGTGCTGTTCAGTGGTACGAAGTGCCATTTCTGCAAATGGGTAAGTTCTAGGGTAAGATCTCCCGCACAACACTGGGCCTACAGTTAACCATACTGGACTGTGCACTTAAAAAATTTGTTAACAGGGTGGCTCTCACGTTAAGTATTCTCACTACAAAAACACAAACAAACAAGCCTTAAAAAAACCCCTGAAGGGTGTGAGCAAATGTTTAGAGGTGATGGATGTGTTGATTACATTATTTTGATGGTTTCATGGGTGCATGCATTTGTGTCCAAACTCATCAAATTGTATACATTAAATATGGGCAATTTTTGCATACTAATCATTCCTCAGAAAAGCTGTTAAAAGCAAACAAAACTAAAAGTAATATAAAAATATCATGGAAAAATAAATACATAGTACAACAAAAAAACCCAATGTTTTGAGCACCAACCCCGTATCGGTGCAGGAACTGCCACCAGGAGCACAGTGGACACCCTCACATGCAGAGCCTCCGCCCTCAGTGCACTTAGTCTTCTTGCGAAGGCAGGCATTAGTCAGATAATCACACAAATAATTATGTATTTAAAATCCGAATATGTGCTGCAAAAAGGAAATACAGAAGCGAGGTGAGCAGATAACAAGGGGATTTGACCTTGTGTGGGAGACCAGGGTTTCCTAGGAAGTGATGTTTAAGCTGAATGATGAGTAAGGGGTCAGACGAAGGAAAAAAAAGAAGAAAATGTTCCGAGCACAGATGGTTCCGGAGCGATGGGGTGAAAGCAATGCCAATTCAGTAGAAACTGTACTTCGAATGTTGATCTTTTCCTGGGCTAGTGAGATGCAGTACAATACTCCCTTGTGACTCCAGGCAGGGGCAGCGAGCCGCAGTTCCCAGTCAGCCACGCAATCACAAGGGTAAACAATGGGTGCTCCACAGTGTGTTCATTATATTGGATGATTTTGCACAACTGATGGCTAATGTAAGTGTTCTGAACACATTTAAGGTAGGCTAGACTAAGCTACGATGTTCAGTAGGCTAGGTGTATTAAATGCATTTTCAACTTAATACTCTTTTCTGCATGATGGGTTTATTGGGACATAACTCCACAGGAGGTTGAGGAGCATCTGTAAACCAAAGAAAAGGAAAAGAAAAAGCACGTGCAAAGGCCCTGGGATGGGAAGGAGCGTGCATTTTTGTAGAGCCAAAAGGAAGGCCCATGTAGACAGATGTGGGGGACGTGCTAATTTCCTGTGTTTTTTTCTGCCCCTTTCCTCTCCTCTCCCAGAGAGGACACGTGACTATTCTGACTAGTGAGTTTGATAGAAGGAGCTGAGTGTGCTTGGTTTGGCTGTCCTCTTTGTCTCCTTTAGGGACCTTCTACCTGCTGTCCTACTGTGCCCTGTGGCTGGATGTGAGGCTGTTTGATGCTGAGGGTGGCATTAGAAAGCTGTGTTGTCACCTGGGCCACAGTCCCCAACAGTACACTCTTGATTGTACAGGTGGAGTTTTGATCTCTACCTGCTGGACTCCCTAAGCTCTAATTTAGAGTCCAGTGTGTCTGTTTGGGGGGGCTGGTCAAGTGCCGAGTAGCAGATATTTTTAATAAAATCTCTGTTTTCCCTTCATAGCTGGAGGCTGGGGGTGGAGGAAAGGAGTATGGGAACCTCTTTACTATTGAGTGCTCCACAAATTCAATTACACTTTTCTCCGGCAGAAAGTTAAACAATTTTAATGGAATACATCAACTACTTAAATGGTATTGCTGTCTTTGCTGTAGGAGGAGAAATTTCGAGCTCTTTCTGGTTTGCCTCTTTGAGCCCAACCAGCTTTCACGTTTGGCTTCTGGCCCAGAGCCTGAGAGAAGCCCCTCTCTCTTTTATCCCCACTTTATTGGCAAATTGCCTAAGCCCAGCAATCCTTCCGTAGCTCATTGTAGAAGGGACACACCTCCCATCTCATTTCATCCTTATGAGAACCTCAAAGGGAGGAATATTGTCCCATTTTACAGATAAGGTGGCTGAAGGTCACACAAGGGAAGGAACTGGCCTAGAGACACAGGGAAGAGAGGACAGACCAGGATCTGAGCCAAGTCTCTGATTTCAAAGGCCATGCCATCTTCTGGGGACCTTATCATTGTATTAGTCAGGGATCACTCATTACTAGTCTATGGAAGAAAAATGGAGGGGCCTCAGAAAATAAGAGGCAGGGGCTTCGGGACCCTCAGGCTGGGAACCAGGGACACGCTGAGCTTTGAGACCTTCTTTTCCTCTCATCTGTTTGTTTCTGTTACTCTCACAGCAGGTAGACTTTTTGTACTTAGTAGGGATAGGGCCACTCACAGCCCCGGTTTCCTATCCTTCCAGTTCCAGAATGACTACTCACCTCCAGCTTTAAGATCCCTTCCAGAGGGAAGCCCTTCCAGCTTGCAAGGTTAGGTCTGTTTATCTTTCTCCTCCATTGCACTGATCTCAGTTTTTATCTATATAACTGTGTGGGTATTTGATTAACCTATGACTCCTCCAAGGAAAGTGCTGGACACATCCCTGGCACTCCATAGACACTCACTGAAAAACCCAATAAGTGAAGATGAGGGGAAAGGTGTTTCTGACAGAGGAAGTAATACAGGGTAGGCCCAGAAGAGAGAAGGAACCTGACACTCGAAAAGCAGGCAAGTCAGGGGACGAGGCTGAAAGTGAGGAATAAATGGCTAAGACACTGCCAACCCAGTTAAGGATTTTAGATATTCTTCCAGGTACATTGAGAGGCGTTTGCAAGGTTGTAAGCAGGGGAGCAATGAGGTAGGATTTGTGTTTTATCAGGATTATTTTTGTTATAGCAGGGGTGAGACTGGAAACAGGGAAGCCAGGAAGGAGTCTATAGCAACAGCCCAGGAGAGGGAAAAGGGTGGCTTGGAACAGAATGGTGGCAATGGTGTTGGAGGGAAATTGACAAATTTGGGGATAGGATGGGCAGGAATTGGTATGGGGGTGGTAAGCTGAGAAAAGTGTCAAGGAAGATGTTTGGGTTTCTAGCCCAGGCAGCGAAGGGCTGAGGGTTTGAGCAGGATTGTGATCACTCCAGGCTAATTCATAGCAGCAGGGTAGAAATCTGGTTCCCTCTTGACCTCCCATGCATTTTAAAGAAGTCCTTTCAGCTTGGGTCCTGATACTGTCCACATTCAAAGGCTTAGGAGTTCTACCCAGTGTCACACTCAACAGGTAGAATTTATTCTATTACAGGTGGCAGTTTTGGCCCAACTGTCTCCACCTGAAGTCCCATCTGAGTCAGCTATTGGAGCTCAGGAAATCTTTGCCAGACTGCAATGCAGAGAAAAACACCTTCATGTGGGAAACCAGAGACAGCACCTTCTCAGGCTGAAAAGCCCTCTAAGTCAGGACAGGAGGCTTAGGAGTTCTGGAAAGAGCCAGTTTGGTGTGTTTCACACAATCCCAGTTGTGAGCACTGAGGGGGGTGGGACAGGGGCCCCTTGAGTCTTCAAAAAGATTAGCATGAGCCAAAACGGGAAGTTGGGTTTCTTTACCTTCATCTTGAGTGTATTTTAATAGACTCATGGGACGTAATCCTAGAGGGGTAACACAGGAGACTGGATTGATTGACAATCATTCATCCATCAAATAGTTGTCGAATGCTTAGCATGCA
Source organism: Trachops cirrhosus (assembly GCA_028533065.1). Classification (NCBI taxonomy): domain Eukaryota; kingdom Metazoa; phylum Chordata; class Mammalia; order Chiroptera; family Phyllostomidae; genus Trachops; species Trachops cirrhosus. Next base: position 20,292,300 of record CM052542.1, on the reverse strand, counting down.
GGGCTCTGGGGTGCTGTGGGTATTGGAAGATCTGGACTTGCTACTAGTCGACCAGGTAACCTTGGTCAAACCCTGTCTCATTCTTGGGTAGGTATTCATAGAAGCCACACTTTACTGAGTCATTAACATCTTCAACTGCTGATCACTTTGACCACTCACAATGGTCCTTTGAGGTAAGTAAGATTATCCCTATTTTACAGATGAGAAAACTGAGTTTGGAGAGATTAAGTTTTATCCAAGGCCACATAGAAGCTAGATAGAACTGCAGTTCAAACTCAGTACTGAAGATCAAGGGTGAGTTTCATGGAGTATTTTGGCAGTGGAACACCATGAAAGGATTTGAAATGGGAAGATGACATGATCAGACTCTTTAAGGAGAATAGACTAAGTAGTGGAGTGACTAGATAGTAGTGACAGTGGCCCAGGATGAGGCTGGATGAGGGCAGAGGTCTGGATATGCGCTTCATGCCAAGGATGAATCCCTGGAATGTGGGGTCTAAGTGGACAGTGGGGCGAGGGATTCTGAGGATGTCAGTTGTATGGCAGGATAGTGGAGTCATTGGCAGAGGTAAGGAAGGTGCAGAAAAAACAGATTTTAAGGGAAGATGAGAGCCCTATGACCTAAAGGTGCCCAGCCAGGCTGCCTGTCCCAGGCAGTGATGTCTGAGAGAGCCCCGGTCTCCTTTGGTATGAAATTCTATATTTCTTTAATAGCTTCTCAGACAGGGGCCATATCTTTTGTTTAGTCTTTAAGAATCATTTGAAATTGTATGTGAGAGTATGTATGTGTGTTTATTTCTTAGCTTTTAACTTTGCCAGCTTATGCCTCTTAAATACTAATTACCTATTGGACTCTGACAATTCTGCTTTCTTAAAACAGTCTCAGCAGGCCCTTCTGTTTGTGAAAGGCCAAGTGTGGATGTCTCTGTGCAGGAGGCCTCTGGACAACACTGGTCCTGGGGTAATCAGCCAGGGGGGTCGAAGCTCTGGAGCAGACAAGATGACTCAGGGCTGGCAGCCATAGCATCTCCACCGCAGAGCCTTGGTCTCCAGGCAGAAGACGCTTCATCAAACTGCTGAACAAGCTGCCTCCTATCCCCTCAGGCCTAATGAGATGAGACAGGCCAACAATAGTGCCTGCTGGGTCAGGGGCAGAGTATCCATGGAGACAAGATGGCCTCTGTTCTAGGTAGGCTGACAACCCCACTGGCCCCTTAGTGCGGGAGAGAAAAGAGCATAATGCACAGTTACTTGGCTCCTCACTTCCTGGAATTAACTCTGATTTCCAGAGTCAAGCCTTCTCCCAAGACAGAGTATGGGTAGTTGGGGTAGGAGTGGGGGTAAGAATGGGGACTTCCAGAGGTGTGAAAGGTCAGGGCTTGTCCTTTATGGTGGGGTGCAGGGAGCAGATATATGTGAAAAATGGTAAGAGCCATTCAGCCCTCTTCCCCACCCCATGCAATGTGGTTTAAATTAATGGTTAAAATATGAGTAGGGAAGCAAAGAGAATTTTACCACTACTCTTTTGGCTATGTTTTCTGTAATAAAACATAGATTAACAAGAGAAAAACAGAAGTTTATTAACATGTTTACTTCACATCTACATGGGAGATACCCAGGGAAAAGTGAGTAACTCAGGGAGGTGGCTGAGAACTCAAGCTTAAATGCTATCCAGCTACGAGTGAAAGAAACTCGTTGTTGGGGAGGCCACGTTTGGGGTTTGGGGGTGACCAGGAAAAGCACAGTAAACCAGAGTATGGTTTGTTGTGCTATTTAAGCTGGTGCTTTCTTCACTGATAAGGGTCTAACTTTGTGGAGATTAAGCTTTGTCTTTCCTGGTACAGAGGGGAAGAGGGACACCTTTACAACTTTATGTTCTGCTTTAGGCAAATTAGGGAGGACAGAAAGTTTTTATTGTATCTGCTTCTTCTCAATTGCCTTCAGCTCCAAGAGACATATTCAAGGGTAGAATGTTCTGTTTGGCAGCTTTATCTCTTTGGAATCTGGCACATTTGCTTAAAATTGCAACTTCCTTCCTTCCTCTCTGTGTGACTGTAGGCAAGCTACTTAACCCCTGTAAAGTTCAGCTTATGTAAAATGGGCTCACCCCCCAGAATGGTAGCAATTGCTTGATGAGATTGTATTTGTTTGCTGGGGCTGCCATTGCAAACCACCACAGATTGGGAGGCTTAAACAAGATAAATTTATTGTCTCACAGTTCTGGAGGCTGGAAATCCTGTTGGCAGGGTTGGTTCATTCTGATGGAAGAATCTGCTCCAGGCCTCTCTCCTTGGCTTATAGATAGCCATGTGGCATTCTCCCTGTGTGCATGTCTGTCTCCACTTTCCCCTTTTTATAAGGACACCAGTCATATTGGATTAGAGCCCTTCCTAATGACCTCATTTTAGCTTGCTTACCTCTGTAAAGACCCTGTTTCCAAATACGATTATCTTCTGAGGTACTCTGGGTTAGGACTTCAACTTTAAATTTTTGAGGGGGAGGCACACAATTCAACTCATAACAGAGATGTTGCATGTAACACACTTAATGCAGAGTGCAGAGTAAGCATCATCATCATGGCCACAGTGCCTAATCTCCAGCCCCATTTCATGTTCTGTTTTAGCCTGTTCCATAATGCTTCCTGTCCTCTTTATTCCCACTTTAACCTGTATCTCCTATTCTTCTTGATTTGTGGATTCAATGGTCACACCCAAGATAGGAAAGGATCACTGGGGAATGGTGTGACAAAGCTTGGGATTATTGGGTGTGGGGACCATAGGCCCAAGGTGCCAGTCTGAGCCTAAGGTCCTGGCTGATAAGTGAAGCCTGCCTCTTTGTGTCTTTGATGGTCTATACTCTGGGGCTCACTCACCTCAGCTTCTAGAGAAGGTTGTGGGTAATTGTTAAGAGTTTAGACCCTTATATTTCATTACTTCCTAGCTCAAGAACTGGCAAACTACAATGACCTAATACATACGTTGCTTTACTGGCTATTAGTGTTACTATTGTACAACCCACAGCCACACTCCATAGGCACCATGTGCTCTCAGCTGAGGATATAATCAGGGCCAAAGGCCCGGGTGCTCAGTCTGGAGGGTGCAGCTTGGCCTCTCTAAACTTATAGCATCTTTCTGATTGACAAGACCTCTCTGGCTGCTTCTGGTTTACATGGACAGGTGTGTGGTCTCTCTCGGGGTTTTATTTCTAGGCTGCTGAAACCTGGATCTCACACCTGCTCCTGTCTGCACCATCTCATTTAACAATAAGTTATTGAGAACCTGTCATGTGTGCAGAGTCTGGAGCTGGTCATTAGAGAGAGAAAAAACTTAATCCTTGTCTTTAAATTTATCCTCCTCCTTCCATTCCTTATATGATGGGCACCTGGTAGATGGGGCCTTACAATGTTTGTGTAAGGAGCAAGGAAAACTTAGCAAGAACAAAGGATTGTAAAACAGATGCAACCTAACATGTTTGGTTTGTAAAGCTACCTCTGTTGAGCCAATCCCCAACCCTGTTCCCGCCCACAGACTTTGTAAGTGAATGGCTAACTGCCACGTCTGCTTCTGCGCTTGCTTGCCCGCCCCTATATAAGGACTTAGCTGTAAGCGCTTGGCGCGTGACTCTCGTTAGCAGCCCTTGCGGGTACCATGTCTCCGGACACTTCCAGAGTCCGCCCCTGCGCAGGTAAAACTTGGCCAATAAAGTAACATCTCTGAAACCCTGAAAGTCTCTGGCATCTGTTCTCGCGTTTGCTGAATGCAACATTTGAAGCTGAAAAACTTATTTTTTAATTAATTAATAATAATTGTTTTTTATTGTTCAAGTACAGTTGTCTCCATTTCCCCCCACCACTCCCTCTCCCTTCACCGCCCCACCCATCCCCGCCTCCCACCCTTGATCTTACCTGCTTTTGGCTTTGTCCATGGGCCCTTTATACATGTTCCTTGATGACCCTTCCCCTATTTTCCCCCAATATCCTTTCCTCCCTCCCCTCTGGTCACTGTAAATTTGTCCTTTATTTCAATGTCTCTGGTTATATTTTGCTTGCTTGTTTGTTTTGTTGAATCTGGAGAGCATTAGGAAAAACTTATTTGAAAAATTATGCACAGTTCCTGTCTTTAAGGGTGGAGACTGGAATTTACCTTGGGGGCAGACTGTCCCTTTGTTCTTGTCCACACCTCGACTGGGCCCTTGTAGTTATGCAAACCACAAGAAAGTGCTCAGTCTGCTTCTTGGAGAAGACCTAAATGCAATTGCTTCCAATTGAGATGTTAGGTGCACTGCTTAGTAATGTAAATCAGGAGGGCATGCTGGCGGAACCATTCCTCTGCACATCCCTTTAGAGAAATGTTTCCTTTCCCATTGTGATCCAGATGGCTGTGCTGGTAAATTGTAGCATTTGTACTAAGATTGTGAGATTTTCCTCCATCCTGCTGTAGGAAGGAAAGACGGGACTGGGAAGGCAGAGAACACAAAAGGGAGTGCAGCCTGGTCTTCACATCAGTGCTGGGGGAAGAATGTGGAAAGGGGCTGGGCTGGCCTCAGCCGCACAACTTAGCTACACTCCTGAAATCCAGGCTTTAGAAAAGGTGCTGTGGGACTCTAGCGGGCTTGTCTTATTGGGGACCTGATGGCTGGATCACACCTGTGGGTGGGGTGGGTCAGTTTCAGTGGTGTCCCGACTGTTGACTATTTAGAGTCAGGATTTGAGGACATGGGAGGCCGATCTGGGCTTGGGGAGGGAGGATACCTGGCAGCTGGGCAGAGAGCCAGTCCAGTAAGAAGCTTTGAAATCAGGTGTGGGCCTGGATGTTGGCCCCTTCTAGTAGCTCTAAATGATGCTTTACGCCATACTTCCTTTCCATTAGTTCCAGATCTTCAGTAAAGTCTTGCTAAAGTTCTAGCCTGCAGTGATGTTGGCAGTCGGGATTGGTGGATGGGGAGAGGAGATGACCCATTGTACAGAAGGAGCAGCTGAATCCTGAGTGAGGGCATTAGGGGTGGACATCTAGTGGCATCAGGAGAGGTCATCTGGGCTCAAAAGCCTTGTGACTTCACTGGAGACCATGGCAGCAGCTTGCTCTGGAGCACCAATCTGGACTTTGGGAAATGCAGAAGGAGCCAGAGGGAAGGTTGAGAGGTTAATTTCTAGCAATTAGGGGTTGCTTTCCTGGATTAGGCAAAACAGTTGCCTGTCACCCTTTTTTTGCCTGTTCAACAAAACCGTCTGGTAATGATCTATACTTCCTTTTGTCTTGGGATATTTCACTGTCACCTTTTCCCTGGTTGACATGCAGAACCTAAGTAAATTTAATATCTCTTTGGCCTATTGATATTGAACATGACAGGGAGCACTAAAATAATACCACCTTTGAGAGACTGTCCAGAACAACCCAAACCCTTTGGTACTTATGAACAGGTGCTGAAGGTCTCAGATGCCAAGAGTTCACAAGGAGGAGAGAAGAGGGGACATCCCAGGACAAACATCCCTGAAGTAGGGGTCATGGACATGATGGCAGGTGGCACATTAGTAATTCTGTCATGGTGGTGAAATCAAAGATGATGGTGCAGAGTTGCAATGGGAAAGGGAGGCTTTCTCTACTCATCCAAGCATATTCAGAATGTCTACTTTTGAGTTTGCAGGTAACACCTATTTTCTAGGTCCCATGGCAGGTCATTCAGTAAAATCTCCAGGGCTTCTGTGAGCCAGTTGTCCCAACTGTGTCTGCTGATTGCTGGTACCAGGATCGCCCTCCATGAGGGTAGTGGAAGCTGCACTCAGGGCAGGAGCTAGCTGTGTGTAGTGAAGCAGCAGATTAGAAGCAAGTCCCCTCTGAGGGGACCTACATAAGAAATGACTGCAGAGGAAAGAGAGAGAAAAGACTCCAAGGAGAAAAACATTTAGTGCATGAACCAATCACCTTGCACACCTTTGGAACCCTGGAGGCACCATCTCCTTCAAAAAGGGGCTGCATGGATCAAGCAGCACTTTATTTGGACAATTCAGGTCAATGGCCTGCATTCGCATAATGTGGAGCCAGCTGCCTGTTGGTGCATAATGTATGCCAGCTCATATCTGTAGTTGATTTGCATAGGAGGTCTCTGCCCCTGGTGGGGCTTGGTGCTCTCCCCATGACTCAGTGTGGCTCTATTCTAGAAGATCCCTGAAGCATAAAAAACAGGACTAATGGGCTGCAAGTCACCTGGTTTGGAGAGAGCCAGGTAGCCTAGAGCAGAGGTTCTCAAAACTGGCGGAGGCAGCAAACCCTGCCCTTCTGAGCTGGGCTGTTTGGATCCCAGGAAGAAGGAAGCTGAGCAGAGCCCATGGAGAGATTGATGGGTCTATTCTGCCCATCATACTGCCTTGGAGCTGCTGTCCCCCACATACTTGAACTTGGCTTCTGTCTTCACCATGCTACTGAAATTGTGCTCTGATTGTGGTCAATGCACACATGTTGCCCAACGATTCTTCCTCTTTTCTCATCTTACCCAGCCTCAGCAGTACAAGCACTGTTGACCCCTTTCTCCTTGAAACACTTGGTCCACTCATGCTAGCCAGCTCTCCTCCTTCCCTCACTGCTCCTTCCTAGTCTGCCTTGTTCTCTCCTTGACTCAGAATTGGAACCCTAGGGACTCTGTGCCTTCTTTTGCTCCTCTTTCTACATTCCTTTAGGTGTGTCATAACACAGAGACAGAACCTACAACTTTTGCTTTGAATGGGAATTGAGTTTTCCAGGGAAGGACATTTAATAAGTTTCATTCAGGAAGTCTCTGTTACCAATAAAGACTTAACAAAGTTAATTAGACTAAACAGCAATTATCGTGTCTCTTCATTGTTCAATTATCTGCTGAACTGGTGTTTCCTGATTAATTTTCTGATTAAAATGTATTAAACTGAAAAGACCAGCAAACAGCCCCTGACAGGTTCCTGAAGAAGGAGAGAAGCTGCAGCTGGATCTGCAGGGCAGTGGGCACCTGGGGCCCTGAGGCTGTTTTCAGCTAGGGGCTAAGCGCCTGTGAGGGGGGCCAGAGAAGGGGAGGTGGCATCCTGTCTACCTGCATCCCCACAGACACAACCATCAGCATCTCCGCTCAGGTTCTTTCTGTCCCCAGACCTGGCATTCCCCTAGATGGGAATGGCATTTTGGCAAAGGGTACCTACTTGTAGGTGCTTTGCAGAAACTGGGTGTCACCCTCCATCTGCCTCGCCCTGCTCCTTACCCTGCCCAGGATGTATTATAATCGTTTTCTTGTAAGTGTCCTTAATTGCCTCCCTAGCAAAATCTCCATCCTGGCAAAAACCCCAGTTCTGGCTAACCCTGTTCAAAGGTCCTCCCAGAATTGACACCTACTCCTCTGAGCACTGCTGAAGAAACCCTTTTAACCCTGCTGACTCAGGACCACAAACCTCAGATGGGAATTCAACACCGCCCAGCCATGCCACTACTCTTCCTCCCTGTGTTCCCTTTCCCACTCTGAGACAGCAGCTTCTCTCTGCTCCAGTCTCCAACTCCCCCCTCCCTTCCTCACTGTCGGCTCATGACCTTGCCTTATACTTCACTGAGACATAGAAGCAATCAGACAAGAACTTCTGTGTCTTCCCATCACCAAATTGACAAACCTCCTATTGCAATGGAATACGTGTCCCTACTCTTAACAGAGGCCAACCCCTCCACTCTGCCCTGGATCCTGTTCTTTCTCACCTTCTCAAGGACTTTGTTCCTGTAAATATCCTCTCTTTCCTGCATCATCAGTTTCTCCCCTCTCAACTGGATCATTCCCATTAGCATGCAAAATGCTCTAGTACCACTCATCTAAAAAAAAAAAAGAAAAGAAAAATTGCCTTCAAACAGCATATATATGCTATAGTTATTCTGTTGAATGTCTGAAACATTTCATAAGAATAAGAAAGTAAAACAAAAGTTCCAAGTGCCTTCCCTGGAGCCCACATCCCATCCCTGTGTTGCTCATTTTTCTACGATCCTTCACAGCAAAACTTCTCAAAGGAGTTGATGGATCCACTGTCTTCACTTCCACCCCACCCCTACCCTTCTCTCCACATACTCAAACTTGGCTTCTGTTCTCACCATGCCACTGAAATTGCTCTTACTGTGATCAGCAACACAAATGTTGCCCAATGGTCCTTCCTCTTTTCTCATCTTACCCAGCCTCAGCAGTTCAAACACTGTTGACCTCTTTCTCCTTGAAACACTTGATCCACTCACACTGGCCAGCTCTCCTCCTCTCTCCTGCACTGCTCCTTCCATCCCAGTCTGCCTTTTTCTCTCCTTGAGTCAGCATGGAAACCCTAGGGACTCTGTGCCCTCTTTTTTTTCTCTTTCTACATTTCCTTAGGTGATCTCATAAGACTTGGCTTTAAGCACCATGGCTTTAAATCCTTTCCATATGCTGGATGACTCAAACGTTGGTGCCTCCAGCCTAGACCTCTCCCTTGAGTTCCACTGTGAATGTCCACTTGGAACTCAACACTTCCACTTGGATAATAGTATCTAAATCCCCCCAAGGGGGAACTTCTGATCTCCTGCCACACCTAAACCAAATCCACTCCTCCTCAAGTTTTGCACATCTCAGTAAATGACACCGATGTTTGCCAGACTACTAAGGCTAAAAATGTGTCACCTCTCAAGTCCTCTCCTCTTCTCACAACCACATGGAACCAACAAGTGTCGCTGGCCTCCAAACCAAGTCTCTATTCTGGTCATTTCTTTCCATCTCCACTGCTACCATTCTAGGCCAAGTTAGTTCCTGTCTGGGCCACGCCAGTTCTTGCCTGGACCAATGTCTTCTAATACTGGTTTTCTCTCTTATTCCTAGAGAGTCCTTTCTCAACAGAGCAGGGTATCAACGATCTATTGCTATGTAACTAGTCACCCCCAACCTAAGGGGCATAAAACAGTAATAAACATTTTGTTTGCTCACGATTCTGTGAGTCAGCAATCTGGGCCAGGCTTACCTGGATGATGTTTCTGCGGGGCTCACCTGAGGTCACTCAATCTGTTGCATGCAGTCAGCTGATAGCTCAATTGGGGAGGGTTGGTCCTGGGACCCTCTGCTGGGACAGCTTGTCTCTGCTCTACTTGGTCTCATTCTCCAGCAGGTTAGCCTGGGTTTCTTCAAATGGCAGGGTGATTTGTGCCTGGGTCTTAATTTATAAAGGTGACTGGGTGACAACATGGAAAGAAAAATGTGATGATACATTACCTCTGGAAATGAGAGCCATAGCACTCTGTGCAGGACCCTGGGAGAGCACCACATAGGAAGCATAGGAAGTGAGGGGAAGACATAGCCCTTTATTGGGATGTCTGTGGGAAGCAGGGAAGGACAGGTAAACAGTTTAGGACTGGATAGTCTGAATAATCCTGATGGGCTTTGAGGCACAGAGACTGTCCCAGTTGTCGGTACTTGGAACTGGTTGATTTCAGGCAGGAAATATCGGCCTGGTGTGGGGAGGTAGGTAAAAGAAGTCATTGGAGTCTAGGCTCAGGATTGGTTGGTTTGCATATGAAAGGCAGACTCACCAGACAAGTTGTTTATCATCTCCAGGAATTAGCTAGCCCTGGGGCTGGGGGAGGTCATCTCTGTTCAGCCTGCAAGGCCCCCCAGTGATGCACAAACATCATAAAATATAGAAAATTTAAAAGTGTGACTACTACACAAAGTAGCAAGGGGTTAAGTGTGGAAGCTGTACAGTGTTGTTGGTGAAGTCTAGCTTTGGAACTTCCAAATATCGCTTCCACTGCCTCCTGTTGATCAAAGTAGGTCCTGAGACCTGCTCAGGTTCAGCTGGGTGGAGAAAGAGATTGCCCCTCTTGAGGGGGGCGTGACACTATCACCCAGCAAGGGGATGTGCACACAGGGATTAGAGGAAATAGTAGCCGAATTTCACAGCCTATATCACAAGCAACCAGAGAGACGTTTTAAAAGTAGGAATCAGTGGGTATCACTGGCTTTGTAAAACCATCTGCTGGCTTTCTTTCTACTGCTATTGAAAGAAAATCCATGACCTACCTCCCAGCCCTTTGTGATCTGGCCCCTGCTGACCTCTTTATTCCTCACTCCTACTCTTGGTTCACTGTACTCTGGCCACGCTGGCCTTCTCCCTATTTCTTGGATGCTTGTAGCTGATTCTAGCCTCAGGATCTTTCCATTTCTCTAGAGTGTTCTTCCACAGAACTTGGCAATTTTGGATCCTCCATCCATCTTTTAGGTCTTGACTGAAGAACAAATAACGAGAAAAGCCTTTCTTCACCTGCTAAACAAAATTATCTTTCCCTACCTTTACCACTAAAGTCCGTCTCTACCGCATTATCCTGTGTTATTTTCTTAATTATATTTATTAATAATCACACAGTACTGGGGCCAGGCACAATTCTATGCTGCTTATATATATTCACTCATTACAACCTCATAACCACTCAATGAGGCAGATATTATTAATATCTTCACTTTGCAGATGAGGAAACTGAGGCATGGAAAAATTAAGTGACTTGCCCAAGTTGATACATCTTTGTCATGTTAACTTCTGTTTGCATCTTTATTTTATTATTATTTTTCCACCCCTCCATAACATAAGTTTCACAGAAGTAAGACATTAGCTTTCTGATTCAGAGTCTAGAATAGTGTCTACCACGTAGCTGATATTCCATAAATATTTGTTGAATAAATGAATAAACCTTCTAGTCCAATTTGTTGCCAAATTTGTCTACAAGAATCATGTTTACTTCCTAAACATTTATTAATGTCAGCCACCTTTCTCTATCTATCTCTCTCCCACATAAGTAAAGATAACTCCTACCTGGTCCTGTGCCATCCTTTTTCGACTCAGTCTCGCTTCTCCCAACCCTTGGCAGAGTGAGCAAGCTGGAATAAAGAGTTAGGCCACATTCTTCTGCTTGAAAATCTCTTACAGCCTCCAATTATCATAACAACAAATTGCAAACTCCTCAGAATGACCTAACTCTCTGCTACTTCCCAAACTTGCAGGATCTTCCCAAACATGCATGCTGTTGTCTGAGGTGTCTTTCCTCCCTTTCTCTATGCGGACTTCTATTCCTCTACGGGAACCCAGTTAAAGTGACCCCTGTTCATATTTGCAGGCACATAGTTTGTGATACACTCCTCTATACCACAGATACTCATTTATCCATCCATCCACCCATCCATCCATCCATCCATCCATCCATCCATCCATCATCCTTCACTGAGCACAACTTTCAGAAGCTCAGTCTGTGGGGTAAATAGTTGTAGTAATTTTTTTGGTACCCCTATTCATCTGCATGTTTGTTTCTTGCTTTACATTGAAAGCCTCATTTGGTTCTATATTCCTAACACCTAGCTTAATAAATATTTGCTGAATAAATGAAGATACTTATGAAACAAACCAGCACAGACTATTGAGAGAAAACCAGAAGTTGACTTAACTCAGGGTGGGAAGATCAGGGAAGGCTTCTTGGGAGAAGTGATGTCTGAGTTGAGATTTACCTAATTTTTGGCTTGCTCTCTCAGACTGTGAACTTCTTAAGGGCAGGGATTCTACATCATTTGTATTTCTATGTGGGCTAGCATATAAGATAGTGCTTGGTAAATATTAATCAACTTGAGAATTTTTAAATTTTTTAAATTGTGATAAAATACATGTAACATAAAATTTGCTAAATTTGAATCAGGAGGCTGATTAGTTGCATGTTCACCCCTCCCCTGTTGCCTTCCTCCCTTGTGTTAACTGTGTAGGCATCTGTCTCCATTCCTAGATTACAAGCTCCTTTGAGGCCAGAGAGTGTACCTTCAGCATGTTTGTACTCCCCACAGTGCCTGCCACATCGCAGGCAGGCATCAATAAAGAGTTGTTAAATAAATAAATAAATAAATAAATAAATAAATAAATAGCTGTGCTGAACGATTTATCCTAATTAACTCTTCAGAAGTAGTTTCCTCAGGATGGATTCAGTATGTAGTTTCAGCTACTTTCTAAAAGGCTTAGCCTTTATGTACACCAAATTCTGGTCATTCTAGATTCTATACCACTGATCTTCTCCATAAACTGCCTGTGCTGGTGTCTCCATCCTGAACTGAAATGGGTGACTCAGCTCTGTACCCAAGAGCCCTCCTTGCCTCCCAGTTTGATTCTTGGGTATGAGGTTTGGTCTCATGACTCCTGGAGGTCATGTTGTGTTGTGATTGAGATAGGGTTTTGTGATGGTTGCAGGCTAGGAACCCAGGACAACCTGAGACTGGTTAAGAACACTTTCTTTCTGGGGGCTCTAAATCCAGTGGGGTGCATGAGTCAGCTATCCTTGGCTACGAGGGACCACCTTCACCTTAGCCATGTTGGCATCAATGGCATAAAACGTTTGGTCTGCTTCATCTTCTTCCATCCTAAAGCTTGGTTCTCAAACTCAGCTCTCACCATTTCATTGGGAGGAAAGAGTTTTCTAATGCTTTATGGTCAATGAGTGGAACCAGGACTGAGAGAGGGTTTACCTTAATGCTTAGAGCTGAGCTGGCCTAAATCATTGACCAAGGTTTTTCCCCTGGGGACATTTCCTTTGGATGCCTCTTACCTAGTCTTATAGGAGAGAAGAGAGCATCCATAAAATGGCCACATGCATTTTTGCTTGACGCTTCTGTGGCTCAAAATGCTGGCTGAGTTTGAGCTCCGCAGAGTCACCCCTCCTCCGAATGGTGGGGAACCAGGTAGATGGGAAGTACAGGCTCTTTGATCTCCTCTTAGAAACTTGCATCTCCCTTCCTATGCCTCCAGGCTGTAGGCCCAATTCAGTTCCAGGGAAGGGGAAGTTTAAAGAGGTCTCATTCAGGATTTAACATCTCAATAACTCAGTCCAATCTTGGAGAGAAGCCCTCTGCTTAATCCTGAAACCAAAGCATTCCTGGTATGTGGGGCATGTCCCTTCCTCCCCACCTTATGTTTTGGTCTCGTATCCCAGTCTTTGGGACCATACTTGGTTCAGACCATCCTTGTGGGTGTAGGACACTCTGTCTCTGAGCCTAGGGTCTTGGGACCTTAAGCTTCCTTAGTCCCTGCCAGCTTCTTTGCATCTGCTTTTAAACTCCTATGTTGAAACACTTATTGTCTCCTAAACCTTCTTGTGGCTTAACTCGCTTTGACAACTAACTGCTCATCTGTTGAGTACTTGTTAGCCCTTCTCCAGATCCTGGGGCACCACTGGCATAAGCTGATATTTCAGTCAGCTTCAGCTGGCCTCACCTTCTAGCCCTGGTTTCATCCCAGCTGGTGTGCTGGGTCTTCAGGCTCCAGTTTCTCTTGGTCCCACTCAAACTGTTACAGAACAGACCAGGGTTGGGGCGGGGGAGACAATTATTGGCCCACCAAGGGATGCCGAAAGCTGTTACAGAACACACCCACACACAGGGCCAAAGGGGGTACAATATATAATTACCAAAAGGACCCCCACTAGATTCGATTGTCCGCTGCCTTAGGAAAGCCATCTCTCAATGCCAGAGATTTGTGAAAAGGAAAGGAAATGTTTATTTAAAGCTATACAGACTTAAAGTAGTGGGCTAATGTCTTCATTAAAATATCTAAGTCCTTTTGGATACCCACGGATGCCCACAGTGCTTTCTTCTCCCCCTGCCCTAATTTGGGGTATGATATCTCAGGAAAAGAAGCAAACGTCCGTGATTCAGACTCCTGACACCGTCAGCTGTGTCGCCACCCAGGCAGGATCTCCAATTAATCCAAAGCCATGTGGCACCTTCTCATGGCCTACTGGCAAAAGTTCTTTCACCCTTCTTCCAGGCAAAGCCTCTCCTGCTTCCCAGGCCATGTGGCCAAAGGGAGCACCCCAAAGCCACGTGGTCCTCTTCTACCAAAGCTGCAGGGGTCTGCACTCTGGTGAAACCACATGGATCTCCCCACAATGGCTGCAAGGAAGGGGGGTTGCCACTCTGCCAAAGCTGAGGGGTGGTTCTCTGCTAAAGCCACATGGCGATTCTCCACTCTGGCAAAGCTGCATGGTTCCCTTTTCACCTAAGCTGCGGGGGGTCTGCACTCCGATGAAACCACGTGGATCTCTCTCACAGGGCAGCAGAGGGATCCACACTCTGCCAGAAGCGCGTGGCTCTCTCTTCTGGGTTTAAATCCCCGCACCAATCTTCTTCTGCAGCCCCATTTCCGACTCCTCCCACAATCAGCTACACTTGCCAGCACTCCTGTATCCTTCCAGCTTTACTGGGCTGCCATTGTGAGTATGGGCAGGCGTGGCCCCAGGTCAAGGAGCCAATCTTCTCCAAGCTCTCAGGTAGGTGCTGTAACTCGGGGACCTACCCTCAGTTACATCTTGGGTGGAAGTTCCTTCCATCCCCCCTGGCTCAGATTGTGGCCACAGCTATTTAACATATCTATGCAACCAGTTAAAGGTTATAGATATGTTAAATGACCACGCCAGAGGTTAGCTGCAAAGCTGTTGCTATGCAAAACAGGCCTGCATGTCCCTGCTCCAGGTGTCCCTTCACCCAACTCACACCTGTGGGGGAAGGGGTGAGGACATCTTATATGTCTTTCTAATATGTCCTAGACACCTTGAGTTCTGGACCCCATTCCAAATCCCTTTTTGGCCCCCCGCCCCCCGCTCTTGGCTGTACCCTGTATTAAAAGCTCTGCTACTGAGTTTCCAGTTCCTCTGCTCATCGATCTTGAATAAAGTCTAACTAAGTCTAGACACAACTGCTTCACTCCTGATCATTGTTCTTCTATTTAGTGTCACCCAGATAGCAGCTTAAAATAATGAAAAGCTTTGTTTTTTAAGCATTATTGATTTACTATCAGTCATTGATCCCCAAAGAGAAAATATCTTAGTGAAGTCAGACTAGACCATAATAGGAGAGGATAATAACGGCCCCATGTTAAATAGAATAAAATATGATTGCATTCTGTTATTTCAAATTTATGTTTAAATAACCTGAGTTTTTAGCAAATATGGATACATCTGCTCTCACCATTGTAGTTTTGAAGACGAACAAGTATTTGTTGAGGACTGGGTTGATGAGTTCAAATAGTGTTTAAGTCAGGATTTATTTCATTTGTTTGTGTATTCATTCATTAGTTCATTCATGCATGCATTTATGTGTTTCTTTATTCTAGAAAATAACCCTTGAGTGCCCAGCACCCACTAGACATGGAGCTATGTGTTGTAGACTCAGAGGTAAATAAACAGGAATTCCAGCTTCAAGGAATAACGGTTCTAGAAAAAGAGGGAGATTATTACAATGCAATGAGTATGGAAGGCAACCTTTAAGGTGGCCCACAGTGGCCCCTGCCTCCTGGTTTTCAGGCCTTGGTGTGCTCCCCTCCCCTTGTGTGTGGGCTGGACCTAGGGAATCACTTTTAATAACTACAGGAAAAGTAATGGGATGTCACTTCTGTGATTAAGTTACAAACAGGCTCTGGCTTCTGTCTTTAGTTGTTCTCTCTCTCGCTTGCTCATGTGCTCTGAGGGGAGCCTGCTGCCATGCTCCGAGCATATTTCTGGCTAAAGGCCACTGAGGACCTGAGGCCTGCCAATGGCCACAGTAATGAGCTTAGAAGTGGATCTTCTGAGGCCTACCAGCAGCCATGAAAGTGAACTTGCACGTGGATCCCACCCCTCTTGATGGCAGCACCCTGTGCTACTCTGAGCCTGACATACTGAGCTAAGACACATCCAGATTTCTGATGCCCAGAAACTATGAGGTAATGAATGTTTGCCTTTTTTAAAATCATTTTTTTACTTTTTCAATTACAGTTGACATATCATATTAGTTTCAGGTGCACACCCCAGTGATTAGGCATTATATAACTTACTAAGTGATTATCTTGATAAATCTCATATCCATGTGATACCACACATAATTATTAGAATAGTATTGACTACATTCCCTATGCTGTACTTTATACCCCCATGACACTTCTGTAACTACCAATTTGTACTTCTTAATCCCTTCATCTTTGGACCATCCCCCTAACCCCCCTCCCCTCTGGCAACCATCAAAATGTTCTCTGTATCTGTGAGTCTGTTTCTGTTCTGCTTATTCATTTTATTGTTTTTTATATTTAATTGTTCATAGGTATGTATTTATTGCCATTTCATTTTTCATATTTTTGAGTTTTTCTTCTTAAAGAAGATGCTTTAACGTTTCATGTAATACTGGTTTGGTGATGATAAACTCCTTTAGCTTTTTTTTTTTTTTTTCTGGGAAGCTCTTTATCTGTCCTTGGATTCTAAATGATAGCTTTGCTAGGTAGAGCAATCTTGGTTGTAGGTCCTAACTTTTCATCACTTTGAATATTTTGTGCCAATCCCTTCTGACCTGTATGTAAAGTTTTTGTTGAGAAGGCAGCTGACAGTCTAAGCAGGGGTGTCTAAACTTTTGGCGTCTCTGGACCGCACTGGAAGAAGAAGAGTTGTTTTGGGCCACACATTAAATACACAAACACTAACAAAAACTGATGAGAAAAAAAAGGTTTTAAGTAAATTTATGAATTTGGGTTAGGCCATATTCAGAGCCATCCTAGGCTGCATGCAGCTCGTGGGCCATGGGTTGGACACCCTGATCTAATGTGAGCTCCCTTGGAGGTAACTGCTTTTCTCTAGCTGCTTTTAAGATTCTCCCTTTGCCTTTAACCTTTTGTATTGATTGAATTTTTTGGGCTAACATTGATTAATAAAGTTATATAGGTTTCAGGTATACAATTCTATAATGCATCATCTGTTTATCATATTGTGTGTTCACCTCCCAAAGTTAAGTCTCCTTCCATCACCATTTATCCCCCCTTTAGCTTCTTCTACATCCCCCCAACCTGCTAACATTTTGCACTTTTTTCTTTTTTAAAATTATATTTGATTGATTATGCTATTACAGTTGTCTTGATATTACCCCCTTTGCCCGCCTCTATCCAGCACCCCTGCTTCCTCAGGCAGTCCCCCCACCATTGTTCATGTCCATGGGCCATGGGTATAAGTTCTTTGGCTATTCCATTTCCTGTACTGTCCTTTACATCCCCAGGGCTATTCTGGAACTACCTATTTGTGCTCCTTAATCCCTTCACTTCTTCACCCATTCTCCCCCTCCCGTCTGGCAACCTTCCAGGAACTAACTTCTTTTTCTTGCTTTTAAGAGTCTCTATCTTTTACCTTTGGCTTTTTAATAATGATGTGTCTTGGAGTGGGTCTCTTTGCATCCATAGTAACTGGGACTCTCTGTGCTTCCTGAACTTGCATGTCTGTTTCCTTCACCAAGTTAGGGAAGTTTTCTTTCACTATTTTTTCAGATAGATTTCAAATTTCTTGTTCTTTCTCTTCTCTTTCTGGCACCCCTGTGAGGCAAATGTTGGACTTCTAAAAGTTGTCCCAGAGGCTGTTTATACTATCCTCACTTTTTTGGATTATTTTTTCTTCTTATTGTTCTGTGTGGTTGTTTTTTGCTTCCTTGTGTACCAAATCATTGATTTGATTCTCGGCTTCATCCACTCTACTGTTGTTTCCCTGTAAATTGTTCTTTATTTCGATTAGTGGATCTTTCATTTCTGTCTGGGTCTTTTTTATGCTGCTGAGGTCTTCACTAATTTCCTTGAGTGTTCTTATAACCAGTGTTTTGAACTCTGCATCTGATAGATTGCTTATCTCCATTTTGTTTAGCTCTTTTTCTGGAGTTTTGATCTGTTCTTTCATTTGGGCCATGTTTCTTTGTATCCACATTTTGGCAGCCTCCCTGTGTGTGTTTCTATGTGTGTGAACCTACCTAGAGCTGCTTTGCAACATGTCTTGGTAGTGTGGCCTAATGTAGTAGGTGTCCTGTAGGGTCCAGTGGCACAGCCTCACCTATTACTCAAGCTGTGGACTTGAGGTGCACCCTTTGTGTAGGCTGAGTACATTTTCCTCTTGTAGTTGAGCCTTGGTTACGATTGGCAGATTAATGGGAGGGATTTGCACAGGCTAGCCAGCTGCAAGGATTGGCTGTGACCACTTACCACCAACCTCCACCCTCTACGGAGGATCAGCTATGCAGGGGCAGGCTGGGGGTGCTCCAATGTGGTCTGTAGCTGTCCACTAGGTGCATTGTCCCTAGGGTTTCCTGGGTGGTGTAGGCCAAAGTCAGGCCCTACCTGTGTTTGCCCAGGCATTCTGCCTGAGCTATAAGTTAGTCTGAGATGGCTGCTACTTGTGTTGGGGATTCCTTGGAGATTCCCAGGTGAAGCCAAGCTGTGACTCTAATCTGGTGGCCACTAGGGCTCACTGAAGCCAGTTGTTGCTTGTTTGATAGGATTTAGGAGCTGAGACCAGCCATTTTTATGGAAAAGCATCTTGGGTGGGCCTGTAGGTTGGGTGAGCTAGAGCCTCTGTGGATCTCCAAGGTGGGTCACACAGTGTTAGCCAGGTTGATGGAGTCTCAGATATGGTACCAGTGTACTGGCTCTGAGGGACAATGGCCTCTACTCGCCCCAATGCCACATACTTCAGTCTCTCCCTGTGTACAGCTGGTGACCTTCCAGCTGCCACCCTGGTGCTGGAGCTCAGAGGTTGCAAGTCTGAGTAGGTGAGTCCATGCATGGGTTCCTGAAGAAGAACTTGGGGCTCCAGCAGCCTCCTCCACCAACTCAATCCCCACTGGTTTTCACAGGCAGAAGTTGTGGGGACTTATTTTCCTGGGCTTGTGAGCCTGGTGTGGGTGTGGGACTCCTCATTCCCAAGATATCCCTCCCGAATTTTTATCCATGTGAGTGTGGAGCCAGCCTGCTCTGTATCTGTGCCTCTCCTACCAGTCTGGATGGATGTGGTTTCTTCAACTCCATAGTTGTCAGACTTCCATTCAACTCAATTTCTGACATTCCTGAGTGATAATTTAGTTGTAATTTTGATGTGGTTGTGCAAAAAGGTGAGCCATGTCTGCCTACATCGCCATCTTGATCAGAAGCTCATCTTTTGCATTTTAATTATGATGTGTCTTGATGTGTTTCTCTTTGGGTTCATTTTGTCTAGGACTCTCTGAGTTTCCTGCACTCATGTCTATTTCCTTTACAATAACATAAAGTTTTCTGTCATTATTTTTTCAAATAGATTTTCAATTCCTTGCTCTCTCTCTTCTCCTTCTGGCACCCCCATGATGCAAATGTTGATATGCTTGAATTTGTCCCAGAGCCTTCTTACACTATCCTCATTTTTTTTGGATTCTTATTTCTTTTTGCTCTTCTGATTGAGTGTTTTTTGCTTCCTTGTATTCTAAATTGTTAATTTGATTCTTGGCTTCCTCTACTCTACTGTTGAATCCCTGTACATTATTCTTCATGTCAGTTAGTGTATGCTTTATTTCTGACTGGTTCTTTTTTATAGTTTCCATTTTTTTTAATGCTGTTGAAGTACTCACTAAGTTCATTGAGCATCCTTATAACCAGTGTTTTGAACTCTGCATCTAGTTGATTGTTTGTCTGAATTTTCTGTAGTTTTTTTTCTGGGGTTTTGTTCTGTTCTTTCTTTTGGGACATGTTTCTTTATCTCCTCATTTTGGCAGATTCCCTGTGTTTGTTTGTATGTATGAGGTAGAGCTGTTATGTCTTCTGGGCTTGGTAGAATGGCTTAATGTAGTAGGTGTCCTGTAGGGTCCAGTGGCACAGCCTCCCCTAAGCTGGGAACTCCAGGTATGTCTTTATGCCTGGGTGGGCTGTGTACACCCTCCTGTTGTAGTTGAGTCTTTATTGCTGTTGGCACGTCAATGACAGGGATTTACCCCCAGGGTAATTGGCTATAAGGACTGGCTGTGATCACTATGGAGAATCAGCTGTGCAGGGGCTCACCCCGTAGAGCAGGACACCTCTTTCTTCAGTAGGGTTTTGGTGCCCACTGAGTCCATCCCTTGAGTGTGTCACTTGTGGGGGTGGTTGAATGGTGTGTTGACATGGTCTTAAGCTGTCCACTGGGTGCACTGGCTCTGGAGACTACTGGGAGGTGTGGACCAAGGTCAGCTGCTGTCTGTGTTCTGTCTGGGGCCACTGGGCATGAGCTACAAAGTGATCTGCAGAGGGTTGTTACTTGTTCTGGGCTTAGAGGTGCCCAGGAGAGGCAAAGCTGCAAACCAAGGCTGGCTGCTGCTAGTGCCAGGCGTTGAGCTGCTTAGTGAGATGTACGAGATCAGATGTTGCTTGTTTGAGAGATTTTAGGAAAGTGTGAGACTTGAGCCAAGACAGGCCATTTGTATAGTAAAGTCACTGGAAACAGCTTGGGTGGGCCTCAGGCTGAGTGGGACAGAGTATCAGGAAATCAGGGCAGAGTGAACAGTGTGAGTCAGGTTGATGGAGACTCAGATATGGCACCTACCTGCAGACTCTGAAAGCAAAGGGCTCAGAAAATGAACAATGACTTCTGTCAGCACTTCTGTCTGAGAGAAAGCTGCTTCTCCAGCTCTCACCCTGATGCCAGACAATTCAGTTACTCTCTATACACCCCTGGTGCCCTTCAAGCTACTGTTCTAGCACTGGAGCTCCAAGGGAGTGAGTCCAAGGGAGTGAGTCCAAGTAAGTTTGTGCACAGGCCCTTTAAGAGGAATGCCTGGGACTCCATCTCACTCAGCCACAATCCCCACTGGTTTTCTACAGCCAGAGTTATGAGGACTTCTCTTCCTGTCACTGGAACCCTAGGCTGGGGAGCCTTGTGTGGAGCTGGGACCTGAAGCTCCTCAGGGGGCACCTCTGCAGCTGAGATATCCCTCCTGATTTTTACCCACCACATGTGGGTGTGGGACCATCCCTTTTTGTGTTCTGCCCCTCCTACTAGTCTTGATGTGGCTTCTTGTTTATAGCCTTAGTTGTAGGACCTCTGTTCAGCCAGATTTCAGGTGGTTTTGAATGACGGTTGTTATGTAGTTTAGTTGTAATTTTGATGTGGTTGTGGGAGGATGGGGGTATTGCATTACTACACCAGTATTTTGACTGCAATCTCCCTCTTTGCCTTTAAAAATAGATTTTATTTATTTATATTTAGAGAGAAGGGGAGGGAGGGTGAAAGAGAGAGAGAAACATCAATGTGAGAAAGAAACATCGATCTGGTACCTCTTGCATGCCCCAGGGACTGAACCTGCAACCCAGGCATGTGCCCTGACTAGGAATCAAATAGATGACCTTTTGCTTTACAGGACAATGCCCAACCAACTGAGTCACACGGGCTAGGGCCCTCTTTGCCTTTTTAAGCCACTAAGTTTTGGAGTAATTTGTCATGTAGCAATAGAAAACTAATACAGCATGATGCCTTTGCTGGAGAGATGAAGCATGTATTGCAGGAGATTAAATCCACGTGAAGAAGTTGGGCTAGGTTTCTCTGAAGAGGCGGTGGTCTTCTAGCAAGGGAACATAGGTACAGATAATTAATTGGTGGTGATCCAGCCTCCCCATCCCTTTTCTCTTATCACCGCTTGCACAATCTCCCAGCTTCTCCCCTAGAGTCTTTTGTGCCTTGTAGAGAGCCTGAGCCATTTTGTTCCATAGATCTGGACTAATGCACTCTTGGTAATGTACTAAAGGGGATGTTTCTCCACCAACAGTCTCTTTCAGCCACAATGGACGGGCTCTGTCCTGGCTCTCTCACCCGGATCCCAATCCTAGCTGCTTTTATCACAAAAGGGACCTCAGCATTTCATCTTTCATTTACATGTCTCTGCTCAGCACAGCTCTGCACATCTCCCTGTGTCCTCCTCAATTAAAAATGACACAAAAGTAAAGGAGACACATAGCTCTTTGAAAAAGCTTCCTGATCCAAACTTTTTTAATGAGACAGAATATAAAGAGCCTGTCTTATCTCTTCGATGTGACTCCCTTGTGCTGTAATCAAGCAGAATTAATTAAAAGCAATCAAGTTGCCATGGGGGCCTGCGGCACCAGTCTTTCATCTTAGCCTTGTGAGTGCTATTCCCAAGGGGGAGGGGCTTCAGGTGGGAGAGTGGGGTAGACCAGCACTGGGAGGAAAAATAGTTCACCCAAAAGCTTGCATTGCCAGGGCATGACTCGAGCTGCTGGAGGGGAGTGGGTCCGACTCAGAGAAACATTTCTGCATTGTTCTGGGTGAAGGATCTAGATTAGAGTTTCTCAACTTCTCAGGCTACAGACATGGAGACTGGATACTTCCTTGTTGTGGACAGCCGTCCTATGTATTGTAAGATGTTTAGCAGCATCCCTGACATCTACCCACTCAATGCTAATAGTACCTTCTTGTGAAAACCAAAAATGTCTCCAGACATTATCAACTCTCTCTGGGGGGTGGGGTTGGGGGAGCAAAATTGCCTGTAATTGAGAACCATTGGTACAGATTAGAGTTTCCTTCAAAAAACGTGCATTGTGCCATTTGGACCAGACCCTTTTCAGTTATTGTGGCCCCTGGGGCATTAGGGTAGCTTAATGATGACAAAGACTCTCTACTTGCAATAACTTGGGAAGCTTTATTATCCAGGTGGAACCTAACAGCCAGTTGCATAGAGGCTGACAACATGAAGCCTTTTTGTCTAAAGAGGGATGATGCTCCTCCAGATGTGTGAAACCCATCCCCAGGCAACATTTTATAGTCACTGCCACGCATTGCACACTCTCTCCTAGTGTCAGCTCCTTACTGTGACATTTCCCAATATGCATCAATGAGTGGCAGTGGTGGGACATCAGAGGATTTTTATTCCCAGTTGGGCGATATTAATTCTCACTGCTCCCTTTCTGTCTCTTTGCTCACAAGTATCTTATGGGAGCTTAGAGTCTTTGGCACCTGTCATACCTGAGGAGTGTGAGCTGTGCTAGATGTTTACAACACCAGGGGTATGACCTGGACAAGCCCCTCCTTGGTCCAGCAACAGTAAATTAGGTGAATAAAATAATATCCCATATAATAACTAGGAGGGAACTGAAAAGCATGCTAAAGTATCCAAGGACTGCAGTTTTTTGCCCAGTGGCCCCATTTATTAGATAAAGAAAGACACAGAGTTGAAACATTGCTTAATGTAGGATGGAAGGGGATGAAGCATTCATTGCCTGGTCCTAAAGAACAAAGGAGGAGGAGTCTTCACCCAAGCCTGTTTGGTGCTATGTAAAGTAGAGAGTCTATTGTAGCACCCTTCATTGATTATGTATCTTTTTAAGCCTCCCCATCAGATTGGATGCCTGCAGGATGGGAAAAACATGGGACCATACTTCCTTGATAGAGACAGGAAGAATGGGTGACCTTTGAAGTGGATAGGGAAACCAACCATTTTTAGAACTCCCATTATGTGCCAGGAACAGTGCTCATACTTCTTGTGCCCTAACAGCCCTGAGAGATAACTATCATGATTCTCCCTTATGGAAACTGAAGCAACTACAAAGTGACTGAGCCAGGACTCAAATCCTAGTGGTGTATTCTTTCCTCTCATTCAGCTCCTTTCCTGAAGCTCATAAGATAGGCTTAAGGATGGAGGGTGGGGTGTGTCTCAGAGAA
Source organism: Trachops cirrhosus (assembly GCA_028533065.1). Taxonomy (NCBI): domain Eukaryota; kingdom Metazoa; phylum Chordata; class Mammalia; order Chiroptera; family Phyllostomidae; genus Trachops; species Trachops cirrhosus. Next base: position 20,268,823 of record CM052542.1, on the reverse strand, counting down.
TTTAGGGCCAGGGTTAATGATGGGCAGGCTATGTCATAGGATCCCGTTTCTGAGGAAGCAGGGACAGGCTTAGGCCTCACACTCTGGTCTACCTCTGGTCCCTTTCAGGGTTCCTTGGGGGTCAGGGCTTAAGTACAAACCTAGGTTGCATTTTAAAGAACAAATTAGCTGATACCTTTACCCTTCTAGTCACATCCTTGGGTCATACTGCTGTATCACATTTGCTACTTATATTTACAAGAAGGTATTTGTCTTAGTTCATTTGGGCTGTTGCCAAATTAACATAGGTAGATGGTTTATAAACAATGGAAATTTATCATGGTTATGGAGGCTGGGACATTCAAGGTCAAGGTGCCAGCAGATTTGGTGTCTGGTTAACACCTGCTTCCTGGTTCATAGATGGTAGTTTTTTCTGCTGTGTCCTCACATGGCAGAAGTGGTGAGAGAGGGGCCTCTTTTATAAAAAAGGCACTAGTTCCACTCATGAAGGTTCTTCCCTCATGATCAATCACCTCCCAAAGGCCCCAGATCCAAACACCATCACACTGGGAATTAATTTTGAGGTGACACATATTCAGTCTATAGTCATCCTTCTGCTCACGAGTTACCCACAACACGGCCTTCTATGGTCAGGTCCCCAAAAGATGTGTTCATGCTGTGATCCTGGAACCTGTAAATGTGACCTTATTTGGAAAAAAAAAATGTTTTTGTAGATGTAATTAAGTTAGGAACCTTGAGGTGAGGTCATCCTGGATTATCTTGGTGGACCATAGATCTAGGGACAAATGTCCCTATAAGAAACAGAAGAGAAGACACAGGGAGAGAAGGGGAGAAGGCCATGTGAAGATGAAGGCAGAGATGGGAGTGATGTAGCCACAAGCCAAGGAATGCTGACAGCTACCTGAAGCTGGAAGAGGCAAGGAAAGATCCTCCCTCTAGCCTTGATTTTGGACTTCTGGCCTCCAGAACTGCAAGAGAATAACTTTCTATTGTTTTAAGCCACCAAGTTTGTGGTAAGTTGTAGCAGCCCTAAGAAATGAATACAGGGCACCAAAGTTAAGTGTGATGTCATTAAAGTTTACTCCTGCTTCATCTGCCCCCATGGGTGGGATGCCCAGTGCATGGGCGGCCTTCTCCCCCAGTTACAATGATGGAACATAAAGGGTGCCCTGGAGGCACGTTCAGAAAGCCTTTCACTGAAGCTGAAGCACAGAATGTAGGAATATGTGGGGGTGGGAGCTGTTTTGTAGTAACTAAGAAAGATAAGATAGTACAGATGGAGATAAGTGAGTGGTCTGAGAGGTGTTAAAGGGTTAAAATAGACAGGACTTGGTGATCAATGGGTAGGGAAGAGGGAGTTGTCTCAGGTTACTGGCTTGTACCCTGGAGTAAATGCTGGTTCCCTCGGCTCACACAGGGAACACAGGAGGAAGGTCTGGGTTTTCTCTTTCACATTCCCGTGTATCTCCATCAAGCTCTGCACTTTACCTCTAACTCCAAGGTGACATTTTTATTGGGTAGGCAGTTCCCATTCAGTCAAGGGGGAATACTTGGGAGAAGAGTTAGCACTCTTGGGAGCCAGCCAAGCCACCAGGGAAATCGGGCTCATTGTGGTGGACTGGTTGCCCGTTGAAGCTCTTCAGTCATTTGAATTTTTATTTGTCACCAAGATCTCTCTGCTAGTGACCTATTTCCATTAAAGTCATCACAGAAATTTTTTTAAAAAATCAAGTCAATTAAATTAAGGTTCTCTCTCAGTATCTTGGAGAGACAGAAGGTCAGTGACTTCAAAACCTGTCCTGGCTAATGACTCTGAGATCTGCAGACCCGTTTATGCAACAGCAAGGCAGTTAATCAGGTTTGCTTAAGTTGACAAATGAAAACAGAAGCAGCTTTCGGTCTGGGTCAGGAGCAGAACTGATTCAATACTTAAGTTTGGATTGAGAGTAAAACCAGAATGACAGGGCTGAATGGGGTAGCCCACCGCCTCTCACTACCACAATTCTACCCTGTGTTCTTCTGCCAGGGCTCCTTTATTTCCCCAGGTCACCTTCTAAGTTTGGGTACTGGTCACCTGTCTCTTGGCTCTCTCTAAAGACTTGTAAGTGGTTGTCTGTCTTTCTTCACCCGTGGAAAGTGCCAATTCAAGCACCAGGTAATCACGATTCCATCCAATGTCCTATTGCCTGTGGGTCCAACTCTAAAGTCTTTAGCCTGATAATCAGTCTTATGCGGGATTCTTTCCCTTGTCTTCAGCCCTCTGCTTCTCTATACCTGCCAGGACTGACACTCTGCCAGACCTTGTCCAAGACTTGTTTATTGCCATCTTTGTCTTTGTTGGATGTCCTTGCTTGGGACATATCCCTGTTTCCTCTCCTCCTGAGCTTTAAGAGACTTTGTAGTATATTCATTAAGTGTGTAACCCTGGAATCAGACTCTGGTTTTATATCCTGCTGCTGTCACTTACATGAAATAAAATATATAAGGCTTTTAGCACAGAGCCTTACGTAAAAAAAAGTACACCATAATGCAGGCAGTGACAGTATTATTACCCCTTTGCATCACTTCCTTTGAGTGCCACTATTCACTTCCTTTAGAAATCTTTCTTGAGTAACATCAGCTTGGTCCTCCTTGACCCTGCCCATTCATAGGTGATAAAAACCCACATGGTGAATCTTGTTAGAGTCTTTTCAGAGTGTCTAACCCTATGGTGGCTTGGACTAACTAGTGCTTTTTTTCCTGTGTTTGGCACAGGATTCAGTATTTTTTGATAAGTTTCTGCTGAACTGGACTGAATCAAAGCTTCCTCTTAATATCTATCATGTGCCTGACATCCATCCATCTATCCATCCATCCACTTAATTGTTCATCAATATTTTGAACACCTATTATGTACCAGGTACTGTTCTAGGTATTGGGGTTACCATACTGGACAAGACAGACTCTGCCCTACTTTCGTAAATTCATTGTCTAGGTAGGAGACACTTATATAGACAGCTACGTAGAGAGTAACAAGTGTTCTGATGAGGGACGTACAGGGTACTGAGATAACTCAAAAGCCCAAAGGAGAAGTTCTTAATTCTACCTTGGAAGATCAGGGGTGACTTTCCAGAGGAAGCAAGGTCTAAGCTGAGACTCAAACAAAGAGCAAAATTTAACCAGTAAATTATAATTGAAAAGTGTTTCAGTTGAGGGAACTGTATGTGAAGAAATGCAGAGGGGAAGGAAGGACTGATGTATTGGAAATCTGCGTGGAGAGAGAGAGAATGTGTGAGTGTGCACACGTGTGTTGAAGTTGGAAGTGTGAGAAGAGGCTAGAGAGGCAAGCAGGGGCCAGGATATGCAGGGACTTATTACTGTGTTAAGAAGATTGGGTTTGCACATCAGAGGCAGGCAATACATGTTTGCTGAGAAAGTGAGTGGGAGTGTTTCTGTGGGGGGATGACATAATCAGATTTATAATTTAGAAAAATCACACTGTCTGCAGTGTGAGTAGAGGGAGGCTGGTTTATTCCTCTCCCTGACAGAGCATCTGACTCACTTTCTTTCCAAAGCATCCCAGTTTCTACCTGGGTTTGACTGCCTGCTGAGGCCTTGCCACCCTACCTGGTTCTTGCCAAGCTCCTTCTGGAGATTGGACTCCATGTCCTATCCTCAGCTTTTGACTCGGGTCTTGCTCAAAATGGGCAAGCAAACCGGAACTAGGATCCTGCCACTCCAGGTTTAGTCTCCACCTATAGGGAATCCCTGTCCGTTGACTGAACCTCTTGCACATTCTTCTTCTTGACTACTCGTCTGGGCCAAACTTGAGATGGCTGTACATCTTTGGACAATACAGTTTGGATCTTTCTTGCGTAGCAGCAACTTTATCCACTCATTCATCTGTTTCATGTACTATGACCCCAGTGATGTATCCAAGTGGATACCCAGTGGTAGTCAAAGCCAACATGGCTGTAGAGCTCGCAGCAATATGAGAGTTAGATCTTAAATAAACACGAACTGTTCTAACTGTGGCTGAAAACAGGATTAAGGTTATAACTTGGAGAGTAACACGGGGAGCCTGCTTCCAGTTGGAGAGTGTGCCAGATAGCTTCCCTGCGCTCCTCCAGGCCCTTCTGACCCCCTGTTCACTCCGGTCTGTGACCTGGCAGGCTGATCTGGATGGATGGCATCAGTGGGCTCTCCTGTCCTCTGGCTTTAGTAGGTTTAACCAAAGGGAATCTCCAGCTGGAGAGAGAGAGGGGGATGAGGTTGGGGGATGTATTCTCTGAGCTCCTTGGTACGGGCTAACCCTGGGCTAGCTTAGCCATGGTCCTGCTCCTCTTTCCTTCTGGCCTAGGTTTGTTTCTGCTCTGTCCCTTGTTCTCTCCCTTCCTCTTGCTCCACCCATTTATAAACTGTCCTTTTATCACACCTCCTTGAATTACCCCCATGGGAGTGTGCCATTGTTTCCTGCCACCACCCTGACAGATACAGATGGCAACAGAAAGCCTTTCTGAGGAAGTGACATTTAAGCTAGACTAGTGGGGAGAAAGGGAGCCAGCCATGTGAAAAGTACGGGGGAGGAGGGACGCTCCAGGCAAAGGAAGTCACGTGTGACACTCTGAGGTAGAAAAGAGCTTGTCCTCAGCCTCAGGGAACAGAACAGAGAGAAAGGTAGTGTGTCTTGGCACAGTGAGCCGGGGAGAAGGCATAAGATGAGATTTAAGAGTAGCCGGGGGTACAGCATTTGGGACTCTGCAGGCTGTTGAAGGAATTAGAATTTCATCTTGACCACAGCCAGACAGTGGAGGCAGCTCTTGGCCTGCCTTCTGGTCACCACTGTCCTCATGGTGGCCCTTACCAGAGATAAAAATACTGATAATGAACATTTATTGAGCACTTATTGTATTCAGGAATTATTCTAAATGCTTTGGATACATTGATATATTTAACTGTTTAACAGCTCCATGAAGAAGACATTGTTATCATCCACATTCCATAGGTAAAGAAAGTGAGGTTCAGAGAGAGTGAGTAATTTCCCCAAATCCCACAGCTGGTACGTGCAACACCTGGCATTAGAATCAGGCAGTCTGGAGCCAGGGCCTTACTCGTCACCACTTTGCTATAACTCCATTAAACACATGATTTCAAAGGCCTCAGCCCCCACTAGTCCCTTATCTTACACGCCTCAAATACGTAATGGTTTCCTGTATCTATCAATCATTTCTAGTGGTTTCCTGTATCTGTCAATTGTTTAATAAATTATGCATATTTATTCTGCCTTCTCAAATGTACCATAGGCTTCTTAATGACCTAGATGGAGTCTTTTAATTCTCCACACCCATAGAACTTCATAGAGTGGTGAGCACAAAAGAGTACTCAGTAAGTGCTTTTTTGGATGCTTGATTTAAATTAAACAGTGGGTGTAAAGTAATAGTGCCTGGAAAATAGAAGGTGTTTAACAGATGGAATCTGTCACTAGCACTTATAGGAAGGCAGCAAGAAGGAAGGAAGTTAGTTTCCTAGGCAATTGCTAACCCCAGATCGAACCTGAGATCCTTGGATCACCACATTCGGTCATCTCCATGGTGCCTGTAGTCCTGGATCTTGTTTTAGTCCAGGGAGCTGAAGAGCAGATCAAGTGAGTGCAAGACTCCCCTAGATGTCAACATAGCATCATCCCCTTCTTTCAGTTATCCAATCTAATCTGCAAGTTTCGGGATCCTAGTTGTTTCCAGCTGCATCTTCTCTTGGGATGATGAGTTCCGTAAACTTGCTCCCTGCTGTGTAAAGGAGCACTTTCTTTTATTGATCCTGAATTTACCTCCTGTGAATTTCAAGTTCCAAGATTCCTCCCCTCCCTATATTTTTTACTTTTTCTTGGAGCACGTACTGGGGATAAGTGAGCAACTGCATGTGTACCACTCCTATTCTGCATCAGTCCTATTGTTCATCCTAAGAGATATGGAGATTTTTTCTCTGTTCCCTGTAAACCCTTCCTTTTATCTCTTTGGCATGGGATCTTCCAAATAGAACTTTCCTAAAAATGAAGCAACCCAGACAGGAAAGAAGCAGAAAATACAATGTTGAAATTGTCTTGTGGCCCAAGCATAAGTCCCTCTACTGAAGCAGAGAAGCACTTTCTCAGGCTTCTGGTCCCCACGCACCAAGAACATTGACTTTTTTTGTTTCTGTGGTTGGCTTGCTCTGTACCTGATTTCCTGCCTCTCCTTTGGCCATGTGGTCACCAGGGGTCTTGTTGTTTCCTTGCTTTGCAAAAGCTCATCTGCCATCTTGCCCCCTAAACAAGACATTTTGACAGAGGAGACTTTTGGTATTGACCATTATGCTACCATCAAAGTGGCTATATCAAAATGTAAAAAAGAAATATTTTTAATGATCAGGTGGTCTGAATTTTGGACATCTTCGAGCCTCTCTTTCCCTGTGTCTTCCTCCTTTTTGAAATTATGTTTCATTCCTGAGTTTTACCCCATCTGAGCTCTACCCCAGAACTCTGCCCTTGGGCTAACTATCCACCCCTGTAGAATCATCCAAGGGTGTGGTGTGAGGGAGGAGGTCATGCAGTACTCTGCCCTTTCTAGAGGCAATAAAGTTAGTCTTATAGAGCGAGGGTATAAATTTCACATATTACTTGGTTAAAAAACAGCAGAAAGGCTAATTTTTTTTGGTGACATGAGATGCCACTGGCATCTCAATGATTGTATCCAAGTGCCCACATTAAAATTTTATTTACCGTGAAGGCAGTGGTTCTCAACCCCAGCTGCACATTAGACTCTGTGGGAACTGTAACAAAAAAACAAACAAAGCAGTGTCTACCTTCCCCCCTCTGTCCTCTGTCACTACTCCAATTAAATAAAGATCTTTGGGAGTGGGGACTAAGCATTACCATTTTTGAAAGTTCCTTTGGTGACTGTAAAGCACCACAGGGGTGAAGGACCACTGTCTGGATCAAATGTACACTCTCTCAGCATCTACACAGTTTATCTCAGTCTGCCTTTTTCAGAATGCCCACAGCTCCAGTGACAGCCAGTGCATAGGGCTGAGAGGCCATGCAGAAGACTCTTCTAGATCCTGGAAACTGATCAATGAGCTCTGTATTGTCACAGGTTTTAGTTTTTAATTTCTTTATTACATTTTTAGTAACTAATTCTACTTTCTGGAACTGTCTGGTTTATGGTTCATGCTATAAACTCATGCCTGGTTTACACTTGAATTATAGGGCTCAGTCAAAGTAATTTATTATTCACTCATTTATTTGTTCATTCATCTATTCACTCATTTAATCACTCATCTACTAATTTACTTATTCACTTTCTATTCACTTGTTCATTCATTCACTCATCCAACTGCCCTCTGCCTATCCCATTCATCCATCTATTCATCCATTTGTTTGCTCATTGATTAATTTAATTTTACTTATTCAGTTGTTGATTACTTCATCCATCTACCATCTACCCATCCATCCATCCATCCATCCATCCATTCATCCTCTCAGTCATTTACTCATTGATTTATTCTTTCTAATTTATCTATATTTTAGAGATTTTCTGACACTCTGGAGATACAGGCTCTTGAGCCTGGCTCTGGGGAAAAAAGATGCATGCATAAGCAATAGGGTTGTTTTTGGAGTCTGGACTTATTCACTTTCTCAGGCCAGAGAATCCTGGCCTTTTGTTCTCCTTTTTGATCAGATGTAGTGACTTGTGGTGAGAAACTTTTCACTATCTTATTGAAAAGTCTTTACAGTCTGGGGACTCCCCCAGGACGGGACCAGAAGGTCTCCTTTGGACACAGGTAATGGCTCTGTAGTACCAGCTGGTGGGGAGGGATGGGAGGAGGTGGAGAGTGACATTTAGTTTTCCTGATTTAGGACAAGGCAGCTGCTTAGAGCTATACTTTCTTATAATATAACTTCCTTTAAATAGTATGGAAAAAATAAAAGTGAATAAACTAGGCTGAAATAACACAATAGGAAAAAAATGGAAAAGCAGCAAAATCAAACTGCTGTAGTAAACACAGCATAGAAGATAACACAAATACCAATCCCCAAGAGACCAATGGGACCTGGTGAGTGAGTTAAGCATGACAAACTTGGTGACAGGTCAAGAACAAGGTGGGCTGTCTTCTACAAGGGCAGAGATATAGATTGGAGTTCCCTTCTATGTCCTTTGAGTAGAGAATCTGACTGAGAGTTCTTGGGGGAAAGGTCCTAACTCTTAAGGCATGCATTTGAAAGAGAAATTTATTATCTATTCTACAAATATTTACAGGGCATGTGGTTCACTGCCTTCTTGAAGCTTACCACATAGTGGGGAAGACAGACATTTGGACAAGTAGTTACACTCAGGGATGATGAGTGCTATGAGGAAGTATGGGGAAGTATGGGGATGTCTAATGAGAGAAACTAGGCTAAGGATCTAGAGAAGGTTCCTGGAAAAAGTGGAGGTTTAAGCAGTGACTGGAAGGTGAATCTGTGTGTAGTCTAGTGGAAAAGTATATACAAAGGTAGAGGATGAGAGAGAGCATTATTGAAAGCTATCCTCTATGGCTCGTATGTAAAGTGCAAGAGGAGGGTGGGAAGAAAAAAGGCAGGAAAACAGAGGTGTCATTCATTCATTCATTCATTCATTCAACAAAAACCTACTAAGCATCTTCTCTGAGCTGAGTGGTGGGAATAGAAGGACAAATAGGACAGTTTCTGTCTTCAAGATCATCTTCTGTCCAGAGAGTTCAAATGGAAAACAACACAGGAAGAGTTATGAGAAAATTGTTGAGGTGGCCTTTGCTAACTCACTGGCTTTGATGTATGACTCCCTGCTGTGGTGGAAGGAACCTGCTCTGTTTTTGGGTGTGTTATGCCTGGGTGGAAAATACCTCAAAATGGGGCTTCTCCAGTCAAAATGATGAGGTTTCCCGATGAGTCACTAACTGGACCTAGTGCTGTGCTGTGATTTTGTCATAGGGGGAAGCAGCAAAAGCAGGAGGAGGAGGAGGATGGGCTGGAGAACACAACTGGGCAGTCAGATCTGCCAGAAGAGCCTGACAGGGCTGGTCTTACCAGGAGTGAAGTGTCTTCTATCTAGGGACATAGAAGAAACCAAGTACTAAAGGGGTGTTTGGATGTTGAGATGTGTACAAAGTTGCGGTGCCACCAGAGAAGGCTAAGTGCCTTGTTCCGCCGAGGCTTTATAAGGTGGCATGTTCCTTGGTGAATTCACCCAGGCCCAGGCTTAGACCAAACCTTACATACAGGGTGGGGCAAAAGTAGGCTTATGGTTGCTCGTATGGAAAATAACACAATAATAAATAAACAATAATATAAGAATAAACTGTGTTTTGTGTACTCACAACTGCAAACTTACTTTTGCCCTACCCTGTATAGATACTGAGCTTAGTCCATGCCCCAGAATTACTCAAACTCAGTAATGCTGACTTATGACAGTGAACTTCATAAGAGTCTGATGTATGACATCAGACCTTATTGAGAAATATTGCTGTTCAGGGGAATGGTTACTCATGTGTTCTGACCATTCTCTCTTTTGTGGCCATGCTAAATGTTAAGTTAGATAGATCATAATCAGAAGGTACTTTCATACATCAGTCAAGGTTCAAAGCTGGAAACAGAAACTCTGGATATTTTGAGAAGAAAGAGATTTATGTATTATGAGAAATTAGCTGCTTTCAAAATTGTTGGAAGGGTTGGAGAAGAGGCTCTAAGCTGGACCTTTAGAAATTACTTCCACCAGGAGTCATCAGGAGAGTTGTGGCCTTGGACATATCTGGACTGTGGGAGCTGAGGGGCTTGACCCTGAAACCACTGAGGTCAAGAATACACAGGTCTCTACGATCCAGGACTCAGGAACCTGCTGCTGCTGGCACCACGACTTTGGGACACTGAAACAGAGTCCTCCTGCTATCTCTTTCCCCTTGTTCACCAGCAGGAAAATGGTGTCTGCTTCACTTTCTTCTGCAAATATCTTGCCTAAGTGCACCTGATTATTGAAACCAATTTCTCACCTAGATCCTAATCTTCAAGGGAGTATGAGAAACATAGATTAAAAAAAGATCTTTTCAGCCTTTCTAGTATAGAAATATCCAGTAGAAGGAGGGATGCAGAAGGTCAACTGACCATTTTCCAGCACACCTGGCCCAAGTGGAATTAGAGTAATAGGATTTATTTATGTGAATTGAAATCTTAATTGTGTGAAGCTAAGACATCCTAAAAAATTATCTTCTACATTTACCACAAATATGCCACTGGGAACTGAAGGACCAAGGCCATGGAAGAAGGTGACCTGAGCCCTCAGGGCCGGGATGGCCCATCCAAGAGTTTTCTTCTTCTTCTTTTTTTTTTTTAAAGATTTTATTTATTTATCTTCAGAGGGGAAGGGAAGGAGAGAGGGAGAGAAATATTAATGTATGGTTGCTTCCTGTGCATTCCCTGCTGGGAACTGGCTGGGAACTGGCCTGCAACCCAGGCATGTGCCCTGACTGGGAATCGAACTGTCATCTCTTGGTTCACAGGCCCGCGCTTAATCCACTAAGCTACACCAGCCAGGGCCCAAGAGTTTTCTTCTTGTTCTCTGCCTGTGGCTGACCAGTTCCTATTTTTATTCCCAAATAGTTTCTTTTGCCACAACACGCCTATCAAATCTTCTACCCGTCTTTGCTGATTTTGGAAAATATTTGCAGATTTATTTGGATCATCATGTTGAATAAGCATGACTTGCAGGATGTAATCATAAAGCAACTTTATTTTTGTCTCCCATTGTCCCAGTTTAAATCCATTCTTTGGGGCTAGTTCTCCTGCCAGCTGGGCATCTATGATTGTTAGTACGTAACAAAAAGTCTTATGTATTCTTTAAGTTTCAACTCTTTTTCTAACTTAGTAATTAAAATACGCAGCCCCGTAATTTTGCCTTACAGGTGTGGCTTTGTCCCTCCTCCCCTGAGGTCTGCTGCAGGCTGGGAGCTGCTGGGGAAGGCAGGGGTGTGCTGTGTTTTCTCCCTTTCTTCACTAGTATTTCCATTGCTTTCCCATCTTGTGAGCTGGGCTTATGATGCCTCCAGGATGGATGGGGGAATGCTGGAAGAGGTAAGGGGAGTGTGGAAGGCTTCACTGGATGGTTTCCATGGTGATGACCAGCTTCAACACTCTTCTGATTTGTCAGATGTTAAAAGTGAACTCTGTCTTGTATTGGTGTGTTTGTAGGGCTTTGAGGATGCCCAGCTAATCCCTGGGGATCTTTTACCTGCAGTCCTTGGTCTAGAACACATACATCTCTATTTTGGCTGTTTGCTTATTCCTAGGAGCCCAACAGTGCCTCTGCTTTCTCTTTGACAGGATCTAAGATGACAGGATCTCAGCCTCACTGGCTCACTCTTGTACTTAACTTATGTCCGATTACAGTTAAACCTTTGCCATTCCTCTGCACTGGCAAACCCCGGAAGTAAGTTGATTCCCAAACTGTAGCCCTCTCTGCTGCTCCAAAAGTTGCTGCAGCCAGCCTCTTGACATTTGGATTTCTCAAGTGAAACTACAGGGATCCCATTTAAGTTTTCCAAGTGGTCTCTCAAAGCCACTCTCTTGTCTCCCTGGGGGTAGGGAGTAGCATCTGTGTACTAATCAGACTAGACTGGGTTATGTTGAGTTAATAGCATCCAATCAAAATGGCTTAATGCCACACAGGTTCAATTCTGGCTCTAGTTTCCTAAGGGTTCAAACAACCCTTATGGGCAGTTGTCTTGCAAGTGCTGACTACTTTGATCTATGACATCTCCACATCAAAAATGCTTCTAGAAAGCAACCTGGAGTGGATGGTGGTGATGTTGCACATCAGTGTGGAGGTACTTCATGCCACCGAACTGCACACTTACAAATGGTGAAAATGGTACATTTTATGTTATGTGTATTTTACCACAATTTAAAAAAATGTTGCATGGGAAAAGTTATTTTTAGTAAATTTAACTTTTGCTTCATATGAGAAAATAATTTTTACTTTAACTAGATGCTGTTTATTCAGATATTGTTGATATCTTTTCAGCACATTGTGGCATAAATATTGATGGGTTGAATAACATTAGTATAATTACATAATAAAAAATGCTTCTACAATTGCCACAATGAAGGAAAAGGGGGCTGGAGGGCTGTGTACCACCATAAATTCATTGGCCAAAGCTAATTCCATGGTCATCTGTAATTTCAAGGGAGGTGGATGAGGAACAGCATCTCTGGTGCCCAGGAGTAGAGAAAAACCAAACACCAGTGAACAATAGTAGTGACCACCATAGCCTCCCACTCCTCCCTCTGGGAGGGGTTGGGATTCACAATGCAGCTCACCTGAGAAATTCTTTGCTAAGTATTTTCCCCAAGTCTAACTTTTGACTTGGTATGGAACCGGTTTTGACAACCTCCTTTGTAAATTCTGCATATGGCCTAGCAGCTGCTTTGAAATATGAGCGCTATTGTCTCTTGGTGCCCCGGCTAACACTTCCATTTTAACATCCTGTTATATATTTGTTCATTGTCTGTCTCTCCTACCTGACTGAAAGCCCTTGAGATCAGGGACCGCATTTGTCTTGTTTCTGGCTCGTTTCTCGTCTAGGCGGCATGCCTAGCACAGTACTGGACACGTTTCAGATTTTCTATAGCTATCACAGACAAGAAGAAAGGGAGGAAGATAGGGAGGGAGGGAGGAAGGAAGGGAGGGAGAAACAAAGGCGAGAAAAGCAGAATGGACTTGAGTCAGGGAGCAAGCAGGGTGAGTAAAAGGGGCTCATAGGAGGAAATGCAGGCAGAAAATAAAATTCCAGTGGTGGGACCAAAAATTAGACAGAGACCCAAAATACCAGGGGCAAAGGCAGACCCAAAATCCCAGGATGAATTCACCCAGAAACAGAAATGAGACTTTGATAGAATGTCCAGGATGTGGTGACAGAATGTGGGAAATAAGGCTCAGTGTTTCCTGGAGAAAGGGCTGCACACCCCTTTCTTTCCCTCCATGGGAAGAGGGAAGAGAAGGGAAATAGCAGGTGTCAAATGCCTTCTCTCTGCCAGGTGTTGTTTCAGGTACTTCCTACAGGTTATCTCGTTGAACTCTCACAGTAACGCAGTTTATGAACCTGGGAACCTGAGATCAGAGAGGCGAGGTAGTTTGCCTGGGGGCACACATCTCCTGCGTGCAGTTGTGATTCAGATCTGGGCATCTCTAGCGTGGGGGACTGTCTTCATTACAGAGAGATCCTGGTCCATCACTGAGGACAAATGACTCCCCCAACCTTCCTCTCTTTTGAGGAACTCACTCCCAGGTAGCCATTCCTGTGAGTGGATAGTTGTAAGATGCCTACGTCTCCATTTCCTAACTTTCGAGATGTCAATGGCCATTGTGAGAGGCATAAAACAATTTAGGAAAAACCTGCCTGCCTGCACTCCATTTATGTCTTGTTTCGACATTGCTCCTCTCCCTGAGCCTCTGACCTGCCCCTACACAGGGCCTCTGGGCTTTCTAAGTAGATACTTAAAGCATTTTCTGCAACACAATTCTATTTTAAGTAAAGATACACGTGACTATGTCTGTGTGTAGGCACGTGTGTGGCATTGCTTGTGGTGTGCTGTCTGGGGGACCTCCGAGAGTGTGCAGGTGCGATGGTGGCAATTGTGTGCCGAGAGTGATGTATGTGTTCATCAGGGCTGCTCCTCACAGTAGCCTTGGCCTAACAGTGGCCTTGAGGGCTGGGTAATGGTCCCAGTAAACTGCTGTCAAGGAGCCTCCCCACCCCGCCCCTCAGGGGTGTGAAAGCACTGCCATTGATTTCATAACTCTGGCGTTGCTAGGGATCCAGGGGACGTGAAAGGAGTGCAGTTCACACAGGAAGTTGGTGGTGTCTGGGCTTGTGTCAAACCCTGGACTGCCCCTTCCGCTGAGGTTGGACATAGGGAGACTTACATGCACAAGTGTGTGCCTCTGTACGGATGACTGGGGTGCCGATGGTCTGGGACTTCACGGGGAGATGAGTGTTCTGTGAACCCTCCCTGGACACATGGATCTACCTTGGCTCTACCTTAACTCTACCTTAACTCTGTGATGGCGGGGACCATTTTTTTGATCCAGTCTGTGTGAAATTTGGGTTGTATCAACATGACATTAAGAGACAACCAATTGATCCTTGATGAAAACATAGCATTGTAGTGAATATTTGACATTTAAAATCTTTACAGTATGGTAGTCTTTCCTTATCCATGGGTTATGTTCTAACCCCCCCAGTGGATGCCTGAAACCACAGACAGTACAGAACCTACACATACTGTGCTTTTTCCTGTACATAATACCTATGATGAGGTTTATTTACAAATTAGGCATAGCAGGAGATTAACAGAAATAGCTATTAATAAAATAGAATAGTTATAGCAATAAACTGTAATAAAAATTATGTGAATGTGGTCTCTCCCAAAGTACTTAACTGATTTTATGGATAGAAGATTTGTTCTTACTGTAGATCTTACGCCAGCTCAGCAGACATCTTTTTTCCCTTAATAAGTCAATAACTTTCGCCATTTCACTAAAGGAAGCACTTCAGGACTTGTCTTTGTCGTATACGAATAGCCTGCATCACTGTTGGCATGCTTAGGGGCCATTATGAAGTGAAATAAGGGCGGCTCGAACTCGAGCACTGCGATCCCGTGACAGTCAGTCTGATAACTGAGGCGGCTGCTCAGTGACTAATGGGCGGGTAGTGCGCACAATGTGGACACACCGGGGAAAGGAAAGATTCACATCCTGGGCGGGATGGAGTGGGCCCCTGTGAGACTCCATTACCACATCACGCAGAACAGTCCACAATTTAAAACTTATGAACTGTTTACTTCTGGACTTTTCTATTTAATATTTTCAGACCACAGTTGGCTGTGGGTAACTGAAACCATGAAAAGCAAAATTGTGGATAAGAAGGGACTGTTGTACCCCTCCCCCTTCTTTTGCAAGGCAGGGTCCCCTCTAGGGAGCTGAGGGGAAGTGGTCTCCCTTCTCCTGCCCTGACTTGAATATGATGGAATCTTCCATGTGTCTCCCTCCATCCCCACTGGATCTACTCCTCACCCTACTGCACCGGCTCTGGGCCCTGGGAAGCAGTTCCACCACTGGAGACCGCTGACAGGAGATCAGAGGGAGGGAGAAGAATAAGGTTTGCACTGTTTCTTCAGGCAAAATTCATTGACATGGGTGTGTTCCCCTGGGACTCAGGATTGAGCATGTCAGCTTGAGTGCTGATGTTAATTGTCTGCTATGGGGATCGACAAACTACATGTGGGGTTGCAGCCAGCCTACTGTGCATTTGTGTATGAACCTGGTGCCAAGGATGGTTTTTGTATTTTAAACAGGTGAAAAAAATTAAAAAAAAAGAATATTATTTTGTGGTACGTGCACATTGTTTGAAATTCACACTGTGGTGTCTGTAAGTAAAGTTTTATTGGAACACAGTTATGTTTATTTTACGTGCTGTCCAGAGCTGCGTTTATACTACAAAGTCAGAGTTGAGTACTTGTGACAGAGACTATGGCCTTCAAAGCCTAAAATATTTATGATCTGACCCTATACAGACAAAGTTTGGCAGCCTTTGGTCTATTAGAGTGGTTCTGAAACTTCAGGGTTAGAATCACCTGAAAGGCTTTTAAAGTCACAGGTTGCTAGATCTGACCCCCAGAGTTTCTGACTCAGAAAGTCTGGGGCGGGGCCAGAGATTGTGCGTTTCTAAAAAAATTCATAGGTGCTGCTGATGCTGCTGGCCCAGGGACCACACCTGGAGAAGGACTGGTACACTGGATTGGACTCAGTGGCCTACAGTTAATGGGATCAAGGAACCAGAACTTCTCTGGCTTACTTTGTCGTGGGAGGCATTTTTGTCTTGTGCATTGTCGGATATTTAGCAGCATCTCTGGCCTCAAGATTCTAGTAACATCCCCCAGGTTGTGACAACCAAAAATGCCTCCAGACATTGTCAAATGTCCTCTGGGCTGGCTAAGAAAAACTGCTGTAGAGGAAGGTGTTTGAAGGTGCAGGGAGTTGGGAATGGAGGAATACGTCATTGATGTGCAACCCGCTCACCCACCAGGCCCAGCCACATAACCTGGGAAGGCCCAAGGCACACTCCTTTCACCAAGGCATTAAATTGACAATGGACACCGGAATCCTTAAAGAGTTCTGTAGTGATTCATCTGTAAGCAGGAAATGGAACTGGGATCCCTGATCCCAGTGAAAATAATGCAGTCCCAGCATTGTTGAGGCCAGATGGTGGTGTCGGACCATCCGAGATAAGGTGCGTAATTTCTATAATAACCCACAAGTAGAGATGGTCACCTTCATCAGACTGTTTCACCTTCTGATCAGGTCAGCTGCTTCTGGGAGATGGGGGAGGTGATGAGCCCAGTGACTTCCATGAATTCCGGTGTTCCTGTCCAATACATTTCCTAATACTCAGGCAAACCAAAGCCCTCCCATGGTATCTTATACAATAATACCTCCAGCCAGGGGAGAATTTTAAGGCTAAGAAATAAGACAATGGACTCAAACTCCTGGAATTCACTGGTCTTACCATATGGTCCATCATTCAGTAGCAGCTGGCTTGAAAATATATATGGTGGTTGTCAGGGATAGCATCTGTGAAGTTGGGATGGGATTCTACAGGGTGCATTATATATCTCAAACCCATAGCCAATGTCTGGTGCCACCTCTCCTGTTGCCAGAATGCATGGCTATGGACACCAAGGTAGAGGTGAAAGTGGTTCTTTCAATATGATACCCAATAACCTACCTAAAGATTTTTTGTGCGCTATGTCTTTGACCTTGGGCTTCTCTGAAAAGTAGAAGCTGAGAGAGTCCCTTGGCTAGTCTAGGATCCTTGTGCTGCTGGAGAGGGCATCTCTGTGCTGGCCAGGGTGGTTGATCCTGGTACCAGGAGGAAATTGGCTTGTTGCCACACAATGGGGGCAAGAAGGACCCTGTTTGGGATGCCAGGGTCACCAGGACATCTCTTAGTACTTCCTTACCCAGTAGTCCCAATCAATGAAAAATTGCAGCAACCCAATAAAGACAAGAACACCGAGGACTCATATATCACAGGAGTGAAAGGTTGGGTCATCCCACCAGGCAATAAACCTTCTCTATGCAAGGTGTTCTTCAAGACTAAAGGGAACATGGATTGGGTAGTAGAAGGGGGCTACCATGACTGCTCACTTAGGCCTCATGTTCAGCTATAAAGTGTGGAGAGTAGTAACTAAGTTTTGTCTTGTTACTGCTCCCCTTTTCCTTCTTTTCTTCTACTACCTTTATATGAAGTACATCAGTCGTGGCTAAATTTTTAGGTTTCAGTAGAGACTTTGACTGAATTGACATCACCTTGCGATAATACAGAGGCAGATGGACTTCCGTTGCTCTCTGTATTAAAGACACACACTGTCTATCCAGAAGAAGAACGGCAAAAATGGATGCTGATGGGTAAAAAGGGTGGCTTGTGCTAGATATCTTACGTTTGCTTCTTCAGATCCTTTGCCATACCCTTCTGTAATCTGTTCTGTGTCCCCCCAGGCTGACCCTCTTTGACCGCATCAATGGGATCATTACCCTCTGGGTTCCAGTTGAATTTGGTCAACTGGGGAGTGTTGCAGGTGACTAGAGAGAAGAGATATTTATTTTCCTATATCCTTCTCTGCTGGATCATCTTGCACTAACTGACTGTGTCCCTCTTCTAAAGGTCATAGCTCCTGTAGATGCCACTCCATCTCTGCAAGACTCTTCTGGGTTTCAGTAATCACTCCCTTCCCTGCTTCTTCAGGCTTCTCATGATATCTTGCTGTTATTGGTTACTTTCCTCAGGACTTTGACTCTGGAGCAAATTATGTGAAAAAAAAAAAAAGAAGAAAAGAACTATGGTTGGGAATTCATTTGTAGTAGTCACGGCGTTCCTAGTGGCTAGTGTCATGTCCTGCTGCAGTGGACATCCTGGCTAGCTCATTTCCTGTATCTGGCCCTTGCAGGAGTCTTTTGTTCTTACTTATTTTCCAACCCTAGCCCCTATTAACTTTGTCATCCTTCAATATCATTCCAAGAAATTCTTTTAAAGCTATTAATGTAGCCAGAGATATTTCCAGTGTTTGCAACACAAGAACCCTGATTGATACAGCCATTCAAGCAGATGTTTGACGGCTGGTCCAAAGCTTTGTTTTTAACCAACTGGAGGTGTGTGGAACTTTTTAAAAGGGGCCAACTCAGTTGACATGCACCCTTTTTACTCTTTGCTCTTAGTATTTCTCCTTCTTTTCGCTGGGAATGTGGGAGTATGTTGGAGGAACAGCCACCATTTTGATACCATGAATGAATTGTAAGGAAAAGGTTAAGAATATCAGAGGTCTTGGCCTAGATGCCTGTGAGCCTCTGAGCCAATGCTAGCAACAGTGCTTTCTTGGCTTCTTACCAGAAAAATAAAGAAAAACCCCACTTTGTGTAGGTCACTATTTCTCAGATTATTAGTACCAGAACACAATTCCTTCAGTATTATTTTCTTTCATTTTTATAACAACTCCACCTGAGGTTGGATTATCTCTGTTTAATACATGGGAAATAGGCTCAGGGTAGTGACTAGTCTGAGTGCATACAGCTGGTATGGGGAAGGGGAGATAAACGATAACAATTACTCATGAATATGTTTTGGCTCATTCATTCATTCATTCATTCACTCACTCACTCATTCATTCCATATGCATTTGCTGAGTTCTTATTTTGTTGCCAAACCCAGGTGCGATATTTGAGATACAAAGACGGATAGAATGGAGTCCCTGCCATGGGGGTCCACTGAAGTAGCTCAAGCAAGAGATGATATGGGAAGTTGGATGA
This sequence comes from Trachops cirrhosus, assembly GCA_028533065.1. Taxonomy (NCBI): domain Eukaryota; kingdom Metazoa; phylum Chordata; class Mammalia; order Chiroptera; family Phyllostomidae; genus Trachops; species Trachops cirrhosus. The sequence goes on along the minus strand of CM052542.1, from coordinate 20,249,936 downwards.
GAAAGGTGGAGAAGAGTGGGCAGATTTAAGAGACATTTAAAAGGAAGAATCAATAGTTCTTGGGGATGAATTGATATAGGGGGGTCACAGGAGAAAAAGGTATTTAGAATAACTTTTTGGTTTGTGGCTTGACTACTTGGGAGAAATGTGTGGGCATTACCGGGATAGAGAATGCTAAAGGGGAGGCAGGTGTGGTGAAAGAGAGCTGGAGGGCAGGTGACCATGAGCAGAATGAATTTCTGAGGCAGGGAAGTCCTTGGTCAGCATGAGCTCCAGTGTGTTGTCATGGGAATGGTGACTGAGGTGGAGCAGAGGTAAAGGTCAGGGTTGGCCTGGCTCCTTTACTATTAACTACCAACCACATCTTAATCATTCAACTTTTATAGGGTGGTCTGTGCAGTCAGAGGCCCAGGAGAACTGCAAAAGAGGCTGTGCTCTTACACGGGGCCCTCCCAGAGGGCCTTGGCATGGTTCCCTCCATCTCCCCAGCCATTTCCCGGGATCGAATTCAACATTTAGTCAATCTTCTCATTAGGAGAAGCAGTGCCGTGGGTCTGCAGGACCACTCAATACATGTAAGTGAGCCAACCCCAGGAGTTCCTTTGGGTAACAGAGTACTTAAGCCTGCCATTAGCCACCATTAGGACTACACTTACTGCGTAATGATCACCAGCCACAGAGCCTGGTGGGTCTGGACAGATGGAGAGCAGGGAGGAGCTTCCCCCTCAAAGAGGCATTTCAATGTATTTCTGTAGAGATTCCAGAATTGAAGCTGCTCAGCCCTCCGGGTGCAGGGTTAATTACAGTTCGCCAGCCTATCTAGGCTGGAATAGGTACGGATCTATGTGTGAGGAGTCTACAGAAGGAAGGAAAGAAATGCCACAAGAAGCTAACGTTCCTTCTTTCTAATGAAGAATGTGACCTAAGAGCCTGTGTGTGTGTGTCTGAATATACTTCAGGGAATCTGTTCTCTGCTCCAAGAGGCCTGGGATTCAGGGTTAGATATCTGTTGTATAATCTAAATTTCTCCAGGACTAACAAGTATATTTGTATCAGTGAGGTGACTCAAGTTTCACTGCCTTGTATCCCAACTTTAGCCTCTGTGGAAAATCTCATGGTCTCCTGAGAATTCCCTAGGTGTGTCTCTGGCTCTCCTAGAACAAGCATGCTATTGTTTTACTGAACACCATGCTGTCCTCTAGGGGGTGCTGCTGCTCCATTGGCCTTGGCCAGACCCTGTGGACGCCATGGCTGCTCTGCAGGTGCTGGAAACTTCTGGCACTTTTGCTGCTCTGCTGGGCACTGCAGCCTCTTGTCTGCACTCCTGGGCAACGTGTTGAGCTCTGCTGCTGGTCTTCCAGGCCCCGCAGTGTCCACCAGGTAATCACGGTGGTCTCACTGGGCTGTGTTATTGTTGCCATCTCTTAAGCGACAAATTCTGAGCACCAAAGCTGAATGGTGGTTTGAGGCAAAGGTGGAGAGAAAAGAAAACCTTTCCCCCTTTGTGCTGCACTACTTTGGAGACATTTTTTAAATTTTATAGAGTTTGATAAAACAGTTTTTCCATTCTTTATGTAGCAATTGTTCTACTCAGCAATTATTCATCTCCTTCCTCCAAAACTTGGAGGGGTGTATTTCCCAATTGTCTGTGTTGGGCTTGGCCATGTGACTTGCTTTGGCTGATGGGACATCAGTGGACATAAAACAAGAAAGGGCTTGAAATGTGTGCAGCTGGAGTTGCCTTGTTGGGCTTTTCCATAGCCAGGAGAAGAATGTGTCCTCCTCAATAGATCACTGTCCCAGAAGGATGAGACGTGGGCAACAGACCCAGCCATAGCAGACCTATGGCTAAGGCAGAGCCTCCCCAGTTGACCTACAGATGCTACAGTGAGGATTAGTGCTTATGGCTACGTGTCACTGAGTTTTGAGGTGGTTTGTCATGCAGCATTATTTAGAGTATAGCTGATAGAGGGAGATAGCCCACTTCCCACCAAGATTCAAACACACATCCATAGAAACACGTTAAGGTTGGGTTCAAGTCACAGTCTCTATCTAGAAATGAGGGATTTTCTTCTGTGTGTTCACTAAAATTTTCCAACTGGGTCAGGCCATATGAGTTTGGTTCCTTTTTTACTTAGGATGAATTTTCTCAAAGGCTATCATGCAAATGAGCTTAATGAGGGCCATCTACCCGAGTCATACATGGACTGAAGCTATGTTTTTCTCAACTTGAAACTTTAAATTTGTCAATTTCCATAACTGCTCCAGAGCAGGGGTTGGCAAACTTTTTTCGTAAAGGAGAAGATCATGAACACTGTAGGCTTTGAGGGCAATATGGTTTCTGTCCCAACTATTCAATTCTGCCACTGAAGCCCGAAAGCTGACATAGACAATAAAAATAGGCATGGTTGTGTTCCAATAAAACTTTATTTACAAATAAAGTTTATAGACCCTCTTCCACCTCAAAAGCACTTCAATTCTTCCTGCTGCCAACAGATGGTGACACCAATTGTGCTGGCTTTCACTTGATTTGTAAGGGTGGGTTTGCCGTGTTTTTACTCTGACTGAAGGTATTTTACAAATGCTGTTATCATCATGACCAATAAGTAGAGAAGCAGCGAGCGAGCACATTGAAAATGCTAGTTAGAAGAGACATATGGTTACGATGGAAACTGAAGTGGAATAATAATTTCAAAAATTGAAAATGGTGAGAAAATGGATGTTGCAAGTGAAAATGGGATGTTTTTTTGACAGTGGCATGACTGCAAAGGATCAAGAGTGAATCAGGCAACATGTAAAATGCTGTGCCCACGCCACTGACAGTAATCAGCAAAATATGATGGAGAAGCAATTGACAAAAGTAAAAAAGGAGAAAAACTTTTGAGTATATGGCTACAGAGTGACAGCATCAATGGAGAGGCTCATTAGCCTAATGTGAGTTCAGGAGAAGCAGAGGTGTCTGTTTGAGAGCTTGGCCATGATGAAAATGCCACTGCTTTTGTGAGCCATGCATGATTCCACAGACTCAGGGCCTGTCACATCTATACAAGGTCGGAGTGATGTTGGTGCTATAGCTGCTAAGGACTTCTCTCGTACTCATCTTGAAGGAGCAGTTTGCCTTCCTCAACAGATTTGCAAAGTTGGAGAAATAGGGATATTTGGGGAAAAGAACACATCAGAACAAAACAGAAGATTATGTGAGGCATCAGCTCATTCTTCTATCTGGTGGAAAATTACCTGGGGTTTCTGAGCTTAACCTTCACTAGGTTTTCTGGGCTTGCAAACAAATGAACTTACAAACAGCTGTTTGGAGCTGAACTTATTAACACACATTCACACATGGCCACACACACATACATAATAGAGGGTAAAAAAAATGAAGGGCAAAGTCTGTTGCTTTGCAGAGCCCAATCATCAGGTTAGGGGAGGGGGGAGAAGGCTCTCAGCCTGGCCACTGCTCCTCACTCAGGGAAGAAAGATTAGGGAGATTGTTTGCAGATGAAGAACAATGATACTTCAGAATGAACATGAGTTTTGCAGTCAGGAAGATTTGGTTTGGTGTCTGAATGTGTCCCTTGTTAAATATGTGACTCTGGGTGCTACTTTTAGGTTTGAGGAGCCCCCCACTCCTTAAAGGCAGTGGAGGAGGAATGCATTCCTGAGAAAAGTGGGGGATACCTCTGCTTTGGAGAACAGAGGGGCAATGTGGGAGGAGCCTGGGTAGCATTACCTAAAGGGGGGGAAATCAAGGTGTAGCAGTGACATGTGAGATTCTACTTTGAGATGGTAAACAAAGAATTGGGGAAAATGTGAACTGAAAAAGGAAGTTAATAAAAGGGTGAATCCAAAGAACTGAGGGTAAAAAGGGGGCAGGAGGAGGGGTTAGGGTGATACTAACTGGAGGAGCAGGAAGTGGGCTGGGGATGGCATACCTTTCTTTGTGGCCAGCCCTGGGAGATGGTGGTAATGACTGGGGGGTGGTGTGGAGGGGATAGAGGGTCTGCTTCTGGTATCTCAGGCTTTCTGTTATTCCATTGGCTGTATTAGTTAAAGTTCTCTTGGTTGCAAGTAATAGAAACCAATTTGTAGTAGCTTAAGGAAAAAATATATTTGATTTATTGAAAATATATTCATGTGTCTCAGAATTTAAAGAATAATTGAACAGTGTAGTTGAGAGAGAGTTAGCTGTAGGAGTTCATGAACTTCCTTTCCTCTAGGACAAAGCTTCTCTAAACCTTAGTTAGTATCAGAATCACCTGGTGGACTTGCTGGGCCCGATCCTCTGCAATAATTTGTATTTCTAATGGCTTTCCAGGTGATAATGTTACTCTGTAGGTAGTTTGCTTTACCTCTGTAGGTAGTTAACTAGTTATTAATAAAGAAAAGAGAGCAAAGGGAATTAGACATTGAGTTTTAAAACTCGGGACTGTAAGCCTGTTCACTTAGCCAGGAAGCTATAGCTTCACACACTCCAGGGGCTTACAGCATTTCTCCACCAAGGGGATTAACACTCCTCCCTGCCTTCCTCTGGTACCAGATTGTTGTGGGGGAGCAGGGAGAAGTAAGTGCATGTGCAATAGAAGTCAAAATGGCACAGGGGGAGGTGCTTGACTGTAGCAGCCTATCAGTCTAACTAGGGGGTGGGCCTATCGAAAACCTGTGAAAGCTTGGGAAGTTGATTGGTTATTATGAAAAAGCTCCAGGTTATAACCCCAGGGGAACTAAGAATCTCTCTCTCTCCCTCCCTTCCTCCGTCTTCCTCTTCCTCCTCCTCTTCCTCCTCCTCCTTCTCTCTCTCTCCTTCTCCCTCTCTTACCTAGGATCACACCACTATGTGGGTCTAGCAGCTATCAGAGCCTGCAGCAGACTGCATGGTTTCCAAAGGAGTAAGTTTTAGTATGAAACAGAAACCCTAGACATTGGTCTTTGTTTTGGCTTTGCTGAGACATGGCTGGATTTTTTCCATGATGGGACAGAGGGAGATGGGAAATTAGAAACCCGGGGGTAGATTTCCACCCAAATAAACCATGCCACATCACAGTCTCCTGTGCATGGGTCCTTGAATTGCTTTCCTGTGATCCCGGGGAAGAGTGTGATTTCCACTGTTGACCAAAGAACACTGTACTTTGCTCTCAATTTTCAGCCCTGTCCCTCAGTTCAAATTTTATTTTTATTTTTTAAAAAAGATTTTATTTATTTATTGTTAGGAGCGGGGGAGAAAGAAGGGAGAGAAACATTAATGTCTGGTTGCCTGTTGAATGCCCACTACTGGGGACCTGGCCTGCAACCCAGGCATGTGCCCTGACTGGGAATTGAACCCCTTGGTTTGTACTCTGGTGCAGTCCACTGAGCCACACCAGCTAGGGCCCTGAGTTAAAATTTTTGAGTGGAAGATGGATTGGCTCATTTTGGTCATATGTCCAATCATGTATGGCCAGGGGATGGAGCCACATAGTACAGACATGGTACCTGAGGGTCCCTCTAGTGTATCAGGGAACAGTTCAAAGATAAGAGCTTGGCGGATGTACCAGAAGGTATCTATGGTTCTACTCTTCTCAAATAATGCAGCCAGGCACCTGAGTCTTGAACTTTGGAATTCATTCTATAGCATTTGTCTTTAAGCTGCCACTCTATCCCTTGGGATTCTCCCCACTAAGATTAGCCTTCAAGTGGGAAATTGTCTTCCTGTCCCTTAAAACAAGTAAGCAGGGCATTTACAATTTAGGGTTTTTACTGCTAATTCCTACCAGGAACTTGAAAGAGATAATAAATCTAGCTACTTTTGAGAAATTTCATGCATTCTGGAATTGTCTAAGTTTCTCATGGCAGTAGCGTGGTTGTCTTCTGAGTTGGTAGCTGGTAGCTAGAAGTTGGGCTATTTCCTTGCTTTCCTCTCTCTGCCAGGAAGCTCTCTCCATAGCAGTGGGCCTGCCTTTGCTACAGGGCATAGACACAGAGCCCTCTCCTCTCAGTGGGTCATTGCATGTTTAGGGACAGCTTAGGGTGATCCCACAGGGTGTCTTCTCAGGAAGTAAAGTCCTAGGAGAGAGCTACAGATTGCCTGGCTCCCTGCCTCTTCTGCTTACTCATTTCCTCTTTATTTATTTCTTGGAGGATAACAAGGCTTCTCAAAAAAGTAAAACTCCCTTCCTTGGATTAAACCCTGGTTGTGGTCAGGAAGAAGAATAGGGGAGGTGTTGCCTGTCACTGGGGAGGAATCACACACAGGAAAACAGAAAGCAAACTCCTGTTGCCATTTGGCACGGTCTTTTCTGCCAAAGAAATGAATCCTTCAGAGTGGCAAGGGCACACAAAACTTTGGCAGAAGGAGCCCATCCTGAGTGGAGAGGCTGTAAAAGGCACAAAATTCTGGGCTCAGGGCTGAGAAAGACCTTTACAGATTTGTGCCTTTCATCTACCACTTCTCCACCAGGGTAGGTATCCAGCTTTGGCATGAACCTTTCCCGTGACAGAGGGCTTGCTTACCTGTGAGGTCAGCATACTCTTACTTCAGACCCTTCTGATGCTTTGAAAGTTGTTCCTTACACTGGCCTGTAATCTCTCTCTCTCTCCAGGGAGATCAGCAATCAAGGAGACCGCCTAGAGGAGGCAGAAGGTGGCATTAGTGTCCAGGGAGTCTGATAGTAACAATAACAGCTGTGTTAATTGACCACTTCTATGTGCTAGGTGATTAGGTTATCAGGTCCCTTTGCATTTGGGTCATTGTGCCAGCCTTGAGCTCAAACATGCAGACCAGACCAGGAAAAGTAGGAGAATCAGGCACCAAATCAGGATGGTCCCAATGCAGGAAAAAAAAAAAAATAGACTATTCCTAAGACCCTTCACATAAAAAGTAACATAAAGATTGTATGTGAATGGCACTCAGATTCACAGGCAGTCTGATAAGGCCCCTTGTAATGAAGCAGGTGTCCATTAAGGGGGCCTGGTGATAGAGAAGCAGGAGGAGGGCTAGGAAGGGGTATTCTAGTTGGCCTGGATTGTGTGAATGGCCATTACTCCTCCCTCTCTTGCTACCCTTCCGTCTCTTCAGTCCACATTGCATGCACTTGTTATAATTTCAATGGAAGATTCTGCGCCTTCGTTTATCAGAGAAAGCCACAGATTCTGACAGGTGAGCAGCACATTTGAACAGGAGCTGGTCACCAGAAGACCTTCTTCTAACCTTCAGTGTCCCCTGGACAACCTTGTTATTTACGAAGTCTCTGCTTGCCCCCTTCTTCTTAGCCTGGACAAGGCTTTCCAGAACCTTCATCTGAGACAGCCACTCGGTTTCTCAGACCTCAGCTCTCAGCCAGGGATGTCTTCCAGGTGTTGTCATGGCAATGCTGGAGTCAGGAGGTGCTCACCACAACTCTGCTTTGATTGTAAAAAGTAAATTCCTGTCTCCTTTTGCCTGCAGTGTCGGATGAAACTGTTCCTGCTGTGGGCAGAGGGTGGAGGAAGCTCCCCTATTGGTTCAGGTGACTGGACAAGCACCGTTTCTGAACCTGCATGGGCTCCCAGGGAAAGAGGTGCTCAGAAAGCATCATCCATCAGGGTCAGGAAGCAGAGGTCACACAACTGGCCAGTCAAATCCTGACCCAAACTGGGGACAGTTCAAACGATCAGTGCCTTCAGCCAAATCCATCTCTAATACTAGGGTAACTTAAGAACATGTAGAATCAGCTTGTTTACTCCCAGCCAGAGAGGGTTGGCTTTGCAGGTGTTCATTAGGAGTCCCTTATTAACAACCACACCATTGGCTAACACTTGTATAGTGCTTGTCAGGAACCAGTCACTGTTCCAGGGAACATGGTAAGGAGTTTGGATTTATTGCAGTTGTACATGTAAAATGCTAGCACAGCACCTGACATATAGAAATGCTCAATAAATGGAGCTGCTGTTGTTAATATCAGTCTCCTTGGACACTAATGCCACCTCCTGCCTCCCCCAGGCGATCTCCTTGACTGCTGTTGCTATCCCAGGGTAGCTGGAGGTCACTTTGCCCCCTTGGATTTAGGATATAATTTTTAATCTGGGGGCCATGCTGGATGTTCTGTTCTATTACTCCTTGTTCTGCAGAGCCCTGCCTTGGCCCCAGACACCTTTTTTCTCCTCTGTGGGAGTTTCGAGGAGTTCCAAGGGGTGGGGTCAACAGTCAGGACTTCCGGGTTGGACCTCTACTGCAGTGGCCAGTTTTGTAAGGATACAATTCAGAGAAATCCCCAGGTTGTATTTGTGTCTTGCCGCCAGGCTCAGCATAATGGCATTGACAGGTGAAATAAGCAATTGGCCAATTTCCTTCAGGAACATTTGAAATAAAAAGCAGTTCGTCTGAGTAAAGGAAATTGTGAGAGCCCCAAATGGAATTGCTTAAATTTATTGCTGGAGAGTTTTTACATATTGAGCCAAAGGCATGTCTTTTTGCGCCTTAGCCTTGGGTTTTCAGAAGTGCCGCAATGCACCAGAGACAGAAAGGTCTGGGCTGGCTCCAGAGCTGGCCTATAGAAGTAGGAACCTCCATTCCATCACCAGTCTTTCCACGAGAAGCCTTAGAGCTGCCCCATGAGGGTAGGAAAGATTTGACCACTAGGATGGAAAACAAGCCAGCCTTTTTTATTGGAAAGCAGAGTGGTACCTGCATCTCTAGACAGGATATTGGCCATGATTTAGCCTTCACAGCATCAGTCATGGTCCACAGCCTCAACTGCTGGACCATCCAAACGCTGTAGTAGATGTGATTTTTTTTCGGTGGGGCTTCCAGTTCTTGACTGATGAGCTTGAGAGGCAAGCAATGTGGGCACTGCCAGGGAAGAGATCTCTCAATAAATTTTCCTGGTTGGGACAGAAAATTTTAAAAAAATTATTATTGTTTAATTGAATTGATTGGGTGATACTGGTTAATAAAATTATATCATTTTCAGGCATACAATTCTATAATACATCATCTGCATATTGTGTGTTCACCTCCCCAAGTCAAGTGTCCGTCCATCACCATTTATCCTCCCTGTACCCTCTTCTACATCCTCTCACCTCCTAAAATTATTTTTTAACATTTTTATTGAGAAATAGTTGACTCACATCACTGTATAATGTTTAAGATATGCAGCATGATGATTTGATTTACATGTATTGTTTAGTTCACAGCCATCATCTCATATAGATGTAATCAAAAGAAAACAAATTTCTCCTTGTGATAAGAACTCTTAGGATTCACTGTCTTAACACCTTTCTTATATATCATACATTGGTGTTAGCTATGATCATCACATTGTGCATTACATCCCCAGTACTTATTTACCTTATAACAGGAAATTGGTGCTTTTTGACCAGGGACAAATTTTGATCTCAAGTTCTGGAAGACATTCAAGCCAGCATCAAACTAAGACATAAATTATTTGCAAAACAGGAGATGTAGTCAAATGAACTTGGTCAAGCTGCTCTCAGACCTGAGACCTAGTTTGACTTGGCACTAGTTTGTTGTGAGACCACAGACCCATCACTTTTCTTTTCTGGACTCAGTTTCCCTATCCGTAAAATGACGTGGTTAGACAAAGTAATCTGAGGTCCTGTCTGGCTCCGATGTGCTGTGACCTCTGCCTCTTTTTCACTCACATCCCCAGTGCTTCCCTTTTTCTCCCTCTCCCCAAATATGATTTACATACTTCATGCATATTGAAGTCCCCTCATCACAATTTTGACCCTGGTGCATTTCAATAAACTGAGAGGAGGCATCCTGGGGTTATGGAAAGAGTGTGGACCCAAGGACCAGACACACCTGGGCTCAAGTACTGGTTCTGCCCTCATTTGGTGGACCTTAGACAAGGTACTTATCCTTTCTGATCTTAAGTCTGTTTATCAAAGCCTAGGAATAATGTTGTGAGGATGAAATTAAACTGTCATAAGTCATTAAGGAATAGGTTGGGCACACATAGGTGCTCACCCATTGTGAATTTCCCTCCTCTTCTGATGCCCAGAACCCACACAAACCTCCAACTGCATCACCTATGGTGCTGCTGAATGCAGAAGGACCCAGCTTGATATCGTGTATGGGTTTGTAACTCTAAAAAGGAAATGTTTTCTTTCATGTTATCCTCTAAGCAGTTGGAATGAAAGGTTCTTAGACCAAAAGGATAGATATACTTGGAAGAGCTGCTTTGATGCCTAGCTTGAGTTGGGGATTGGGTGACACCCTGGATTATCCTTAAGGAAAACATATTAGAGCTAAACTGCCTTCTAAAGAGGGTAGTTTTGATTACCTTCAGGGTTTTTGTCTTGCTGAGCAAAGAGATAGAGTGGGGTATGTGAGTCAGGAGCAGAGCTGAATTACTCTGAATGATAGGGGAGAAGGATATGAATGGGGCTAGGGAAGAGAACAAAGAGCCAAGTTGTGGCTCAGGAAAGAAGAGATTTTGGGGAAAAGATGGAAGCATTTAAGAGGGACTTAAAAAAACACAGTTGGGCTATTTATATAAATACACATGCACAGAGATGCACCCTTGTATTAGAGATGTTACACGGAGGCACACGCACCCTCACCTACAGGCGTGGCGTTATCTGAGTGCACGTAAGTGGATCCCTGTGTGCGTGCGCACACATAAACACATGCTCTCTGGCAGGGGACACAACTGCTCTCTAAGCCTTATGGACAAATAGTCTATATTAACCCGTTCCCTTTTGCCTCCCTCAGTGACATGAGACAGGGCTGGGGTCAGAATTGCTCAGAACACTGCATTAGCTTACCAGACTGAGCAATATAATGGGGTACTTACAGAAAGTGGTTATTTCTCACTCACTTGAACAATAACAATTTTCTGCTTGTAAAAGTTATATGCTCAGTTGTTACTACGGGACAGGCTGTGCTAATCACCAGGAATGTAACCAGGAGCAAAGTAGGCGTGGACTCTTCCCTTCTGGTCTAATGCAGCTTATGTTCTTATGGTCTAAACAGACACAAAACATGTCTGGTACATGTGATGGGTCCATGACAAGGGACACTTGGGGGGCTCTGTGAGTGTCTGATAAGGGGAAGAGCCCAGCTCATGAGGACCTGAAAGAGACTCAGAATCTTTGGAGTTACAGAGAAGGAAGGAGAAAGTGACAGAAGATGAGGCTACACATGAACACAGGCCAGATCACAAAGGGTTTGTAAAATACGTTTAAGAATTTGAACTTGATCTTGAGGGCCACAGGGAGCCATTGAAGCGTTTTTAGCTTGGGGGAGGAACATGCTTAGTTTTGCCTTAGAAATATCACTTTGGCGTCATTGTGCATGCTGAGGCCTCCCTTCCTGTAGAGCCAGAGCCTTTTCAGGGCCGCTGTGATGAAAGCCAGCAAAGCCTAGCCAGGGTCCCAGATCACAGGCCTGGGCTGGGCCTGGCTGCACAAAATGAGTGGGGCTCTCCTTCCAGTCATGCCAGCCTGCTGTGCACAGGCTGAGGCTTCTCGGTGACAGCATAAAGCCAATCGTTTTAGGATATTTGATTTAAATTAACATTTACTCAGTGCCTAAAATTTGCCAGGCTGGATCGTGTCATTTCATGCTCACAGAAGCCTTATGAGGCATGCAAAAAATGAGTCTCATTTTAGAGAAAAGTAGAGAGGAAGAGGCAGAGGACTGGCACTGTAGATCCCATTCCAGAGCTAAGGGCTGGTCTTAGTTAATTCTATCTGGACAGCTAGGTGACAGGGACTGCTACCTCATTCTGAGATGAGGCAGCTGACCTTAGAAGTGAAGCAGTCTAACCAAGAACACTAAGTGAGTGGTGCAACTGGGATTTTTCTCCCTAGTTATTGAAGTATAAGTCAAGTTCATTTGGCTAGGTCATTTCCAGAAAACTTAACAGAAAATCTCCTCCTGCCTAGGGGAGTCTTGCTGGGTCCTGGATGCTGCTTGGGGAAGGCACAGTGAAGTGAAGGCAGGGGCAACTACAGAGGTGCAAGGCACCCTAGTGCTGGCAGATAGGGAGGGAGAGCTCTCCAGCTCCTGGGGGATGGCACAACCTCCGCACCCTCCTGCAACCCAACTGGAGACGGAATTCAGGGCTGCAGGAGGCAGAGGTCATGAGCGCTGATGTTTGCAGGCTTGCATACCGAGTTATCACACATGTTAAACCTCCTGGGGTCAGATAATGGGAGAACACAGAGGCGCAGGGGCAAGTGGAGGGAGACTGCCCAGTGCAGTGACAGGGCATGAGTTTCATAGCGAGAGCCCTCTGTGTTCACATCCTGGCTCTGCCCTTTAGGATACCTGGAGCTCTTGTTACACCAAGATGCCCCGAGTCACCTACTTTCCCTGTGGGACCTCAGACAAACCTCATTTTACAGATGAGGAAATGTTCCTCCATTTCCTCCTCATCTGTACAATGCAGATAATAGTCCTTAAGGAACAAAATCACTACGTGGATTAGCAAAATAACACAATACATTAGCCCAGTATCTGCAAATCCTCAGTTCTTCATAAAATATTACCAGTTATTGGCAACCCTTCACTGAAGAGCCATGTCTGTGAGATGAGGGAAATCATACCCTTGACCTAGAGTTTAGAGGGTAGCGGTGGGAACTGGATGACAAAAAGTGTGCCGTGCTGACCAGCTGCCAGTACACAGGGTGCCCCGCCCTGTGTCTGCTTTGCTTTCCCTTTTCCTGGATCTGTGCAAGGGCAAGTGCCAGGTGTTTTCACCAACCGCAAATATTTAATGAAAATTTTCAAGGCTGGTCCTCTGCTTTGTCAATCCTTTAGGGGGTGGCTTAGATGGTGTGTGTTTGCTGCTTCGTATCCCCTCTCTGCTTTCACACTGGGCTCCTGGCAGAGCCATGAATATAAAATTATTCCTCTCCCCAGAGAGCAATTCCCCATATTATCAATTACACACGTCTTTTGAGCAGAGCTTCCGCTGCCCCGATCACAAAGGGTAATGAGGGGTGAGCCTGCCCTGGCTGCAACTGCAGCCGCAGAGCCTTACTCCAATTAGATTTTCAAGTCACTCAGCAACGCCGAAGTTCTCCGAGCCCAGTTAGGGATGTGAGGTGGGAGATGAGGGGGCATCCTATTGCCTTGGTGTTAATACTCCATCTCTCCTAGAGGTGGCAAGTCGGTCAGAGGTTTGCAGTGAGCACAGAGGCTGCCAAATCCGGGG
>CM052542.1:20214602-20236297 GCA_028533065.1 Trachops cirrhosus | reverse complement strand
GCCTCCTCCTCTACAGCTCTCACTTCACTCAGTTGACTCTAGAGACCCTTGACTCCTGTTCGCCAATTGCACCGAGTGTTGTGTTTGCACCGGCTCTTTCTTCCACCTGGGACGCTCTACGTTCAGGAAACTGTGTGCTTAGTTTCCTCACATCTTTCAGGTTTGTGTTCAAATGCTTACTTACCAGACAGGCTCCCTCAACATCTCTACACAAAATTACCCTTTCCTCTCCCTAATAGTGCTTTAGAAATCTGTTTTTTTTTTTTTTGAAGGGGATGGTTTATTTGCTTATGTAATTACTTTGTTGCTCATTTTTGTGATTCTTTCATTTCTTTAAACGTTTCATGTAAAGTTATTTTACATTCTGTTCTCTCGCAATTTAGGTATCTAAAGTCTTTGTGTGTGAAGGGGTTAAGTCTGTTTGTTGATTCTGCTCTTACTCATGGTACTTTGTTACCTTGAACTTTTGGTGTTCTTTGAGTATGAGTTGGTCTTAATCTGTGGAAAATCTGGGGCAATAAATTGAGGATGGTTTCCTCCAGAGAAGGATTTTATTGACTTGTACCAGGCAACAAAGTGTACCATTCACCAGAAATCTTTTTAGCCTCTTTCAGGATTCCTGGCTAAATCCGAGTCTAGACTCTGCTTTCCTACCACACCACAGGCTCAAGGCTCACAGTCCCTAGATGGCATCTCTCATTGCAACCTCACACTCCACTATTGCTCATAGTTGATGGCCTTTTTCTCTTTCAGCCCCTTGGAGATTTATCCTATTTCCTGGGAGCCCGATAATGTGGCAAAAACTTTGCGCTGTGCAGCATATAATTATTTTTGAGTGCAAGAGCCTTTCAGAAAATCTCATTGGCTATAGTTGCAAAAGTGGAAGCTTCTTTTCACCATCTTGACCCCTTTATTTACCCAATTTTATTTTCCTTTATAGCACTTGACCACCATTTTACACAGTACATATTTATTTGTTTATTTTATATCTTTCAGCACTAAGATGCAAGCCCCATGAGAGCAGGGATTTTGACTGGCTTGTTCATTGCTATATCTGTTGTGTCTAAAACAATGTCTTGCATGTAGAAGATGTTCCATAAATATTGTTGAATGAATGAAGGAGGACTCCCTTAAGTTGCTTCAAGCAGAGGCGGTTTTAACAATGCGTGTGGAGAGATGGGAGCTCACAAGAACAGGAGGGGTAGCTGGGCTGGGCTCCACAGATGGGACATAGTGGTTACTTTTGAATCTAAGATGGTTCTGGATTCTTCTAGTAGTAGGGTTCCTCTCCTGCCTCTACCACCCAATGTCTGCTTCCTCTCTTTCCTTAAAATTTTTCATAGCATTTGGGTTGGATTTGCTATCATCCCAACTCAAGGCATTCTTTCAAATTCTTCCTTAGCTACTAACTGAAAAACTGCCCTTCTGCCCCAGGTTGGGTCATATTCTTAAGAAAAACTATTAAATTAATTTACCTTAAAAAAAAAAAGCCAGGCCACATGGTATCTGGCTAGCCTATGAATTTTAAGAATGAATGTAGAGAGAGAACTCTCAAGGCAATTCAAGAACAGTGGGATAGTGGGCTGGGCTCCAGAGGCTTGGAAGCAGTGGCTGCTTCTGGATCTAAGGCGGTCATGGCCTTTGGTCAGGTGTCTACCCTCCAAACCATTTAAATATGACAGGTCAAGAGAATGGTCAGGTAAAATAAGACATCAAAGCTTGGTAGCAGGGAACTGGCAGTGATATCTCTTAATAGGGCCCTGACTGAGGCATATAAGGAGACTGCTCAATTCAGAACAATCTCTGGGAGTGAAGCTATAAAGACCCAACATTTGATGGAGTAAATCAGCATCTTGAAAAGGTAGAGACCCACTTTGATGATGACGAAACATCCAAGTCCAATCAAGAGAATGAAGCAGTACTCCTAGAGAGATGTGATTATGGTAAGGAAAGTTGTAGCCAGATCAATTATATTGAACCATGTTTGAAAATAGTATGTTCTAACTAGCAGGGAGGGGATAGTAAGTCATCAAATCAAAGAGCACGAAATGGCAGTATCTCTTCTGCCCTAGAGAGGCCAATGCACATGTTAAGTGTGAGTCAGATAATCTAGTAGACAGGCATTAATTAAACAATTTCCCACGCACATAAGCTAAATGGTGCTTAAGTCTATTAAGGAAGGGAACAGAGAACCAAGGATATTTAGAACTGTGGATTTGATTAAGGTTCAGGGGTCAGAAAAGTCTGATTGAGGAAATGACCTGCTTGATTGAATATCAAAAGGCCATTTGGGAATTTAAAGAGGCAAATGTTGGGGATGGGAAAAGTGTTCCAGACCCTTGCAAGTACCCTAGAGTTTGCTGCTATTCTTTAGATACCTGTATTCAATACTCCTGCCTCAGGTATTTGCATTTGCTCTTTCCTCTGCCTGGAAAGCCCTCTCTGCAGATAATGTGATGGCCAACTCTTTGCTTAAAGATCACTTGTTCAGAGAGGCCTTCCCTGGCACACTGGCCAGCACAGCATCACGAGAGAGCCATTGTTCCCTTTCCCTGCTTACTGTTTCTCCATAGCACTTATTCACCCCCTGCTTTTGTATTGTATAATGATTTGTTTATAATGTCTTCCTTCACTAATTTTTATCTTTTGTTTGCCACTGTATATCCACCCCAGTACCCTGTATATAGTTTGCCTCAATAAATACACATATTATATTATGCACATATGTGTATATTAAATGATTAAATGAAAAGAAGCAAGGTACATCTGGAAACAGAAGGGAGGCCAATGTGGCTGGACCTTAATGAGTAGGAGGGAGGAAGGCAAGAGGAGGTGAGACAGGTGGGTGGGGGGCAGGGTGCTGTCGGACATTAGGGATTTTATTCAAGAGTTTCACTTTTGTTCTATGAATAATGGAAAGTCACTGGCAGTCTTAAAGAGTAGGAGTATTATGATAAGATTGCTGTTTTAAGAGCCCTTTCTGGATTCTGTGGGAAGAAGAGATTGTTGGGGGAAGGGGATCAAGGAGGGATGGAGACCACTTAGGAGGATATTTTCCAGCCTGGAGATAATGATGCCTTGGACTTGGGTGGTGACATTGGAGGTGGAGAGAAATAGATGATTTCAAATGGTAAGTATGAGGTAGAAATGGCAAGATGTGGAAATAGATTTGGACATAGAGAGTGAGAAGGAAGGAGAGGTCAAGGATCAGTCCCAGGTTTCTGAATTTTGAAATTCATGGATAAGAGTCCATTCGCTGCAAATAAAACTTTGGAGGAGTGTGTGTAAGGGTAGGAGAGGGTAGGAGAGGGTGGGAGAGAACTGGGAAAATCAAAGACTATGGCCAGATCCTGAGATTCTGGAAAGTCAGATTTCAGGATACTGGGTATTTCTAGGAAACGGCCAGGGATAATCTTGGGATTTGATGGATTAATTCACTCAAGAATTATTAACTAAGCATTTACGATGTTTTGGGCATGTGTATGGACTCTGGGCCTAGTCTACAAAACAAAGTCTTTGTCCTTAACTATGACAGTTAGATCAAACTATTGTACAAATTAACAAACCTATAATTTCAGATAGTACAAAGGTAACAGCTGAGTTAAGAGATAAAGAGTGAAGTCGGGAATGGGGTGTATTTTAGGCAGGATTGTCAGGGAAGGGCTTTCCAAAGGTAACATTTGAATAAAGACTTGTATAGTGAGAAGCCATTCACACAAAAGTTTGTAGGAAGAGCATTCCAAGTAAAGGAAACAGTGAGTGTAAAGGTCCAGAGGTGGGAAGAGCTTGGTGTGGCAGACAG
Organism: Trachops cirrhosus; assembly: GCA_028533065.1. Classification (NCBI taxonomy): domain Eukaryota; kingdom Metazoa; phylum Chordata; class Mammalia; order Chiroptera; family Phyllostomidae; genus Trachops; species Trachops cirrhosus. The sequence continues at coordinate 20,232,495 of CM052542.1, read as the reverse complement.
AAAAGTGAGTGGTAGGCAGGCCCACAGAAGAAAGGATAGAGGAGACAGGCAGGAAGCATTGTCCCATTTTTTGTCCATATTTGGAAATTGGAAATTATCATAAGTGTAATGTGAAACCATTGATGGGTTTGAAGCAGAGGAGTAACCTCATCTGATAAATGTTTTTAAAGGTCACATGGCATCTGTGTGGAGAATAGGCTGGAAGGGACAACAGTGGGAGAAGGGAGACAAATGGGAGGCTGCTGCAGGAATCTGGCGAGAGGTGACAGTGACCAGGCTGGGGTGGTGGGGCGAATAGTGGATGAACTGACTGTGGGGTGCTTTTGAGGGTAGAGCATCCAGGAATTACTGCTGGGGTAGGTGCAGGAGTGAATGTGGGTTTTACCTTGAGTATTTGGATGAATGTGGGTACCATTAACTGAGATGCATTGAGTGGAATGCAAACCTTCACTGGATTTGGGGTTGTCAAGTCTGGGAAAGCATAGGGATCATTGAGCCTATGTGGACAGTGAAGTCGGCCTGGGCCACAGTCCCCCCGGGAGGCGAGGTGTGACTGGGAGGTCTCAGGGATGGCAGGAGTGAGGAGCGGGTGGAATGACTGAGCCCCTAGGAAAGTGTTGCTGGATGAGATAACAGCCCCTCCCATGCTGCCCACTTCTCTACGCTGGAGCCCAGGAAGCTTAACAGAATGAAACCTGGACCAGAGTGGGTCTCAGTTCTCCCAGTGAAGTGGAAGGGCTGCCTGGAAAAGGGAGCGGAGGAGGGATGGAGGTGTGTAGGATGGGTGTCAGTCTGAGTCTATGGAAATCTGGTCGGGGCGATGGCACAGTTTGACATCTGGAGTAGATCAGTCTTTCCCAAGTCTCCTCCTCTATTCAGTGAAATTATTTTCAGTACCAATTATGAAGTGAAACCAATAATAAGACTGACTAGGAAAGAAACTCAGTAAAAATTATCTTTATTGAATTTCATATATATTATTAGCATGCTGTAAAAACGTTAAATATTACAGTATCAAATTTTAAAAAAGTAATGGATTTGTACTTTTAAATTATATTAATGTATGTTTTGAAAAAAGGGAAAAACTTAAACCTACTTATTAGTCTATTTCAATAACATAATAACATTACAACTTCTCCTTTAGTTTGAAACAGGCAACAATTTTAAAAGAATGCATTTTGATGTTAAAGATATTATCCAAATTCAGGAAAATAGTTCATGTGCCAGCTAAAATTTGCACTTTCCAAACAAAAAGATAGCACACCTTTGCAATTTGCATTCTTTTTCAGGGCTTTAAAAATTTATACACAAATAAAAATTCCATGTGGTCACATAGAAAGATAGAACTGAAGTGACTCAAGTGCAGTTTCTTTGTTTTCTGAAGATAATCTTTCCAGTCACTGTGCCATCATTGTTTATTTAGGAGCTTCTGTTTAAACACGAGAATATATAGTGTCATGGGAGTTAGACACATAAAGCGCCCCCGAAGTGAGCTGGAGCGATTCTGAACACTGGGACTCTCTGGAGATAAACACACGTAGCTGACGCCCCACGTGTGGGCCCACCTGGATGACCGAAAGGGTCTGGATGAATGTCGATGAAGAATATGCTCATTCGAGGGTAAGAAATAAAAAAGAGCAAATCTGAATATATATTACATATAAATTAAATATATGTATATTAAAATTCAACAGTAAAACCAGCAGCTGTTAGCATTTTACCAGCGGAGAACTTTTTGGGGAAGAGTATTTTATTATTAGAATGTTTAGAATTGTCAGTACCTGGTGATAATAAAAAGAGACACACTTTTAGTTGGCTTTATTATTATTTCAAGCATCGGTAGTGACAGTCCTGTATTGCCTGCACCGAGGTGGACCTCGTTGTCCGCCCTCCCTCCCCGAGGTACTGGCAGGGGGGAGTGAGCCCAGACCTGGTGTGGGTGGGAGGGCAGGGTTTGGGAGGGGGCAGGCGATGGGATCTACCCGGATTGGGAGAGGTATCAAAGGAGGGCCTGTTTGGGGTGAGAGGTCTCTCCTCAGAGGTCCTACTGGCAGTCCTGGGTGGGGACACCTGTGTCCCATGTTTCTGTGGTCTCTACAAACAGATGAGGAGTTCTACTGGCAGGGACATCTGTCGTTGGTTCTGTATCTTCTTCATCTCCCTGTCCCAGTCTCATTGCTTATCTCAACTATTTTGTTTGTCCTTCCCTCCATTTCTCTGTCTGTCTGCCTGTCTGTTTTCTATCTCTCCCTATGTCTGTGTCACTCCTTCTCTCTGCCTCAGGGCCCCTTCCAACCCCTGCCCTCCTTTCTCTATCCCTTGTCTGTCTCTCCTTGCCTCTGTCTCCCTACTTGTCTACCTCTCTGGTCTCTCTTTCTTGTTCTTCTAAGTGTCGTGGCCTCTCTGTGCAGGACATGGGTCTCTTAGTTTTTCCACTAGAGAGCTAAGGAGAGTGAGGGGAACAGAGGGGCCATCATTTTAACTTCACATCCCACCTATTGTTGGGACAGCCTCTTCCTCTCAGAAATACCCTGAAAATGGACAGGCCTTTCCCTAATCCTAGGGCTGGCTCCCACATATGGGAGGGGCTGGGGGTTGGTTGTGACTTGTAGAAGCTGTGGCTCCTGTGGACTGTCAGGGGAGGGACCTGGGGTGGACATGGACAGAATAGTGGGTGCAATCACAGTTTGGGGCTCAGGTGGAGTCTCTGAGAGACTCCTTTGGTGTCCCTGTCTTTGAGGAACCTGAACTCCCTTCTTCTGGCTTGGCCTGGGAAGTGGAGAGGCCCTTATGTTTCAGGGCCGAGATCCCTCCCCCACACTGGTTTTCCCAACAGGGCTCCTGCCCAGACAAGATGGCACCTGGGGACTGAGAAGCTGACTCAGCTTCCATCTTACCCTCTTCTCCACTCCATCCTCCTGGACCATGAGTCCTGTCCAGATAACATGGGAACTGTCTGCTGGCCCCCTCTCCCTAGCTCTCAGCCCATCCCCCTACACCCCTGTCTGCCCTGTGCTGCCCTGCCCCAGCTTTCCAGCTGGCCACCCCTTGGCTTTTACTTGAGGTACCTTTTTTACTGAGATGAAATGAGACTCAGGCCTCAGGACAGAGGGCAGTGGAAACCATAGGCGTGGAGTGTCCTGGTCCCTGGCTACCTGGGGAAGGTGACACCTTATATATATGAGGAGACTGAGGCACAGTAAAGACCCCTGGTAAGTGACCCTAGAGTCCATCAACCCAGTTACCTTCTTCCCAGTCCCTCCACTGGCTCCTGGATGCTCTTCAAACACCCAGAACGCCTCTTCCTCAGGGTCTTTGCACTTGTTGCTTCCTCTGCTTGGAATACTCTTCCCCTACATATCTGAATAGCTTGCTCCCTTACCCCTTCAAGTCTTTGCTTAAATAAACTTCTTATGAAGCCTTCCCTGACCATCTTATTCCTCCAGAACTTCCTGCTTATTTCTCTTTTCCTGCACAGTATTTATTATCTAATACACTGTAGTTATTTACTTATTTACTTACATACTTACTTACTTATTTGTTTGTTGGATTTTCTCACTAGAGTGCAAGCTCTCCCAGGGCAGGGAATTCTGTCTAACTTGCAGAACAGAGTCTGGCACTCGGAGGTGCTCTATCTGCATTTGCAGAATGGATTTAGAGTGCCTGGCACAGGGTCCTGTGCAGAGTGATTGCTACCATTGTGGGAGCCTGCATTTTTGAGTGACTATAGTTTCCTTGACTCAGCAGGACATCTGGTGTCCCTGAGCTGGTGCTCTCTTGTGCCCTGACTGCAATGCCCTTACCCCAACACCAGGAGAACCTCTGCCTGTCCTTGGAGGCTTAGCCTGTGTCTTCCCCGAAGCCTCTCCTGTTCTCCTGGCAAGTTTATTCTCTCCCTCTTCCTGCTCCCTCTTCACTCTCCATCATATACTTGTTTTTCTTAGAAGATCATGGGCTAGAAGCCCAACTGTGACTCACATCTTTCTCCCACTTTTCTAGCCACTGACAAGTGATTTAACCTTTCTGAGCCTCAGTCTCTTTATCTGTAAAGTGGGGTTAATGTCATGCCATGCCATGCAATGCAATGTAGTCTATACTTCTGAGAGAGAAGTTCTGAGTGGCAGTGGCTTCTGTGAGACGGATCTGGCAGCGCAGGCTTGAGCAGGCCTCCTGAGCTGGTGGACGTGGTATGTTCTCAGTGGCAGCAGCTCTAGCCAGGTTCCTGAGGATGTTGGAGACCATACCTGCCTACTGCAAACTAAGAGGCAGAGATATGGTGACATCCAGTGAGCTCTTGGGTTCTGGGGGGAGGACTTTGCTGTGGATGGTGTGGGCACCCATGACAGCCTGTTTGGTGAAAGTTCCTGCCCTGTGAGGCTCTATACTCATGGGGGCATGGGCAGGGCACAACCGTGACTGCCCATCCCTGATCCTGTCCCTACCACTTCCATTGCTTCCTGTGCTACCACATGCTCTGTGGAACCCACAGTGAGGACACCATTAGCCCAAGGTTCACACCTGCAGGTGAGCATTGAACACCACCTGTCTGTCTTCTGTGAGATGCAAGGCCTTTGGTGGGAGGCAGAGAACTCTGAGGAAGTATGGGGACTTCTGAGCTGGCCAAGAGGGCACCCCAGGCTTTGCAGAGGGCTATTTCACCATTTGTGGGAGGCAGATTGGACTTGCCAACCTTGAACATTCCTGTCAATGCTGAGAACATACAGTTTTAGCAATATTTATTCTCTAAATCCAGCCAGAGTTTTTTTTCCCTCCAACCTCTTATTATCGCTCTTTGCATTTGAAAACAGGAAAGCAAAATGCTCAGGTCTTATGTATCCAAAGTTATGTTCCTTCTCTCTAGCACCTCTTTGAGATGGGAAGGAATTTCTGCTCAACCAGGGGCAGCCAGCTTCTTAGAACATTGATAAATCAGAGGCTACTTGGGTGGACAAGGAAGCATGGACTTTGGTGTATATTTAGCCAATTAGCAAAATGCCCCGCCATCCTTCTCAACTCAACATCTTCTCTTTAATGATCTTGTACCTGTGCAACCAACAAATGCATTCATTTAGAGATTATTTTCTTTGATTCATTCCATATGATACATTGAGGGCCTACTCTACCCAGGTGCTAGGCTGGGTACTGAGAATACAGGGTGTTAAAGACCAGACACAGAACCCGCCCACTCCTTTGGTATCTAAGAAGAGACAGACCCTTTACTAGTAGGAGTCCCAGTCAGATGCCCTCCTGGAGGGCCTAGATCTGTGCTTGTTAATCAGAGGTCAATGAGCACAAGATTCAGAAGCCCACTCAAGCCAGCTCAGCCACAGGGGTTTGTTGTAATGCAACTCAGGGTCTCTACTATGGGATGCATGGTCAAGCCTTGTGCATCCTAAAGAGCCATCAGACAGCGCCTCTTCCCCTTGATGTTCTCTACAGCCACATGATCCTTCTTCTCCAAGGGTCTTCAAAACTTCCCCCAACTTAAAGTCATTCATTAAATCTTAATCTTTAATGATTATTAAATCTTTGTATCTTTCCAGCTTGGCTCCCTATATTGTCAGGGATCCAGCAGGACAAAGGTGGTTGCCTGCTCAAAAAGGAGTAATCAAGAGAATTTAAGGAAGGGGTTATTTATCAGTGCAGAGTTCCAGGCCACCCTGCTGAAGCACCCAGGGCTGGCAACATGGGAAACCATTTCCTTCAGTAGATAAGTGGGGCTGAGGGGAGGCAGTGGTGTTATCAACCAGGCAAGGGTTGTAGCAATGGGAGAAGGGCTGCCTGACAATATTCGTGGCCTTAGGGGTGGAGGAATTCAGCCACTGCCAAACCATAGCTCAGAAGGAAGGGAGCTGTGGGAATGAGAAGCCCTGCCTCTCTCTCCTTTCTCTCTTCAATCTCCTGCTGGAGCCATATGCTGGGCAAATTAGACTAGAATTCAAGAAGTTAGGGAGGCCAGTTGATGCAATCCACAGATAGAGATAAGCTTCCCAGGACACAGAGCAGGGAAGAGAAGAATGGAGAGCAGATCTGAAGAGGCGAATGGGGAATATCCATGGCTAACATTTGTGGTCTCTCCATCTCACTTTCAAGTGCCCTAGAGAGAGAATCAAACTAGATGAGCTCAGACTGCAGTAAAAGGAATTTCTCAGAGATAAGCATCAACACCCCCATTTTCAAGGTGCTCCAGACACTGCTGGACCACCAGTGTGCTGTCCGGACTGGTAACCTGGACTCCCATGCTGCTCCTCTGCACTTGCAGTCCGACTACAGTATTTACCTGCACTAGGCTTGCCTCTTGGGTTTTTGGAGAACATAGAATCCTTTACAAGAGTCAGGTCCAGACTTCACAAGACCCTTGCACTTGATGTAGGCCTTGCATTCGACTTTACCGTGCCTTGAAGGGGCCCATCTCCTTTCCTGCGCATGACAAAGGAGCCCCAAGAAACCCTTGAGTAGAACTGCAGTCATGTGTTCCTCTCTGGGAATCTTCAAAGAAAGAGGTTCCTTGTGTTTCTATCTTAATCTCTTCTGACTGGGAAGCTCTACTAGCTTTCTTACCTATCTCCTCTTCATTGTAATTGAAGCTTGTATTGTTTAGTGAGAACTGAATAGTCATCTGAGGTGTGTTCAGAGGCCCACACAGATTCTGTGGTAAAGAGCAAGGCACAGTGAGAAGAAGCTTCCCAGCTGGTGCAGCAGCCCTTGGGAGCACCAGTTGTGTGAAGTGGGTGCCAGCTGTGAGGACCTGCCAGCTGTGTGGGCTGGGGCACCAACTGTGTGGACTGTGCTACCAGCCAACTGTGAGGATTGAACCTCCAGCCAGCTGTACAGACCTGAGTGCCCACTGTGTACATTTGGGGGCCAGCCAGGTGTGAGGACTGGGTTCCAGCTATGTGGACTGAGTTACCAGCCAGCTGTGTAAAGTAGGCTCTATCTGTTTGGACAGGAATGCCTGCTCGTTGTGTGGACCTGAGTGCCAGACAGCTGTGTGGACTGGGGTGCCAGCTATGAGAATAGGGGTGCCAGCCTGTGCCAAGTGGAGACTGGACTCCATCTCAGTGGCTCACTGACTTCTGTTAATGACATGGATGTTTTCTCCTTAAGCATTTTTAATAACTCAGGGTCGCTGAATCAAAGCGTCTTTACCCAGCGACTTTGGTTGCAGAATTGAAGATGTGTTCCTCTGCTGTGAAGAAAAGAAAATGGCCTTAAGAATAAAAAAAAACAACAACCTATCATTAGGAATGAACCAGATATTTCAGAATCATATTTTCAAGGGAAAGAATGACTCTTGTTAGTGCTAAGATCATTACTTGTATTTATTGAATACCTACTATGTGGCAGACACTGTATAAATAATCAGACTTAAAATAGATGAGCAGGGGTCCAGATAAAGTGTCTGGACCTATTTTATATTTGTTCTCTTCCATGGGTTCTCCATGGCTGAAGCCAGAAGGGTTGGGAAGGCTCTCATCTTTATCCATTTTTCTCGTGGGAAGCAGTCTTCATGCCTATCTGCAGGGGTCCAGCCCCCAGAGTTGGGTCTATTTAGGAGCAGACATGAAGGACCCCAGCAGGTGCAGGGGTTGCTGACCAGAGCCGAGAGGTCCTCAGAGGTGCTGGTTTTGAGAGGAGCCATCACAGTGGAGGGGACCTGAACAGTTCTACAAAGGGCGGCAATTCCCTGACGTATCCAGCCAGCCAGCTTTATTATTTCTATGCCTTTTCTATTTTGTTCCTGCCCCTTTTCAGCTCCTCCTTGCTGCCTTGTGGGGGAGTGCAGTTGATGCTTTTCGTAAAAAATACATTAACAAAGGAGGACCCATTTATATTGCTTTTCAAAAGGACATTAAAAACATTTTATATGTATACATATCTTTATGTACAGACATATATAGACACACACAAACACACATATCCAGTAGACTTGCTATTCATGGTAATTGCGTTCTGCAAAGTTGCCACCAACACCAAATTAATGAATACTGAATCCTTGTTTCTGGGGGTAATGCAGGGTTGCATTCCTGTAAGCTTCAGGTTGCAATATTTCTGTCAACTGATCAATACATAACCTTGTTTTATGTGTGTTTTTCTTTAAAGGCCCTTATCTAGTATATATTGTTGACTCATTAACTCCAACTCATGTCCAACAGCACTATAACTCATGCCTGAACGAAGCTCATCTCACACACGAGTATTTTCTCCCTAAGGCACATCACAGTCTTCTGCAATCAGGAACTGTGGACAATGCTTCAGTGCTGTGCTTGTGGGCATTTAAACAGAAAATCACCACAGAGAGCACAAAAGATGCACCCTGCCATACAAAACAAAACCCAGGAGCACTTGTTTATAGTATGAGAGCTGAGAGAAGCAGAGTGTCCCCTTGTTCAGCCTCAGCTGGGAACGTGCCTGTCGGGTAGCTAATTTTTTGTCACTTTGGGCTTGCCCACAAATGGCTGTGAAAGTATTGTGAGTATTGATTATGGGTTACAAATAAATCTTACCACGCAGGCAAATTCACAAACAGGGCCCATGCATAACAGGGATGGGCTGCATGTACACTTGCATGTTATCTATGCACACATACATGCACAATGATGTGTTACTCTGAGGCTAGGGGCTCAACCTAGAGGCACAGAACATCAGAAATGACCTGGTGCTTCAGAACAGAGACGTGTGCAGATGAGTTTCTCTGAGATTGTCTTGATAAGGTTTTTTTTTTTTTTTTCATACGTAAGCAACCCCAGGTGGGGAGGCATGCACTGAGATTTGTTAATTTGTAGTTCTGTTGAGCTTGTTAGCAGACGAACCATTGAATTGTTAGGCTAGAGTCTGGGAAGACCTTATACCTCTTCTCAAGTGGACAGAAAACAGTCACATGAAGTAGGGCAGGTGTGAATGTAACACTTTCAGAAATGAATGTTGTCAAAGAACAGGTTCCAGATCATGGGAGGGCCCTGGGGGTGGGAAGTCAGTGTAGACCTTTAAACAACTCTGGTACAATGTTCTGTGAAGGTCAAGGGGGCCAGTTGTGATCCAGGCAACATCCTATCACTCACCTGGATTCACCACTTGGACACTGGAGAGGCACCCCAAACAAACTTTTCTATCAAGATTTGTGATTCAACTTCATTTATATCTCTTGAACCAGGCCATTCACCATTCTCTCGACCATCTCAAACCAGAGGTGGCCAGAACTGTCACAGAGAGTGCCTGTGAGCACTGTGTAAGAGGAAGGAGCATCTTGGCTCGTGTTTCCAGTGCTACAGATCAGGCCCTATGCCCTGGGAACATGGGTGGGTAGAAAGTGGAATGAACATTGTCTGTTATATAATTTATTTATTTTTTTAGAATGAGGGGAAAGGAGGGAGAAAGAGAGGGAGAGAAACATCAATGTGAGAGAAAACATTGATCTGTGGCCTCTTGTCCGTGACCCGACTGGGGATTGAACCTGCAAGCCAGGCATGTGCCCTGACCAGGAGTTGAACTGGTGACTTTTCGTTTTGCAGGACAATGCCCAACCAACTGAGCCACACTGGTCAGGGCTATTTAATATATTTTTTCTTATTATTATCCAGGTATAACAATCTGGTCTAACACTATCTGTTAAGTTGGATAACTTGGTGAAAAGTAGCGATGATAAAAATACTGATGATAGCTAACATGCTTATGTATGCCACGTGTTGGCCAAATGTTTCAATTTTAAATTTACATGTTTTCCAGAGTAACACATGTACCTAGTTTTACCCCAGACAGTTTATTTAAAATTTTTTTGAAAATGACAGAACAGTTAAAAGAAAATTATACTGTTTACTAGATTCACTAATTATATTTTGTCATAAGTATCTATTTTCTCATGTATCTATCTGTCCTCTATCTATATTATTATTATGTGAATGATTTAAGAATGTGTCACAGACATTGTATTGCTTTACCCCTAAATTCTTCATTATGTATCTCCTAAGAATTAAAGACATTCTCCTATATAACCATAATACCAATATCATAACTAAGAAATTTAACATTGATTCAATACTATCAGCTAATAGGCAGTTCATATTTAAATTTCATGTTCTTAGTTTAAGAGAATAAATACAATGCAAGGCTTTGAAGGAAAGGCAATGCTCTTCCTTTCTCCTGATTTGTCCTTTCCCCAGGCAATCATTTCTAACTCTTTTAGCTGTTTTCTTCCAGTATTAACTCCATATTTCTAAATAACATGATTATTCTACTGTTTTTTAAAAAATTACTTATCATCTATTAACTTTTTTATGTAAGAAGAGGGTTTATCTCTGTTCTCCCCCCACAAGCACATTTCTTCCTATTCTCCCCAAGTGGTTATATAATCACTTTTTGGTAATAGTAGTATTCAGTGTTTATGTTATTGTGTTGATTTTATTCTCAGCTTGAGTTACATAGTATACCATGATTATATTTAATTTCCTGTACCACTTTGTTGTTTCCTTGGGTTATAATTGCCCTAATTTGTCATTTACTTGGTTTTCAATGGATCCATCACTATTTCATCCCAAAGCTCCCTGGAAGAATTATAATTTTCTTTTAAATATTTTGACTATATTAAATTATGTACTAGTTTAATTCTTTTCTTGGTCTTGCTTCTCCAAATTGGCCACTTCTCTGTCATCCTGGAACTTCCCTTCATCATCAGTTTGGGAATTCCCTTGGCTGTCTCCTGTATTAAATTTTTTGTTTCCTGGATACTGGAATTCCCCATTTTGACTTACTCCCTTGTCTTGGTGGAGAACCTCATTCAGTAGTGTCTGCATAAAGGCTCACGGGAGACAATATTGTTGGGATCTTGCATGTGTCAGATGATATTCCACGATACCCTCACATTTGATTAATAGTTTTGCTGAATATGAAATTGTAGAATGGAAATCATCTCCCCTTCCCCACTCCTCAGGATTTTAAAAGTATTTTTCCATTGTTTCTAGCTTGCAGTATTGATGTTGAGAAGTCTGATGTTATTCTTGTTCTTGATTCTTTGAATATCAGTGAATGGGAGATATTTTCTATCCTTAGTTCTGTTACTTGGTGGCCATTTCTATCTAGAAATTCATGTTTTGAGTCAGTGCTTCAATAATTTTCCCTCTTGGTTTCTCTCTTTCTGGAACTTCTGCTATTTAGATATCGATTCTCCTTGTGATAATCTTATACTTTCTCCCATTTTACATCTCTGGAAATTTAGGCTTCTCTTTAGAGGCTCCCTTAATTCAATCTTACAACCTTTCTACTGAGTTGTTTATTTCTGTTATGACAGTTTTAATTTTCAAGAACTCAACAATTTTCTTTAATAATTGTATGTTCTTGTTTGAGGATACACTGTTTCCTCCTCTATCTTTTTTTTTTTTTAAAAAAGATTTTATTTATTTTTAAAGAGCTTGGAAGGGAGGGAAAGAGAGAGGGAGAGAAACATTGATGTGTGAGAGATACATTGACTGGTTGCCTCTCACATGCCCCCAATCAGGAACCTGGCCTCCAACCCAGGCATGTGCCCTGACTGGGAATTGAACCAGTGTCCCTTTGGTTCACAGGCTGGTGCTCAATCCACTGAGCCACACCAGCCAGACCTCCTCCTATATCTTTGAGGATATTAGTTATAGGGTTTTTTCTTTGTGTATTTTTGCTATTTCCTCTGATTTTTTCCTTGCTTGCTTATGTTAGTATTTCCTTTTATAAGAGAGTGGTTTTTCAAGCATCTGGTGAACCTTGATTGCCTGTTGTATTTAAGAGGGAGGCACCAAAATGCTCCATATGTACAGGCTTATGGACTGGTGAGTTTCTCTAGGATAAGCAGGCAGGACCCAGGTGTTCAAGTAGGAACCCATAATTACCAATATCATAAGATCTCTTCTCTTGGACCGGTCAGTTGCTTCTCCATCCCCATGGCCAGCCATATGCTGCTCTTCCCACCTCTACTCCCACCCAAGCACACATGCTGCCCTCCAGCCATACTGCTACTCTCCACTGACCCCCAAAATTAAGCAGTTGTAGGTCTCTGTGCAGATGTTTTGCTGGAATGCATTTGCTCAACCCTCAACTCCTCCTTGGAGCTAACTCTTACTTCCCTAATAAGGGTCTTTTAGAATCACTTCTTTTGTTTCCATACATTTCCCCTTGCTTCCCACTCCAGGACAGAGTAAGCCTCTTCCCATTGTGTTTTCTCATGATTCCCCATGGATCTTATTGGACACCCTACTTCACAATATCATGATGTCCTGTCCTGCTTGTTTGTCTCCCCCACTAACCTTTTGTGGGCAAGGGCTCTCTTACTCTGTGACTTGATTCTGGTCCAGCCAGTTTCTTTAGCAATAATGACACTTTGGTATCTTGAGGGTGATATAGAGAAAATATAGACACTATGCTTCCTAGAAATCAAAGACATTTTATGGACCTGCTGCCATCACAGGCATCTGAGCACAATTCAAAGGGCTATATTTTGACCAAGACTTATGAAAGTTTTTAAAAGCCTACAAAACCTTCTCCCATCCCACATTTTCCTAGTGTCTTCTCAAAATGGCAAGCAGACACACTCATATCACATTTACCTACCACGCCCTAGGCCGGGGTGGGCATACTATCAGGAGAAACTGGAGGAACATATCCACCCTAAGGGCCTTTGACCTCTCTCTGAAGCCATCTGTCTGGGGAGCTGTCGATCAATTGTGAGTATAATGTCTGAGATGGGGCTGGGTTCTCCCAGAGTCTTTTCACTCGGACTACTTACATAGCCATCATTAACAGATCACAAAAGTGTCAACATCACACGAATATATATTAACTTGGGCAGGGATGGCAATTACATTTTATCTTCAATGTAATTCCACCTGATGAATGTAGTGGCAGCCTGAAGGGCTTGATAGGGGTTTTGAGGCCGTTACCAGGTGCAGTATAAAAGAGTCCCTGTGATCAATTAGTGATGTCGGCCACGGGCAGTTATTCACCAGCCCAGATCCAGGGGAAAGATAAAAGTAAAATGTTCTAAGACAGTGTTTCCCAAACTTGGCCTGATGATAATAATTTCCTGGAGGCACTTATTAAAAATAGATTCCAGACTCTCCCCAGGATATTTAGATTCAAGGTCTGAAGTGAGGCCCGGGCATTTGTATTTAATACGGCAAGTCCCCACCTGACTCACACCATCAGGCTGGTCTGGAAACACTGTTCTAAGGGAGGGTGGTTTCCAGGAATCCCTGTGTAACCAAGGAGGAAATGCAGGAAAAAGGAGTAATAGAACCTCCTCCTCGGGAAAGAAAAGAAGAATAGGTAACCCAAACAGACAGCTAAGGGCTCTGTGTGAATCCTCAAACCCCTAGCCAACGTCATTGAATGTACTAGGTGTTAAACCCTGTGAACTAGTGCAGTGCCTGGCATAAGTCAATGATTGAAGAGTGAGCAAATCACTAGGTTTAGTAAATATACATCTCAGCATCTTGTTTAAATTCCATGTGTCCACACTCAGATCTTGGTGTATTTCTGTTGTCACCTCTGGTCTGAGATGATCTAGAGAGGCTCCCGAGGATGGTAGATATAACCCATAAGAACAAGTTACAAAGATGTGTTTGTCAGCCAGGGAAACAGAGAGCTGAGCAGGGATATGATCTTCCCCTTTGCAACATAAATGTCTCCAGAGGAGGCTCACCAAGTTCTTGACATGGGAGTCCCCTGAACATTGAACATAGTCAGTTTAGACAAACTTCAATAAATCACATCCCATCAGCTGGGGATCAGTTCCTAAATCTGGTTTCCCCACCTTAAAAAAAAAAAAGAGGCTGGCTGGTGTAGCTCAGTGGATTGAGCGTGGGCCTGGGAACCAAGAGACCACGGTTCGATTCCCAGTCAGGGCACATGCCTGGGTTGCGGGCCAGTTCCCAGCAGGGGACCCACGAGAGGCAACCATACATTGATATTTCTCTCCCTCTCTCCTTCCCTTCCCCTCTAAAGATAAATAAAATCTTTAAAAAAAAAAAAGAAAAGAGAAAGAAAAAGAAAAAATAAAAGGAAAGAGTTCCTACAAACAGGCAGAGCTAATGTGGACTTGCAGCCCCTTCTCCAATACCGCAATGTCAGCAGTGAGTGCTTCTGCCTCAGTGAGGGGAGTTGGATGCATTCTTAATGAAGAATCCACACAGATATCATGTAACCAAATAGATAGCTAATATTTACTGAGCACTTACCTTTTTAAGCCTTTTATGTATTAACTTATTTTATCCTCTTTGGATACTATTGGCAGATATTATCCCTATTTCACAGCTGTGATACCGAGGCACAGCAATTAGAAATTATTTGCCCAAAATCACACAGTTAATTAATGCAGAGTCCACATTAGCTATCTATTTCTGCATAACAAATCACTCCCATATTTAGCAGTTTAAAACAATAAAACTCATCTCACAGTCGCTGTGGGTCAGAAATCTAGGTGTGGCTTGGCTGGGTCCTCTCTCTGGCACAGGGTTTCTCACGGTGCTGCAAGCAAGGTGTCCACAAGGATCTCAAGTCACCTCAAGGCTCAGATGGAGGAGGGGCCGTTTTCAAACATTCATGTGGCTGTTGGCAAGACTCAGGTCCTTGGGCTTGTTGGACTGAGGATCTCTCTCAGTCCTCTGCCCTGTGGGCCTTTCCATAGGGTAGCTCAAAACATAATAAATACCAGCTGGTTGGAAACATTGGGGTCCTTTTAGGATCTGCCTGCCACCACCAGGGGTGTCCAACCTGTGGCCCTTGGGCCACATGCAGCCCAGGATGGCTGTGAATTCGGCCCAGCACAAAATTGTAAATTCACTTAAAACATTATGAGACTTTTATGTGATTACATGTCATGATATATTTAATGTGTGGCCCAAGACAACTCTTCTTCTTCCAGTGTGGCCCAGAGACGTCAAAAGGTTGGACACCCCTGATGAGTGGGAGGCTCCAGAGCCACCTTCCTGATCCTAAGCTGTCTCACAAGAAGCGAGAGACTGGTAAGCACCTTTCAGCAGAAGGGTCATTCTGTTGGAGGGGAGGCAGGCGACAAGTAGATGCAACAGACTGATGATATTCTAGTTTTGAAGTGGGTATTCACTTAATTATCATGCTACATAACTCACACATAGGTTACCTGTATTCTTAGATGTATCAAATATTACATGATGACTTATTTTCTAAAATAATTTCTTATTTCCTTGTGGAAAGTGACAGGAGCAAATCGCCAGCTCTGAAGAATCGAGAATCTTTGTGTGCTTGAACCGGTGATATACAACAGGACTGCACATGAGAAGTAACTGGAGACATTTTAAAAAAATTAATAGACGTTATTTTTTGAAATAGTTTTAGGTTTACAGAAAAATTGAACAGAAGGTACAAAAAGTTTCCATACACTCCCTCCCCATCCCCAGTTTCCTAATTATTAATAGATTGCATTAGAGTGGTACATTTGTTAAAACTGTATACTTATACAAATATTGATATATTGCTTTTAACTAAAGCCCATAGTTTACATTAGGAATCATAATTCACATATCACACAATGAACCCATTTATCATGTAGAATTCAATGTTTTCTAGTATATTCACAGGGTTGTGTTACCACCACTACTATCTAATTTTAGAAATTTCTGTAGCCTCCAGATAAACTTCATGACCCTTAGTAGTCACTTTCCATGTCTTTCTCTCCCTGCCAACTTCAGCCCTAGTCGACCACTATTATACTTCCTCTCTCTATAGAGTTTCCTATTCTAGACATTGCTGGTTATTTTATATAAATGGATATTCCATATAAATATAATATATGTTTTTTTCCTTTCTTTTCTTTTTTTTGAAAGAGAGGGAGAGAAACATCAATGCATGAGAGATATATGGATCTGTTGCCTCTCACACACCCCCAACAGGAGACCCAGCTCACAACCCAGACATGTACCCTGACTGGGAATTGAACCAACAACGTTTTGGTTCACAGGCCGGCACTCAATCCACTGAGCCACACCAGTCAGGGACCTAAATAAAATAAATGGTTTCTATGACTGACTCCTTTCACTTAGAATAATGTTTTTAAGGTTTATACAGGTGGTAGCATGTATCAGTATGTTATTTGTTCTTATTGTGAAATAATATTTCACTATACAGATATACAAGGTTTTACTTATTCATTCATCAGTTGGTAAACATTTGGATTGGTCCCACTTTTGGCTGTTATGAGTAATGCTGTTGTGAATATTTGTGTACAAATGTTTGTGTGGATGTGCATTTTCAGTTCTGTGGGGTGTATGTGTAGGAGTGGAATTGCTGAGTCACACGGTAGCTTTATATTTAACATTTGTGGGGCGGCCAATATGTTTTCCAAAGGGGCTGCACTATTTTAAAATCCCACCAGCAACAAAGGAGGGTTTCTGTTTCTCCATATCCTTGCCAACGTCTGTTATTGCCTGTCTTTTAAGTTAGATCCATCCTCGTGGGTGTGAAGTGGTATCTTGTGGCTTTGATTTGCATTTCTCTAATGACTAATGAGTACTTATGGTGAATGTCTTTTTTATACACTTATTGGCCATTTGTATATCTTCCTTGGAGAAATGTCTTCTCAGATCCTTTGCTCATTTAAAAAAGGTTTTATTTATATTTTTATTGTTGAGTTGTCTGACTTTTTAAAATACATTCTGGATATAAGTTCCTTATTAGATATATGATCTGAAAATATTTTATTTTATTCTGTGGATTGTCTTTTCACTTTCTCAATGGTATCATTTGCAGCACAGAAGTTTTTGATATTGATAGTCCAATTTACCTTTTTTTCTCTTTTGTTGCTTGTGTTTTTGGTATCGTAGTTAGAAACCATTACTTAACCCAAAGATTTACTCCTATGTTTTTGCCTAAGGGTTTCATAGCACTTATATTTAAGTTCATAATCCATTTTGAATTAATTTTTGTGTGTAATTGAGGTAGGGGTTCAAATTAATGTGTTTGCAAGAGGATAACTGCTGTCTCAGCTCTGTTTGTTGAAAAATTTTTCTTTCTCCACTGAGGTATCTTGGCACTCTGGTTGAAAATCAATTGACCATAAATGTAAGGGCTTATTTGTAGACTCTCAGTTCAATTCCATTGATCTATAGGTCTATCCTTATGCCATCACCACACTGTCCTGATTACAGTGTAATTTTGTAGAAGGTTTTGAGATCAAGAAGTGTGAGTCTTCCAAATGCATTGGATCCCTTTAATTTCTGTATGAATTTGAAGATCAGCTTTCTCATTTCTGCAGAAAAGGAAGTTGGTATTTGGAGGGGGACTGTGTTAAATCTGTAGATGAATTTGGCAAATTTTGTGATCTTAGTATTAATCCTCCCAATTCATTAAAATAAAATGTCTTTCCATGTATTTGAATTTTGAAAGCTTCTTTCAACAATATTCGGTAGTTTCAGTGTACAAGTCTTGCACTCCTTGTGTTAAATCTATTCCTAAGTATTTCATTCTTTTTTTAAATGTATTTTATTGATTATGCTATTACAGTTGTCCCATTACCCCCCTTCATTCCCCTCCACCCTGAACACCCTCTCCCACCCACATTCCCCACCTTTAGTTCATGTCCATGTATCATAAGTTCTTTAGCTTCTACATTTCCCATACTATTCTTGCCCTCCCCCTGTCTATTTTCTCCCTACCATCTATGCTACTTATTCTCTGTACCTTTCCCCCTCTCTCCTCCTCCCACTCCCCTGTTGCTAACCCTCCATGTGATCTCCATTTCTGTGGTTCTGTTCCTGTTCTACTTGTTTGCTTAGTTTCTTCTTGTTTTTGTTTCAGGTGTGGTTGTTAATGATTGTGTTTGCTGCCATTTTACTACACGTGTTTTTTATCTTCTTTTTCTTAGATAAGTCCCTTTAACATTTCATACAATAAG
>CM052542.1:20114553-20214102 GCA_028533065.1 Trachops cirrhosus | reverse complement strand
CTTATTTCTTCATTCTTTTCTGGCTGTATATTTTTTTCTTCCTTCTGGTCCACTCCAATGATGTGAGACCCATCTTCCTTTCCATCACTATTGGTTCCCTGTGCATTTTTCTTCATTAAACTTATTGTAGCCTGCAGTTTTTCATCTAATTTGCAACCAAAATCAGCCAATTCTGTGAATATCCTGATCACCAGTGCTTTGAACTGTGCATCTGATAGGTTGGCTATCTCTTGGTTGCTTAAAAGGATGGGTTCTGGGGCTTTCAATTCTTCTGTTTGAGCCATCTTTTTGCTGGTTTTTTTTTTTTTTTTTTTTTTTGGTCTTGTCAAGCTCATGTAGTCAGGGGCGGGGCCTTAGGTGTTCACCAGGGTGGGGCACCCCAGTCACTGGGTTGTGACGTTGTATGTGGGGGCGGGTTCCGAGAGGGAACTATGGTGCTTCCTCTGCTCTCTGTAGGACCTCAGACCCTTCCGCCGCTTTCCGCAAGGCAACCGGACCCCTCTGGCACCAATTCCGGTGTGGGTGGGCCTGTGCACCCCGCTGGATCTTCCTTTTCAGTCAGTGCCCCAAAGCTCCATTTCCCGGCGCTGGGACCCTGAGTTGCGCACAGTGCCTTGCTTCACAGTGGCCGCCTCGCTGGGTCTTTGGGTCGCCACCCCCTGGCTGGGGCCCACCAGCCACCACCGCTTGTGTGCCCAGGGTCTTCCTGCTGCGGACTTGCCGCCGCCCTGGTGTCCCTCACCTGGCCCGACTCCGCCCCTCCTACCGGTCTGGATGAACGTGTCTATTTTTAAATCCTTGTGTGTCCGACTTCCACACACTTCAATTTTCTGTCAGTTCTGGTTGTTATTTTGTTTCTGTATTGTTGTTGTCCCTATCTTGGTTGTGCGAGGAGGCACAGTGCATCCACCTATGCCTCCATCCTGGCCCCTAAGTATTTCATTCTTTTTCACACTATCATAAATGGAATTGTTCTCTTAAATTCATTTTTTCATAATGTTTCTTTCCAGTATACATACATACAACTTATCTTTATAAATTGATGATGTATTCTGCATCCCTGCTGAACTTATTAAGTCTAATAGTTTTTAAAGTCAATTTCTTATGGTTTTCTAGATACAACACACTATGTCATGCAAAATCAAGATAGTCTGACTTCTTCCTTCCCAATGTGGATGACTTTTATTTCTCTTTTTTGTCTAACTACACTGACTGAAACCCAAGAATTCTCAGTTCCATATGAAATAGAAGTGGCCAGACTGGACATCTTGTCTTGTTCCTGACATCAGGAGAAAAGCACTCAGACTTTCTCCATTGTGATCTATTTCTGGGCTTTTCTTAGATGCTGTTATCAAATTGAAAAAGTTTTCTTCTTTTTAAAATTTTTTGAGTATTTTTTAAATTATGAAAGGGCATTGAATTCTGTCAAATGCTTTTTCTGCATCTTTTGAAATAGTCTTTTTTTTTGTCTGGTATACTACATGAATTGATTTCAGATGTTAAATTGATGTACATTTCTGTGATAAGTCTCATTTGGTCATGGTGTATAATCCTTTTCCTATGTCGCTAGTATCAGTTGCTAGTGTTTCGTTGAAGACTTGTGCAAGTATGTTCATAAGGGATCTTGGTCTTTAGTTTTCATGTGAATATCTGTTTTGTTTTGATATGAGGATAATCCTGGCCTTATAAAATGAGTTGGGAAGTTTTCTTCTTTTATTTTTTGGAAGATTTCATGAACAATTGATATTGATTTTTTGAGTGGTAGAATTCACCAGTGAAGCCACCTGAGCATGAGTTTTTCTCTGTGGTGGGTTTTAAAATTACTAATTTGATCTCTTACTTGTTATAGATATAGTCAGATTTTCTATTTCTTCCTGGGTCAGTTTTGGTAATTTGTGTTTTTCTAAGAATTTCCTGTTTCATCTAATTTATATAACTTGATTGGCAAACAGTTATTCATAGTATTCCTTTATATATGTTTATATAGATTTTAACATTTCAGTATGGTTAGTAGTGATGCCTCAACACTCATTTCTGATTTTAGTATTAAGTCTTTTGTATTTTCATTGTTACTCTAGCCAAAGTTTTATCATTTTTGTAAGTCTTCTCAAAGAACTAATTTTTATTTTTTTTCTCTACTGTTTTTTATTCTCTATTTTATTTATCTGTTCCGGTCATAATTGTTGGCTTCCTTCTGCTTCCTTTTGGTGTAGTCTGCTCTTATTTTTCTAGTTTCTTAAAGAGGAAAACCAGACTATTGATTTGAATTTTTTCTTATTTTTTAGGTGTTTACAGCTATAAATTTCCCTCTGAGAACTACTTTAGCTATGTTTGATAAGTTTTGGTACATTGTGTGTTTGTTTTCCTTCATCTCAAAGTATTTTCTAATCTTCCTTGTGATTTCTTCTTTGCTTCATTGGTAATTTAGGAGTGTGTTGCTTAGTTTCTGTATATTTGTAAAATTTCAAAATTTCCTTCTGTTATTGATTTCTTCTTTTTAAATTTTAAAAAATATTTTATTTATTTATTTTTAGAGAGAAGGGAAGGGAGAGAGAAAGAGGGAGAGAAACATGTGTGGTTGCTTCTCACGTACCCTCTAATGGGGACCTGGCCTGCAACCCAGGCATGTGCCCTGACTGGGAACTGAACCAGTGACTCTTTGGTTTGCAGTTCCATGCTCAATCCACACCAGCCGGGGCTGATTTCTAATTTAACTTCTTTTGAGGCTTGTTTTGTGGTCTGGCAAAGAGCTATCCTAAGGAATGTTCAATGTGTGCGTGAGCAGAATGTGTATTCTGTTGTCATTATGTAGAGTGTTCTATCAGTATTTTTTAGGTCTAGTTGTTTTATAGTGTTGTTCAAATCTTCTAATTTTTATTGAGTTTTTCCTAGTTGTTCTATACATTTGTGAGAGAAAAGCATTGAGGTCCCCAAACAGTATTGTTGAAATATATATTTTTTCCCTTAAATTTTGTCAGCTTTTGCTTCGTGTATTTTAGATCTCTGTTGTTAGATGCACATTTATAATTGCCATATCCTCCTGATGGGTCAATATTTTTACCATTTTAAAATGTCCCTTGTTATTTCTAGTAATATGAAACTACTTCCTTACAGGTTAACTAGGGAAAGAGTAGTTTGCCCCTTCCCCCACCCAATAGTCTTGTCTTGGTGTGCCTAGAGTAGAACCCTGCAAGTGAGGGAAGGGAGACTGGTTCTCTCTGCAGGGTCAACCTCCTGCAACCTGGGGCTGGGAAGGGAATGGCAAAGGCCTATTGCCTGCACCTGCCAAGATGAGACAGTAGCTCTAGACTGGGAGCTGGAAGGAGACAGAGCCCTCTTCTTGGTTACACTGACTTGAGGTAGAACTTCTATAATATGGAGCTGGGGGTAGGGGTCAAAGGAGTGAGTTATGGCTCAAATGCCATAGATTCCCACTGTCCTTATTAAGATTTAGTAGATTTTCTTGAATGAACATTTCCTCCTTTGCTATATGCCCTTAGGACAATTTCTAAAGATTTTAAGTAATTTTTAAAAAAGAATTTTCACCAATTAAATAGTTGTTTTGCTGGAGAGTCTGTCAAGTTCCTTCTACCACTTTCAGGAAGTCTTGCACTTCTATGTAATTTTTAAAAGAATGAATAGGACTAGGTTTAGCTAGCTTAAATTGAACGCCACCTAGAAATTCTTAATGGTTGAGGTTGCCATGACCAAAAATGAGGAAAAAACAAGACATAGCCCATGGCAGCACCAAATTATAAAGGAATGAATTGGCTGCTGAGTGGCCATGTATCTGCCTTTTACCTCTCTGAGAAATCAATATCATTATTCAGCAACTCAAAATTATGCCAGCAATAAAATGCAATTGCATTTGTGTGGAAGCCTAACCTACCCCAATACTTTGGATTGCTTATAAACTCTGTGGGCAGGAGTCTGATTAGCAAGAGGCCATAGATTTTTTAAATCTAATTATGTGGTTGAAAGTGAAAGTGAAAGTTAGTGGAAATGAAGAAGGGCCTTTCCTGAACTGAGTGTCAGAAGAGAACCGAGTTAGTGGTGGGCTGGTGGAGGCCAGAGAGGTCTCAGATTTTAGAGGCTAGACATGTTTACTGGGAAAGGGTATTCACTTGGTGGGGGAATGATTGGCAGTCCAAGGGTGTCCTACCAGCCAGGCAAGGATATGCCAGGAGAGGATGATGCTGGAGTAGTTTTGGCAGGTGATCAGCTCCAGGAAGATCTGGCTTCAGAACACTCTCCTCCCTCCTTACAACCCTGGAAAAATGGATGCGGAGACCTGAGACACATCCTCAGTGTTCATGGGGCATAAGGTCAGAATGGAGCCAAGTATCCGGGCTGACAAGGATGAATCATTAATAGCAGGCTGTAAGTTTCTTAAATTCTAAGTACCAGATGATTTGGTCCTGAGCCTGGGTGTGGCTAAATCTGTGATTGGAGCTGTAGGCATTAGAGACCCTTGGAGCAGAGAATTATGTAGAAGTATATGGCTCTCCTTACTGGGCAATTCAGGTAATAATACTGTAGTGGCCTTGGCTGGGTAGCTCAGTTGGTTAGAGTGTCATCCCCATACATCAAGGGTGCAGGTTTGATCCCTGGTCATGGCACATACAAGAAGCAACCAATGAATGTATAAATAAGTAGAACAACTGTAGAAACTGATGCCTCTCTCTCTCTCTAAACTCAATATAAAAATAATACAGTAGTAATAGTAGTAGTGACAGCAGCAGCCAACTCTTACCACTTATGATGTGCCAGGCTCTCTTGTAATCATGCATTTAACCTTTAGGAAAACCTCATTAAGTGAGCAACGTTACCCCCATTTTAGAGATGGAAAAGCTGGAGGCAGAGAACATTTGAGTAACTGGACCTACATTGCACAGCCAGCACATAATGGAGCCAGGGTATAAAGTCAGGCTTCGGGCTCCATGGTCCATGTCTTCCCACTGCACTCTACCATATCTCTGAACCTTCTCCCTCATCCCTAAATGAGAAGAACAATAGACACCTTGTCATATTGTAGAAAAGATTAAGTATCTGTGGGAGTACTTGTAAGCCCGAAATTATGGTCCCTATGTTCATTACTGTTCATGATTGCTCCAATCCCTAGACAACCCTCAGATACAACTCTTCTGGCTGCTGCTTTTAATAATTGAAAATGAGCTGCAGATAGAAGGCATTACCTCTGTGGTCATGTTTTATTGCTTAAGCTGGATAGGGCACACAGGTATTCATGGCACAGTTATTCGATGCATTTTTATATATATTTGTGTCCCTTAATATTTCATAATAGGCTGAAAAAATAAAAATGAGTGTGTCTGGGTGGGATGAGGAGAGTAAACATCAGAATAAGTACCTCTAGAGTGGCTTCCAGATGAATTCATTGACTTGAAAATAGGGTTGTTGGACCATTCTAGCTTTGTGGACACCATCTGGACACATCTGGAAAGAGAGCAAATGTTTCAGGAGAATGTTTACATTGGGAAAAAGAAGCCCAGAAGGGGAGGACAGAAATGTAGGTGGAAAACTGCCCAGAGATTCATGTGCTAGAAAGAACAAGGGAGGAGGCTGGTGGAAGGGCATGGGATAACCTGGTAAAAGGCAGTCAAGAAGCTGTGTGGGCTGATGAAAGTTCATGGTGACCTTCCAGGGAGCAGCTTTAGAATTTGTCAATAATTAATGTGCTGCCTTTTTCTACAGATTTGAGATACTGCCTACAATATGCTGTGGATGAAGAAGGGTCACATGTTAAAACCGACAAGACCACGGGGAGGTCTGCATGGTGCCCTTACAAGCTCAGAGGCCTAAAGTAACCAGGTAGGATGGTCTGAAATTAAAGCGTTGTAACTAAAAGTGAGTCATGGTGGGTAGTCATGTACTAGGCAGGTATCTTACTTGACAAAAGTCAATCTTTACCTTCACTAAGCCTGCCTATTGTCTTTTTTACATGTAAGATAACATACCTCTGGAATGTCAGACCTCTCTGGGAGTAATCTCTCACCAGAGACCACAGAATGCCTCATTGTCATCCTGTTCTCCAGCACACCATCTCTGTGTGCTGTAAATGTTAATTATCCTACACCCACCAATATAAAATAAATGTGTGTCTATCTGTTTTACTTTTTATCCAGTCTCAGAGATTCCCTTCATTGCTTTCTCCCACTTCCCTAATCTATCACCAATGATTTTATGTACCTACATTATATCTTCCCCTTTGATTCTGACGTATAAAATAAGTGGAAAAACTACCATCTTAGAGAGCATTTTCTCAATCTGTTAAGATTTTGCTTTCTGGCAATTGTCATCAGTTTGGATCAAATAGACCCATAAAAATTCTCTACAGGTTTGAATGTTTCTTACGTCGACAATACGTATTCAATTGGTTTAGTACAGGATGGACACTAAGGAAAAATTGGGACCAAGGATAAAAGAGGAACTAAGATGTAGTTTGCAAGTGTGATATTGTGATTTATAAGAAATATATATTTGGTTTTTGTCTCCATTTCTGGGTCAGAGTTCCCAAAACCCTTGGAATTTCCTATGTGATAAGAGCCTGTTGTTATGTTAAGGAAGCATCTGAGGAGGAGGGCTGGTTGCCAGGTGAACCAACCGTTTGACCAGAAGGTTGGACCTGTTAGTCTCACCCCCCTGATCTCTGGGGAAGGTAGAGGGGCTGGAGGTTGAAACAATCACCAAAGGCCAATGATTTATTCCATTGTGCCTATGTAATGAAGCCTCCATAAAAACCCAAAGGATGGGGTTTGGTGAACCTGTGTTGATGTTGGGAGAGTGACGTGCCCAGAGAGGGTGTAGAAGCTCCACACCTCTTCCCATGTATCATGCCCTGTGCAACTCTTCCATCTGCCTGTTTCTGAGTTACAGCCTTTTATAAAAAACCAATGACCTAGTAGTAAGTAAAATGTTGCTCTGTGTTCGGTGAGCTGCTCTAGCAAATTAATTGAACCCAAGAAGGATATCATTGGAACCTCTGACAGGTTAGTCAGAAGCATGGTGACAACCTGGACTTTTTATT
This sequence comes from Trachops cirrhosus, assembly GCA_028533065.1. Taxonomy (NCBI): domain Eukaryota; kingdom Metazoa; phylum Chordata; class Mammalia; order Chiroptera; family Phyllostomidae; genus Trachops; species Trachops cirrhosus. The sequence goes on along the minus strand of CM052542.1, from coordinate 20,207,057 downwards.
GGTGTCTGAGGTTGGAGGAGGGCATTCTTATAGGACTGCATCCTTAACCAGTGTGACCTGAGACTATCACCAGGTAGATAGTGTCAGAATTGAGTTGAATTGTAGGGCACCCCACCTAGTGTCTGAGAATTGCTTGGTGGTATGGGGAAAACCTGCACATTGGAACTGGAAGCAGACCTGCACTTAGCCTCCTGGAAGTCCAGGCAAGAAGTCAAATACGGAAGTTACAAAGCTTAGATAATGAGGGAGGTGGCCACAGGCCAGTTCCTTGGGACAAGTATTTTTCTTTCCTCTGCTAGCATTGGCCTTTGATACCTTAGTAAACTTAGAGGTAGAAAAAGTCTACTTTAAATTGCCCTTAAAGATGGGACAAAAGTTTCACAGTGAATATTTATAAAAGAGCTTTGTTAGGCTGTATCTTGAAAAATGAAAACAAAAATTATTAAATAAGTTTATTTTATTGTATACTTAAAAAAATTGAATTGCACATGTAACTATCCACCCGCTCTTTGATGGAACAGAGTGAGCCAAGGGCTGCCTTTACTGGTGGAGTTTTCCCAACAAAAGTATATAATAAAATGAAATAACATTCTCAAATTCATGTTTGACTTTTGCAGCATGACAATAAAAAGGTTTTTTGTTTTTTTTTCAAAAATGCTTTGAGCACTCTATGAATTTTCTGGAGAGCCACTCTTGTTCTTTTGATATTTAAACCAATCTCTTTCAAAGTCTTCCCGGTCTGGCTGTCCTTGCTGTTTTCTCCTCTTCAGCTGTTAACTGCTCTAAGGCTCCCCAATACACTATTGTCAAAGCCATTGCACAGGATGCCAGCAGTTCTCCAATTCACTCTCAGAGACTTTATGAAGTCGCACCCTCTTTCTCTGCAATATTTGCAATTATAGTTTGCAATCAGTTTGCATTGTATTCCCAGTGTATTGATCACCTGTCAACCAGGAGGAGGTTGAGCAACAAAAATGGTGATAGGATAGGTTGGAATAGACCCTGGTGTGAATGTAGGAGGAATAGGAAAGTTGGGAGGGGGCTAATATTATAAGTGGAGACTTTTGTTCCCCTAGGTAAACTTGGAACTGTAGGAGCTCAGATAATAAATACTTGAATAAAGGCAAACCCTGTACTAAACTCTTAAAGTGTTTCTTACATGGCCCCTTACAAAGAGAACCACAAAGTTAATTAAGCAATAAACAATATGCTTAAGAGCAGGAATATAGCAAAACTGGTGGCATGTTTTACGTGGCTTTTTCTCAACACCTTCTCTGACAGTTGAGGCACAGCCAAACACAGCTCAGTGGAGGTGGTTCTGTGAGGGACTGATCTGATCTGAGCCAACATGTAATTTGCCTGCATTAGTTACTTATTGCTGTGTAACAAGTGACCCCAAATTTACTGGCTTAAAACAACAAACATTTATTATCTCATAGTTAATTTTCACGGAGCAGCTTAGCTGTGGGTCAGCTGGGGCTGCAGTCATCTGCAGATGGCTTGGGTTTGGAGAATCTGTTTCTGAGAGCACTCATGTGTCTGTTAGGAAGCTTCAGTTCTTTGCTACGTGGGTCTTACCTTACAGTTGCTTATGACATGTCTTCCTCCAGAGCAGGTGATCCAAGAAAGAGAGGGACTGACAAGGACAGAAACCACAGTGTCTTGACAACCTGATCTTGGAAGTGACACACCATCTGTAGTATTCTATCCTCCTGGTACCATGTGGGAGGTGACTATATGAGGGAGAGAATACCAGGAGGTGGCGGTCATTGCGGGCAATCTGGGAGACAATCTCCCACACTAGCTGTTGGTTGATTGGCTGTAAAGGAGATTAGCAAAGAACTGGGAAGGGGAAGGGGTTGAGAGGGGAGGGTAAGGAAGGGACAGATAGGAAGAACTTATGAAGTGATGGGTGTGGGTATGGTGGCAGGGCTGCCTCGTACAGTTACACTGGTTGTGCACTGCACTGCTTTGGGGCCATTCAGAGCCCTGAGTGGAGGTGAGCGCAGTCTCTTCCCTGTAGAAGTTTGATGTGGAAGGGGCCCTCACCATAGTGACCTTATTATGTAGAAATGACCCGAATGTGTTTGGAAGCTAGGATAGAGGAAGGCCATCCTCTGTGTAGACCAGGTGGGAGGTGGCTGCTCAGTGAGGGCAGTCTGACTGACACCTGTGAGCTCATGACTCTGGTATGACCCTGCCTCCTATTAAAAGAACCAATAGAGGCAGATATTATGTGGCTGTCACCAGAGATCCTGGCCACATTTGGGGATGGTGACAGGACTCACTAAACAGGAACAGCAGTGAGATAGAACTGCTTTTTCCTTCTTAGTGTCTGAAATCCATTTAAGCCTCTGTCAAAGACAAGGGTTGACAGGGACATGATAACTCTGGAAGAAGCCCCAGAGCTTCACAGATGAGAAGTCAGAAAATATCAAGTTGTATTTTGGGAATCATCAATGACTTTCTATGTTGCTGTGTATTATGAGCTGAATTGTGCCCCCTCCCCACCCCAAATTCATGTGTTGAATTCCTAACCTCCAATAACTAAAAATGTGACTGTCTTTGGAGACCAGGTCATTAAAGAGGTTACTAAGAAAAACTGAGGACATCAGGGTAGGTCCAAATCCAATATGACTTATGAGAAGACGAGATTAAGACATTGACATGTGCATAGGGATGACCATGTGAGGACACAGAGAGCAGGCACCCATCTGCAAGCCAACCAGCCCTGCTAAAACCTTTATCTCAGACGTACAGCCTCCAGAACTGTGAGAAAATAAATTTCTGTTGTTGAAGCCACCCTGTCTGTGGCACTTTGTTATGGCAGCAGCCCTAGCAAATGAATACACCCTGAAAAAGTCTTTCTTCTCTCTATGTTCTGGTCTTGAAATGCTTAAAATGGTGATTACTCCTTGTCTTTGGTGCTTGCACATAATGCACGTTGCACATATGCATGCTGCTGACCCTGGTGGTGCCTTTGTGCAAATTAAGAAAAGATGTCCTTTTTCCCAGGCAGATGCAGTCGTGCATTGGGGTGCTTGACTTGGTGAGGGGAGCGCAGGTGAGATTCCAATGTTCATTCACCCCCTAGGCAGAATGCACTTGAGCTGGGTACAATCTGAATCTTCACATGGTGACTTTGTGCAGGCAAGAAGCTCTGGGTCCTCAGGATGGAGGGTGGGATGCTGGCTCCGACTGCAGAAGCCAACCACGCAGCTCTTCTTCAGGGGAAATGTTGAAATGACATACTTTCTTCCCACTGCCCTTTCTTAGAGCGAACTCAGTGGAAAACTGCAAACGATGCATTAAACTTTTAAATTTACAATATACTTTGCAAGTCTACTGTACCTTAATAACATAACACACCAAAGGGTTGGAGCAAGCTCCTTTAAAACATTTTATGAATTCATGGTTCTGTCCTCACTGCCTCATTCTCAACTGCAGATACTTATAAACCCTTAAATTTACATATTCATGTATAGAAAAATGCCACATAGCTCTCTCTATAAATACATTTTAATATCACTTTGAAGAAATGTATAGGCTTATAGTAGGCAGTTAGATAGGCATGAGCAGAGCAGGAAGGATGGGCCAGGTACAGAGGGCCTCCAGGGTGGAGAGCCCAGGTGCCTAGCAGTGGGCAAAACTACAAGTCCTGCATGACCACTTCCTTAAGCATTAACCCCTGGAGATGACATCTGGGACTCAGCTGCATTTCAACTCCAGGCCCAGAGAAGCAGCAAAATCAGATGCAGTGACACCACGGCTCACATCGGGACCCACTGTATTGACTAATGACCGACCCCCTGATGCTGACCAGTCAGTGGAGACCACGACCCTGAGGGGCCTATCTGGAAAGCTGATGAATATTCTATTGGGATTCTTCCCTAAGGCATCCAGATAAAAGCCCTCAGAATGGAGGACCCCACATGGCTCTCCCTATGGAGCACCCCCTTTATTCCCTAGGCCTGTTTTCTTTCCTTCTTTTTCCATAGCATGCCTGTGTCTTTCCTCCCTCTTTCATCTCTCAAGTGCGTATGTCTCTTTCCAAAGCTCCAAGGGCCCTTCTTTCTCCTCTGTAACTCATTTCCTGAGCCCATTCCTTCTGCAGCTCACTTCTACCTCTGTGATTTTCTAAACAAACTTTCTCTTATAGTTTGAGTCTTGCCTCTGAATTCTTTCTTAGCCAGAACTCAAGTATGGAGGTAGGAGACCAAGGTCTAACATCTGGTGCCATTTTTCTACCACTAACAAACCTGGCTTTGTCACAAGTTAATAAATATTCTGTTAGATGAAAATGGCTTTTTGACAAATTTTCTCCTCCTAAGCCCAAAGCTCAGGAGATGCCATAATTCTCTTCCCATTACCTAGTCCTTTCAATGAGGCTCAGGAGAGCTGGAAACGCAGACTGAACTTGAGTGAGGCATGGGGCAAAGTGCTAAGACCTGTCTGCAGTATCTGCAGCTCTGGTTTTGCGGTTTCCCGGGAGCCACAGGAGGCCGGCCACTCCACATGTGCTGGGGGAGCAACAACCCCAGGGAGCAGCTCTCAACCAATGATTAATGAGGCTTTGTATACAATCCCCCCACCTACTTTGGTGTGTGTGTATATGTATGTGATTTTGAAACATGCATTTTACAGAATTTCCCAGTATTTTTTCATGGGGTTATGCTGCAGTTCCTTCCTGGAGTAGTTAGCTTATTAATGCACACATTTCAGGTGCCTTTCTTTCCCTAGATCATTTCCCACTCCCCTACAATGTTTTGGTGCCCCTCAATTAAGTGATTAATTCTTGAATCCTGTTTCAGGGTCTGTTTCTATGGGAACATAAACTATATCACCTTCCATATTATAAAAGACTCTGCTTCAAACTTTAGATAGTGAGCTAATTGCTCAAAGAGGTTGGCCAGGTGGTTCTTGCCACTAATTTTCTGCTATAGGGCACATTTAGGATACACATCCTGAAACACATCCACTGTGTTTTGTAACAACCTAGTGGGGTAGATATTATTCTATTTATTGTATAAATTCTTGAGGTAGGTAGAGCAATCAAACTCAGGAAGTAGAGGGGTGGAAAGGAAATTTGTAGCTATTATAGTCTGGATTCTTGATATAGTTAAAAAAAACCCCTCAATTTTGAGCTAACATAAGAGTTGCAGAAATAAGATAAAACATTCTGTTACATTTCTCACCTTGCTTTCATCTTGTAAAACCACAATGTAATAGATACAGAAATATACACATACACGCATGATAGATTGGTGCACATATATGTAATTGTTAGCTCCGCATGATGAAAAGAGCTAGAAGCAGTGACACCTCAATAACAATGAGCACATATAATGCTCAGATCTGTCTCTAAACACCACTCTCCATTATAAAGAACAATTTTAAAATGAAGTGGTTGATTCCAGAGGTGAGGAATGGAAAACATAAGATGAGCTTGGAACATCCGGAGGCTTTTTGAAGGAAGACAGGAGCTAACCTGATGGAGCTCTTAATGACTAAAGCTGGAACAGTATGAGCAGCAAGAAAAATAGTACTGGTATTGGATTTTAAACCAGAGAACAAAATATAGATTAAATTAAAAAAAGGATTTTACCACAACCCTATGAGATGAATGTAATTATTTCCAGTTTGTAAATTCTTGAGGAAATGAAGGTGTCAAGATTCAAATTTAGGTTCATGTTACTACCGAAGCTCCATTATACAACACGCCTCCCCCACGGTGGCAAGGCAAACAGAGCTGCTCAGGGCATTCTTTAGAAAGAGTTTAAAGAAGTTAAAACCCTTTAACTTCTACAGACCTCACACTGTCTTCCCACCTAAGTCACTGTTTTTTTTACTCTGCTGGCTTAAATCAGAGGTCACTTGGCACAAGCATTATAATAATCTCCCTTTTCAAAGTCCACTGTTGCTCCAGGTATTTTAGAGCACTCTTCCATTTTGGTCCACAACCCAGGTGAAGTCTCATGTCCTATCTGGGGAATTCTAGGGCATGCGAGGGAGTTAAAATCAGAAGGGAAGAGGGCAAGGGAGGGTGGAAATTTGACATCCCATTCTTAATCACCTTCTGTGCTTCGGTGCCTTCCTTCATAGCGAGGGTTCTGGGTTCCTCATTTGTTCACATTTCCTGGGGGGCAGCGGAGAGAGTTGAGCACATTGCTATAAAAATAACGAAGGTGATGAATGGCCTCGAATAGCCAGAAAGGGAAGAAACGGCATTTCTTTGCCTCTTTCCCTCGGCTCTAGATAAATTACCTCTGTCGTGGCAGGGCTGTGGAGCTTTAGCTGGGATGTGGTTGGGGTGGCTGTCTGCCAGCCCCTCCCTCCCCTACAGCAAGAAAACTGACCCCGCTGGCATTTTTTAAAAAGAAAAAAAGGAAGCAGGGGTCCATTCTGCTTAACAACTAAAAGCTGTGACTCTCAGGGCCTGGAGACCTTCACCTTCACGTGGAGGTAGCCATCCTCTTGAGAGCAGAGCAGGTCTGTGAGCTCATGGAGCATCTGTCCTTCACTGTGCCCACGGCTGGCTGTTTACACGGGTTGAATGCAGACAGGTCCAGAGGCAGAGGAATGGGTGAAATGACCTCTGGCAGGCTCCCTCCTGTCATAGGTTTGGATTGCATGATTTTTAAAACAGCTTTGTTGAGGTGTAACTGATATACAAAAACTGCATGTATTTAATGTATGCAATTGTTTAAGTTTGAACATATGCATACACCTGTGATACTGTAACTATAATTAAGGTAATAAGCACATTCATCACCTCTAAAAGTTTCCTTGTGTCCCTTTGCTTTTTTTTTGGTGTGTAGCAAGAACACTTAACATGAGATCTACCCTCTTAACACATTTTTAGGTGCACAACACTATATTGTTAACTGGAGGCCTTGTGTTGTATGGCAGCTGGCTGGGACTTATTTATCTTGTATAACTGAAACTTCATCCTCATTGAACAACTTCACATTTCTCCCTCCTTCCATCCCGTGGCAACCAGCAGTTTATTTTCTGCTTCTATCAGTTGACCAATTTGGATTATTTATACAAGTATTTCTATAATCATGTAGTATTTGTCTTTCTGTGACTGATTTATCTCACTTAGTAAATAATGTCTTCCAGGTCCACCCATGTTGTCACAAATAATAGGATTTCCTTCTTTTTTAGAGGTTAAGTGATATTCCATTTTATGTATATATCACATTTTTAAAATTCATTCATTTATTGATGGGTATTTGGGGTGTTTCCACATCATGGCTATTGTGTATAATGCTGCAGTGAAATGGAAATGCAAGGAGACATACGGATGGCTGAAATCACTAATCATCAGAGAACTGTAAATGAAAACGATCATGAGGTATCATCTCACCCTTGCTAGGGTGGCTATTATTTTGTAAAAATGTAGTAAATGTTGGCTAAGTTGTGGAGAAACTGGAACCTTTGTGCACTATTAATGGGAATGCAAAATAATGTAGCAGCTGTAGAAAACAGTTTGGAGGTTCTGAAAAAATTAAAAATAGAACTACTATATGGTCCAGAGCTTCTACTTCTGAGGATCTCGAAGAGGTATCTTCATGATGGTTTTTGAGTTCTGGCCCAAAATCAGTCTGTAAAGGGAAGTGGTGATGTCAATGAATTCTGTTGGTCATTGTTGTAGTCCGGTCAAAGCCGGGGAGTCACTCTCAACTCTTCCCTCTTTCCCACACCCTATGTCCAATAGGGTCTGTATCTTAATGCTTCTATCTCTAACATTTCCTGCCTGCCTCTGCTCTTCTCTCCCAAGGCTCCTGCCTCGGGAGCCCCCTCCACCCAGCCCTAAATGCTTCAAAGATTTCCTTGGAGAAGAGAAGTCCTCCTGCCTCCACTCTTGCCCTCTAATCCATCCTCTGAAGCCAGAGTAGGCATACAATACATGTCACCTTTGTTGTCATAAAGACAAAATCCACATTCTCCTGCATAATATACATTGTCTTGCATGATCTGGCCCCGGCTTATCTTGCCAGTCTGGTCTCTCCCTGTTGGCTGTGAAGCAAACCCTGGGAATATCAAACCTTCTTACTAGTCCTTGAATAAGACCTGCTTTTTCTTGCCATCAGTAATTATGCTTGAATATGCTTCCTTCTTTATCCCCTGAGTGATTCCTATTTATCATTAGTTTCTCAGCTCCAGCATCACTTCCTCTGGGAAGCCCTCTTAAGTCTTGATTAAAAGGCCTATCTCTGGCATCACATGGAAGCTTCCTTCAAAACCATTCTTGCAACCTCACCAGATTCCTTAATAATAAGGCTCTTACTACCTGCCAGACTGTTCTGGCACAGGAGCTGACTACTCAAATCCTCATACCCATCATCTGTTTAGCATCTTCATTTTTCTGATAATGAGGCACAGAGCAGTGTGACCTTTCCTAAGGTTACAGAGCTTGCAAGTGAGAAAACTAGGCTTGAGCCTTGCCCATGCTCTTGACCACTAGGCTGTACTATGTGTATTAAGTGCTAGCAGAGAGTCTTGCTTTCTCACAATTTTGTGGTTTTCTTTTAAGCAAAAGGGCTAAGCTCCTGTGGCTTTAATCATAATTTTGAGAGTTGCACTGAAATTGGGAGGACTAAGGGGGAGAGGGGCCAATTGTGGCCTGAGGGCTGGCCACTTGTTTTTATAAATACATTTTTACTAGGACATAATCATGTCCACCATTTACATTTTGTCTCTGGCAGCTCTGGTTCTACAATGGCAGAACCGAGTATAGCAGTGAGAGACCTTAAGGCTTGCAAAGGGTAAAATATTTAGCACCTGGCTCTTTAAGGAAAGGGTGGCAGACCCCATCTGACAAGCCATACAGCTAGTAAGTGGCAGATCTGGGTGCGGATGAAAACCTTTCAGACTTCAAAGCCTGTGCACCAATTTCCAAGGCATCTCCCCAGCAGCAGGGTGCTGGGATGCGCAACACACGGTGGCAACATAAACACAAAAGGAGGCGGTAAGGGCCCTGGGAGGAGCTCTGTCAGCAGCATCACGCCTCCCTTACTCACCTCTCCATGTTTTCTTCTCCCACTTGGTATCTTGTGTCTCATCTGAGGCTGTTGGTCCATAGAGCACATAGATTTCACCTCTGAGCCTCTATCCCCTTAAGTTCCTCTTGGAACAAACTAGTCAACTCCTCTTGTTGAGTGCCAGTTTGCTCCCTCTAGGCAGGTGCCAAGAATTAGAGGTCACATTTCCTCCAGCTGGCTCCCTCTCTCAGGGCCCCATCACTTCAGACTGGTTTCAGTTCCGCAGATGGAGTCAGTTATAAAAGTGCATCAATAAATGGAATTGGGGACAGATAAAATCCCCAGTGAAGAGAAGAGCTCTGTGTATGTGTGTGTGTGTGTAGGGGGTTGGTGAGTGGGAGGAAGGCTTTGCAGAGAGGGAGAGGGCAAAGGCCCTTGAAAGGGAGGGTGGCATGGGGCTGTCAGCAGCAAGAAAGGTGATTTAAAATCAATTTCCTGGCCAAGAAGAATCACCCTTGCCAGGGTGAAATATAATGTGAAATAGAAAAGAAAGGCAAGCTTGGGCCTTGCCATGATGTGCCTCGGGCCCTCCTCCTTATGAAGCAAATAAATAACCTTCTCTGTAAGGCAGCCAGGCCAGTTCCATTATCATAGCAGGGGCTGATGCTGGGAGTAGCAAGCTCTGGTCACCAGACTGGGGATGGTAGATTCAACAGGGACGGGAGGCCCCTGAAGGCTGCTCTGGCTCTAACTGTGAGTGGCTTTAGCATCAACCATCTTGGGTACCACACTGATTGTGAACCCATCTTTTAGTCTGCAGTTGTGATATTAGTATTCTTTTGGTTGAAAGTGATAGAAACCCAGTTAGATTAAGTAGACTCAAGTTACCAAATCTAAGGCCAGGCAGGGCAGAGCTGAGTGTCACACACTCAAATGCTGCTAGGACATGACTTCTGTTTCTCTGACATGTCAGCTGAATTCTCCCATGTGGGTTTGCTCCACCAGGTTGGGGGGCCATGACCAATGGCTCCTTCTGGACTCACAGGTCCAAGGTGTCATCACTGGAGAGGAAAATACACTATTGTCTTGGTTCTAATTTGAGTAGTCCTAGGGAAGGGCTCTGATTGGCCTAGCACAGACTCAAGGACTTTTCTGGAGACAGGTCCCATTAAAACTAAATGGTTGAGGTTAGGGGGAAGAATATGACACATGGTTTCCAGAAGAGAGAAGTGTGTGGATCTACAAACTGTGATGTCTGCCTCAATGCTGAGTTCTCACCTTAGCCCTGGGCCCACCAGAGCTCCCAGCAACAACGTCCTGCCCTTGGATCTTGAAAGTGTTGTCTATACTCCCTGCCTCTGCTTCTGCACTTCTCATCTTCTCCTCTGAACCTTGCACTTTCACTTCTGGTTCTTCCATGTCATGGGAAATCTGCCTTGAAGGTTATGATGAACTGGATTATGAGATGAAGTTCATGGTCTCGTCCCATCACCTAGGTCTTCCTGCAGGATGTGTGTGGTTATTAACTGCCTGCAGCTTTGGGAGCTTCTCCCATCCTTCTTGTGGCTGGGAAAGTGCGCTCTCCTGCTCTCCACCTACCTCTCTGACTCGTCCTCAGTTCCTCCTCTGGCTCTTCTTCACTGGCCCATCCCACAGTGACAGGGTTCCCATAAGGGCTTCCCTTTCCTTCATCTCAGCACTCCGCTTCGGCAAATTAGTCTCAGAGCTATGTTAACAGAAGCCTCATGAGAGAGATGATGTTTTTGTTCTGCAGACAGACCCCACCTATGGTCATATTCTTGGTCTGGGCAGCATATTTTTAAGGGAGCATTGCAAAATTAACACATGTTCAAGGTTCATAACCAGGGTAGCAAGGGACTCCATCCTAGGACATATGGGGGGAAACCACAGGGACTGGAAATATTTAACCTGGACAGAAGAAACATTTTGGGGCTGCTTCTAGAGAGTGGTCTGTTTCATCATTCTAGTGGTGGGATAGTTGTGGGCCTCAGAATAATGCCAGAAATGATGGGGTGGTTGATTTTATCTCTGTGTCCCCAGGGCTAGGCTTCAGTATTGGGATTAGGGCCTTGAATAGATGGGTGGGCTGTTCTGTATGAGAGAGAACTCCCCATTCTGGTCAGCCATGATTCAGGGAAATCGGACTCTCTGATACTTACAGCCCTTTCAATTTCTAGATCACGGCAGTTCACTGGCTCAGGGATAAAATTTTAGAGGAGGCCTGGGTCCTCTCCTGCTGAAGGGTGGAGTCCTTGAGCCACTCCACTCCTGTAGGTTGTACAGGTTCATTCTGTGACCCTGGAGAGATGCCAGTGCTCAACACCCTCCCCCACCCACCCACCCACCCTCAGGGAACCATCCTCTGTTTAGTCAATTGTTTTAATTGTATTGAGTCAGGCCTTACTAAAGGTCAGGCAGTGCTCTAGGTGTTAGGGACAGGCTTATGATAACGACAGAAACACCGACTTATGTGGTGCCTAGTCTGTGATTAGGAACATCAAGGTAAATAAATCACAGGAGCCTCCGTCCTTATAGAGCTTATACTCCAGCAGAGGGGACAGGCATTAGCAAGTAAAGATACTTTCATGGTGATAAATGGTATCATGAAAATAGAATTAAGTAATAGGAGGCATTGGAATGGGGGCTGGAGGATGCAGAGGGAGGCTCCGGGGAAGTGTTTTCAGGAAAAGGGGTCCCTGCCTAGAGGAGGTCTTGCCTCTTCGGTCCCTACTCCTAGGCTGACAGCTGCTCCTCCAGCCTCCAGCAGCCTGCTTTTGGAAGGGACCAGACTCCCATGGAGACCAATAAATAGGAAATTAGTTGAAAAAGTCTATACACACAGAAAACACTCAAAGACATAATATCCAAAGAGATGACGGTTTTTATTTGACTTTTTTTTTTTTTTTTTGTACCAGAAGGTTTACCTAAGTCTGTGTATATTGGTTGGGGGAGGGGACTGTGCACGACACTACAAGCTCACGCTAATCCTTCCCAAATTGTCACCCTACCCACTCACTTACTCTGGGGACCTTCTGAGCCTAAGGGACCCTTTCTGGAGGAGAGTCATGCACAGTGCCATGGGTACAGAGGGGATGTGGGAGCTGGCACGGTATCTGGAGAATTACTGGCATCGTCTGTCCACATTTAAAATTCAAGTTTATGGACTTTGTTTCTTTAGCCTGTGGTTTCCTTGTTGTGGAGCTTACATTTTTATTTGCAGGAATAAAAGTCAGTGGCAGCTGATGTGGCCCTCTGGATTTGGAGGCGATAACCATTGTGGGCAATGCAGCCTGGAAAATAATAATAATAATAAGCAGCAAAAGTGGAGAGAGCTCTGTGAAGGTGGTTGATGAACGGCTATAGACTCCATAATGCGTCCCCACCCTCCTCACCACCACCACCAACACACACACCCAGCTTTCCTGCAGCCCTGTGAGAGTCGCAGTAAAAAAATGCTGTAGATGGACAGATGGCTACAAAGGAAGGAAGCTTAGGAGCCATGTCCCAGAAGTCCTGCAACTAGGTAGAAGGCTAAAGTAGCTGCTGGGATGAACAGATGTACCTGAAACAAGGAGGAAAGGAGATGAGACTCTCTGAGTCTCTCAATACACAGGCTCTCAATAAATGATAATTCCATATCTTTCCTCTTACCCTTGGCTGAAAATGGAATGAGTGATGCTTTTTCAACAGAGAAAGGTAGAGAAACCCAAGGGGAAGCATCAGGCTTAGATCTGGCCCCTTCAGCTGCCCAATGGGAAGGATTTGAAGGTGCCACTGAAGGCTGGTGGGAATCCTCCCATCCCAACTCCACCTCCTCCACTTCTGGCTACACTGCCCTCCCAGCCCAGTGCTCTCTGCTCCCTAGTTCCTGGGCTTTTACTGCCTGTGCCAGCCTCTCCAAGTCCCATCTTTCTCCTATGTTCTATAGCCCCAGCCTGGCTGTGTGGGGGGTCTCGTTCACTATCTTGTGACCAGACACACCATTTCTTTCTTGGAGGAAACCTAACAATTTTGGGGCTCATTCCATGTGCAGATACTGTGTAAGTCATATTATGTCATTATTTTTTCTAATCCATAAAACAACCCTAAGAGGTAGGCACTGAGCTCTCTCCATCTTATAGAAGAGCAAACTTAGGTCCTAGAAGGCTGAGTGATTTTGCTGTGGGTAAATGAGAGAGGAGTCAAAATCCAGGCAGGTCAGACCCAATGGCTCAGGCTCTTTTTATGGCACCAGGTTGCCTACAAAGGAGATAAAGACACATGAACTCTGAAGGGCATTCTGCTAACAGACTGAGCTGAGTCCACCTGTCCCAGTAGGATCCTGGGCACCCTTCCCATCCGGTGCCTGGATCCTGGGAGCTTCTTGGTGAGAAACTACACTAAAGAGCGTTTGGTTGAATCTATCCTTCTACAACTTCTGTGATGAAAGGTCATTCAGCCTCTGCTTTGAACACTTGCAAAGACAGGAAACTCACTCCTCACAGCAGGCAGCATGTTGTAGTACAGTGGTTCTCAAGTCGTGGTACCCACAACAGCAGCTTCAGCATCACCTGCAAACTTGTTAGGGATGCAAATTCTCAGGCTGCACACCAGAATCAGAGACTTTGGGGGTGGGCCGAGCAACCTCTGCTTTCATAAGCCTTCTGGGTGATTCTTATGCTGCCCAAGGGGGAAACACACTGGCTGAGTGGAAAGGAAAATGGCTTTGGGGTCAGAGAGACCTGGGCTCATTGCCCTGGTACCTCCCATTCACATGACTTTGGGCAAGGAAGCTGGGAGGATTTTATAATAATTATATTTATTGAGCATTGTGGTAGACTGAACAATGCCCCCTTCTCTCCCAAAGATGTCCTTGTCTTAATCCCTAGAACCTGTGAACCTGTTACCTAATACAGCAAAAGGGACTTTGCAGGTATGACTAAGATAAGGATCTTGACATGAGAAAATTATCTGTGTGGGCCCAACTTAATCACAAAGGTCCTGGCAAGGAGAAGGCAGAAGGACTAAAGAGAAGAGAAGGCGGTGTGACCACTGGAACGGAGATTGCAGTGATGTGGCTATGAGGCAATGAATGCCAGCAGCCCCTGGCAGCTGGATGAGGAAAGGGGTGGGTTCTTCTCTGGAGCCTCCAGAGGAATCAGCCCTGCCAGCACCTTGATTTTATACTTCAGCCCTCCAGAACTGTGAGGCCGTAAATATCTTGTTTTAAGCCACTAAGTGTGATCATTTGTTACAGCAGCAATCAGAAACTAACACCAGCATTGGCTAGGTGTCAGGCTCTGTGGAAATGATAAAATGGGTTATCTGTTATTACCACTCACTCATTTAATCTTTACAGCAACCGTATCACCTGAGCACTGTTAGTAGGCCCTTTTCACCAATGATAAAATGAAGGTGCAGAGAGGTTAAGTGACTTGCCCAAGGTCATACAGCTCACAAGGGGCAGAGCCTGGATTTGATGTCTGGCCCTAAGCTTTGTCTCACATGGCCACTTCGCTCTTCATCTTGCCAGGACTGCCTCACCTCCTTTCACCTGTCTGCCCCTTCTCTATTCTCTGCAAATCTTCAATGCTTCCTTGTGGCTGTTTTCTTTAATCAGCAAAGCTCTGCTTGTCACTGGGGTAAAATTGTCCAAGTCGAAGCCTTGACCTCCTCTGAGCAGCCCTGTGCTCCTTTCTAACCATCTCCTCTCCAACAGGAACCTTAGCTTTGGGTCCTTTCCCGGAGGCTGGGCTCATCTCCCAGAGGTCCTGACTGTGGTTGTCCTCCTGGCAGGAGAAGGAACTGCAGCTCCGCTGTGGCGCTGGGCCTCTGAGCAGGTGGAGCCCTGTGACCAGCCTTGGGACAGGTGTCTGGAAGATATGCCCTTCCTGGCTGGGTGCCAGGCTCTCTCTGAGGTTCCCATCCACCCCACAGCGAGAACTACATTCTGGCTCTTGTCGCAATGTATACACGTATGTGGGCTGCATTTTATTCATGCCAGAATCTGACACATGGGCAGAATTTTTGTAGTAAGCATATGGCTAGGAACCCTCAGATGACGTGCTCAGTGGGAACACATCTTGAACCAAGATCTCGAGTGAAAACACAAGTCAGCAAAGAAATGAAGGCTGGGAAATGCACAGAAAAGCCCTTAGCCTTCAAATGTGGAGCTTCAGGTGTCTGTGTGTGTATAAGTGTGTGCATGTCAGAATATGGCTCAGTGTGTGTCCATGGGCGAATTGCATGACTACTTGTGTCTTGTGAGGTGTGGAAAGCCTGAGGGTTATTGTGAACCTGTGCGTGGGTGCATGGTTTCAGAGTAGGAGTGTGTGCATGGGTGAGTCTGAGTGTGTGTATATGAATGAATGCTGAGCATGGTTTCATGAATGCAGGTGAACATGTATCATGCGTGAATAGTGAGGGAGAATGAAGGGATGTGCATCTGGATTGAGAGCATCTGTGTGAATAATCAGAGGGTTTACGAGCCCGAATGTGAGCTTCCTGTGTGCGATGGTGTGAGCGATCGATCACATGTGCTCTGCATCTCAGCATGTGCTCCTGGTTTAGCAGGCTCAAGGTTGTCTCTGCGGCTCCTGTTTGCAGAGCCTGGTGTTTTATGACCGAGTCTCCCAGGTATAGTTTCGATGATGCCCCCAAAACGGGGCTGCTCGGCAAAATATCCCGACAGATGGTCACAAGTTTCTTGTATCCCAGTCCCACGGTTATGCAGCTGAATGTAGACCCTTCACTTGGCCAGAGTGCTCTTAAAAGTACCCCCACACCCCTCCCCAGGCCTTGTGCTCACCAGGCCCATGAGGGCTGCGCATCTCATCTCAGCTGGTGCCTCCCAGCAAGCAAGGAAATTCGGTCTTTATAAATTCCCTTTGGATTTGGTCACTGGAGCCTGGGCTTGGGGTTCTGTCCCTCCATTACTGCTGTCCAGTTTTGCAACTGTTAGCAACATACTAAACCGTTTTAGTATGTTGCAAACAGGCTGGACACAGCAAACCGTTCACATGTCTTTCAAACGGGAGCATTTTCTTTCTTTTGTAAATCTCATGCAGCGTTGGAGGTTGAAGCTGAGGGTGAGTTTGAGATATCCCAGGCAGGGAGTATGGAGTGGAAGAGATGGAAAGGGGTAAGTGATATATGCCCACGGGGGCAGTGATGGTTCCTCACAGTTTCAAACTGTGGTTTTAGTTTATACAGTGCCGTCGCATACATCATCAAACTCTATTTTCACAACAATCCTGGGAAATAGTGTTGTTTACGTTTTATAGATGACAAATTGGACGCCTGGAGAGGTTAAGTGACTTGTCTAAGTTCACACAGCTGTAAACTGCAAGGGCTGGATCTGAATTTGGGGGAACAGAACTCTGCCTTTGCATTAAAATGTGACATCTGAGTAAGGTCCCAGCCTTAGCTTGTAAAGTCATGGGTAACTTGTCCTGTCATCATGGTCTCCTTCCACAGACACGCCCCCACTCAAGCCCTGGTCTTTTCCTTCTATCGAATGTTTTCCTTGGGAATCTCTCCTTAGCCATTGTACTTTTGACTCCAGTTGAGGGCAAGTAAATCAAAACAAATAGTTGAGTCAGGAGGTATTGATGGAGTGCTCTGTGCCAGCTCATGGGGTGATATAAGAGAAACAATAATGTGTTCGTGATCCGTTAGAGAAGGCAAGCCTCAAACACCTGTCTCGTTCTTGCTGGGTGAGAGTGGGTAAGTCGTTTGCTCACTTACTCACTCCCTGACAGAGCCATCTGTTACTCGGGCTCTCCAGCTGCTACCCTTCCTACCTCTCATAACTGTTCGCAGCGTCCTCGCTCCACCTCCTGCGCAGGCACTCCCTGGATAGAGCCTGGCTAATCACAACACTGTGTTCACCTGCCCACAGGTGATTGGTGTAAGGATAGGCATGTGATGCAGGCAGAGGCAATGAGATGTAAGGAGTTTTGGCTGGAACTACAGGAAAGGGCATATTTGATTTCTGCCAGGTCAGAACTGTGATAGGATGGGAAGCAGGGGCTACTCCAGCCTTTTGCCTCCAGATGGAGTCTGAGAAGGGAGCCAAAAGCATGGGGAATACCCGTTCAGGGGTCTCCAAAACCAGGTAGGCTGAACCCGAAGGTGGCCTGTTAATTAGTGTGCAGGCTAAGCTGCTATAATAGAGACTGACATATACAATGACGTCAACAAAATACGTCTCCCGGGGACGGCAAGATGGCTCTGCCATCCTCCAGTCAAGGCTTCCATCTGCAGGTCCAAGGCAGCTTCTCCAGGACTTGTCTTTGCCTTGGTTGGCGGGAGAAAGGGAGCAGGAAAATTAAAAAAAAACCAAAACATTAAGTCAGCTTTATTATGGTATTATTTACATTCAATAAAATTAACCTATTTTAAGTCCTATGACTGTTGACAAATGTGTACTATGGTGTAACCACCACTACAATCAAGATATAAAACATTTCCATCCTTTAGAGTCAGCCCCTCCCCCTCCCCAAGTAACAGGAACCTGTTCTCTGTAAGAAGTTTTGTGTTTTTCAGATTTCATATAGATGGAGTCGTGCAATATGTGTTATTTTTTGTCTAGTTTCTTTGACTTAAAATAGAGCTTTTGAGATTCAGCCACATTGTTGTGTGTATCATTCATTGTCCCTGTTTATTGCTGACAAATGCTTTATTTATAGATCTGTAAGTTATGTTCCCACTCACCAGCTGATGGTCATTTAGGCCATTTCCAGGTTCTGTCACGCATAAAGCTGCTACAAACACTTGAGTAGAACTCAGGTGTGGATCCATTTGCTTTCATTTAATTGGGTAAATACCTAGGAGTACATGTGCTTGGTCATAAGTTACCTGTGTGTTTAAATTGTAGAATACTGCCATACCTTTTCCCAAAATGGCCGTAGACTTTTGTATTTCCATCATCACTCTATGAGCGTTCCAGTTGCTCCACATTTTTGTCAGCAGTTTATGTTTTCAGTTTTTAGAAGTTATTGTGGTGATCTGTGCTATTCTAACAGGTATGCAGTGCTGTTTTGCGGTTTCATTTTAATTTCTGTACAAGAAATTGCACTAGCATCTTTTCCTGTCCTTATTTGCTGTCCATGTATCCTTTGTGTTCACATCTTTTTGCTGTATACAAAAAATAAGACTCCATGACTGTCTCATCTCATGTATAAAAATTTACTCAAAATGGATCATATAAACTTTCAGCTGTTTCAGCACCATCTGTTAAAATACTATTGTGTCTTCATTGGATTTTCTTGGCACTTACGTTAAAAATAAATTGATGTTACAGGCACGGTCTATTTCGGGACCCCCTCGTGTTTCCTTGTTCTATGTGTCTCTATTTACAACCACAGCTTTTGATTAATGTAACCTTATGTTAAGTCTTGAAATTAGGTAGTGTGAATCCTCCAGCTTGGCTCTTCTGTTTTTGGTTATTCTATTTCCTTTGCTTTTCTATGTAAATTTTAGAAAGACTGTGTGGATTTCCACAAAATTATTCTGAAATTGTGTTGATCTGTTGATCAGTTTGAGAGAAATAAAATCTTCATATTGAATCTTATAATCTATAAACATGCTATATCTTTCCATTTATTTACATCTATTTTGATGTTTTTTATCAGTCTTTTGTAGTTTGCAGCATGCAGTTTTGCACATATACTGTTAAATTTATAGTTAAGTATTTTAGATTTTATGGTGTTATTGTAAATGGCACTTCAAAAATATAATTGCTATTGTTAGTTACTAGTATATAGAAGTATGATTGATTTTTGCCTATTTTCCTCATATCTCATGAGCTTGCTAAACTTGCTTATTAGTTGTACTAACTAGTGTTTTATTAGTAATTTTTGGATATTATGCATACATAAATAATCTGTATATAGTTTTATTTCTTCTCTATTATTATTTCTCTTATTTATTTGTTCGCTTTCTTATTTTGCCTTATTTCACTGGCTAGAATCTTCAGTATGATGTTGAAAAAAAATTGTGAGAATGGCCATTCTCACCTTGTCTATAATTTGAAAGGCAAAGCATTCAATCTTTCAATGTTAAGTATGATGTTAGTTTTCAATTTTTCATAGATGACCTTTATGATAAATGTTGAAGAAGTTCTCTTTGATTCCTAGTCTGCTGAACATTCTTTAAAAATCAAGAATGGATGTTGAATTTTGTCACACGCTTTTCTGAATCTATTGGAATGATCATAGTGCTTCTTTTTTTAATTGTTGTGCTATTATAGTTGTCCCAATTTTCCCCGTTGCTCTCCCCTACCTTGCTCCCCACCCCTCCACCCCACTCCCACAGTCAATCCCCACCCTATTGTCCATGTCTATGGGCCACTTATATCTGTTTGTTGATTAGACCCTTCCCCATTTTTCCTCCCTTATTTCCCTCTCCCCTCCCCTCTGGTCACTGTTGGTGTGTTCCTTGTTTCCATGCCTCTGGGTCTGTTTTGCTCATTTGTTTATTTTGTTCATTAGGTTCCACTTACAAGTGAGATCATACGGTATTTGTCTTTCACTGCTTGGCTTATTTCACTTAGCATAATACTCTCCAGTTCCATCCATGCTGTTGAGAAGGGTAGGAGCTCCTTCTTTCTGCTGCGTAGGATTCCATTGTGTAAACATACCACAATTTTTTGATCCACTCATTTACTGATGGATATTTAGGCTGTGTTTAGCACTTGGCTCTTGTAAATAATACTGTTATGAACATAGGGGTGCATAGGTTCTTTTAGTGTTTCAAGATTCTTAGGGTATACTCCCAACAGTGGAATCTCTGGGTCAAAAGGCAGTTCCATATTCAGTTTTTTAAAGGAAATTCCACACTGTTTTCCACAGTGGCAGCACCAGTCTGAATTTCCACCAATAGTGCACTAGGGTTCCCTTTTCTCCATGTCCTCACCAGCACTTGTTGTTTGTTGATTTGTTTATGATGGCCATTTTGACAGATGTGAAGTGGTATCTCATTGTGGTTTTAATTTGCATATCTCTGATGGCTAGCGATGTTGAGCATCCTTTCATATGTCTCTGGGCCCTCTGTATGTCCTCCTTGGAGAAATGTCTGTTCAGGTCTTTTATCCATTTTTTAATTGGATTGTTTGTCTTCCTGGTGTTGAGTCATATGAGTTCTTTATATATTTTGGAGATCAAATCCTTGTCTGAGGTATCATTGGCAAATATGTTTTCTCATACAATTGGTTCCCTTTTCATTTTGATGATATTTAGTCTGTTGATATGATGAATTATATTGGTTGACTATTAAACCAGTCACACTGCTGGGATAAACTTCACTTGGTCGTAATGTATTATCTTGTTATACATTGCTGGATTAGACTTGTTAATATATTAAGGACTTTGGTATTTACAATTATGAAGGATATTCTCCTATAATTTTCTTTTCTAGTAATATCTTTGTCATATTTTGATATTAGGGTAATGATGGTCTCATAGAATGAGCTAGAAAGTATTTTCCCCTTATTTTCTGAAAGAATAGTAAAGGATTGATACTATTTCTTCATGCAGTGTTTACTAAAATCAAAGTGAAGCCATTTGGACCTGGAGTTCTCTTTGACGTGAAGTTTTTAACTACAAATTCCAATTCTTTAATACAATAATGTTTTTCAGAATACACATTTTCTTTTGAGTTAGCTTTTGTAATTTGTGCTTTTCAAAGAATTTCTCCATTTCATCTAAATTGTTAGATCTATTGGCATAAAATTGCTCATAATATTATTTTATGCTCTTAATGTGTCTAGTGTCTATAGTAATTCCCTCTCTTTCATTCTTGACATTAGTAATTTATGTATTTACTACCTTTTTCTTGATCATTGTAACTAGAGTGTATTAATTGTATTTATCTTTTAACCAAACATATTTTAATTTCATTGATTTTTCTTTGTTTTATTATTTATTGATTTTTGCTTTTTTGTTAGTATTATAATATCTTGAGCTAGTGGCTTAGATTGTTTAATAAGACCTTTCATCTTTTCTGATATAAACTGCTCTCTATACACTTCTTTATTTGCATTCCATATATTTTGATTTTTGTGTTTTCATTTTAATTCAGTTCAAAATAATTGCTAATATCCCTTGTGATTTATTATTTGACTGATGTGTTATTTAGATGTGTTGTTTAGTTTCCAAGTAGTTGAGGTTTTACAGGTGTTTTCTCTTACTGATTTTTAGTTTAATTTTAGAATGGTCACACTCCTGTGCCTTTGAACTTATCATATATGTTTTGTGGCACAGAATATGGTCTATGTTTGTCAATATTCACTGTTCCTTGAAAGGAATGTATATGCAGCTGTTAAATGGAATGTTTAATAAATGTCAGCTAAGTCAAAGTTTTGGTGGGGTTAAAATTTTACTGCCTCTTTTGTGGTCTACTGATTCTTTCACATGATCAGAATGGTATGTCGAAATCTTTAACTATAATTGTGCAGTTGTCTTTTTCTCATTTTAGTTACATCCATTTTGCTCCAAGTATTTGGAAGCCTATTTTCAGATAAAATATTTTTATAATTTTATTTTATTTCCAATCTTGAATTGGTAGCATATGGCTGTGTTTTATTTTGTTTTACCAATTGCTTTAAGAGTGTACATATTGAAGAGATTGAGATGTACAGATTGGTAGTTACACAACAGACTTGGGGATGTAAAGTACAGTATAGGAAATATAGTCAATAATGTTGTGATAACTATGTATGGTTCCAGTTGGTTACTGCAAATATCAGAGGGCACACTTTGTAAAGTACATGATTGTCTAACCACTTCACAGTATACCTGAAACTATTACAAAATATTATTGAATGTAAACTGTAATTAAAACAATTTAAAATGTGTTTTAAAATTTAAAAGTGTATTTTATTGATATAGTATAGGCTGTCTTTAAGTTATATTATTTAACTTTGCACATAAAGAACCCTTGGCCATGTGCTACAGTTGTCACATGTTTTAGTATTATGTGTAATAAAAGCCATAAGTGAATTTTTAATGTTTTTGCTTTAAACAGGCAATTATCTTTTACAGTGACTTAAAAATAATTTTTAAAAATATTAAATAGTTAAAAGTATTTTATTTTATTTTATTTTATTTATTCTAAAGATTTTATTTATTTATAGAGAGAGGGGAAGGGAGGAAGAGAGAGAAGCATCAATGTGTGGTTGCCTCTCAAGTGCCCCCTATTGGGGACCTGACTCACAACCCAGGCATATGCTGTGACTGAGAATGGAACTGGTGACTCTTTGGTTCACAGGCCAGCACTCAATTCACTGAGCCACACCAGCCTGGTCCAAGTATTTTATATTTATCTTGGTATTTACCATTCCTGGGGCTCTTCATTCCTTTGAGTAGATCCAGATTTAATTCTGTTAATTTCCTTCAATCTGAGGGCTTTCTTTAGTATTTTTTAGTGGTCATAAGTTAGTGGTAATTTTTTTATGCTATTGTATAACTGGAAAGCATTTATTTTACTCTTCCTTTAGAGAGATACTTTTTCTAGGTATAGTGACATATTACTTCTTTCAGTATGTTAAAGATGCCTTTCCACTGTTGCATAGCTTGCATTTTTATGTTGAGTAGTTTGCTGTCACTCTTATCTTTGTTATTGCATACATAATGCCTTTTTTCCCCCATGGGTGATCTTAAGATTTTCTCTTTTTCACTGATTTAAGCATTTTAATATTATGTACTTTGGTATAGTTTTCGTTATATTTCTTTTTCTCATTGAGCATCCTGATATATTGATTTGTCATCAAATTAAAAAAGTTAACAATTATTTTTTAAATATAACTTTTCTGCCCTGCCCTCTCATTTTTTTTTCTTTTGGTGAGTCAAAAATGTTAGCTTGCTTGCTATTTTTCACAGATCACTGATTCTTTTGTTTTTATTTTTAACTTTTTTTTCTTTCTGTGCTTCATTTGAGATACTTTTTACTGTTATATCTTCAAGTTCACTAATTTTTTCTGCAGTCTAATTTGCTATTAATTCTAGTCATTTTACTTTTTATTTAAGATACTATAATTTTCATGTGTATAATTTCATTTGAGTTTTTCTATCTTGCATTTCTTTCCTATGTACATTTTATTTGATATCTCTGGGCATATTTATAATATTAATAACAGCTATTTTAAGGTTCTTCTAAATCTATAATATGTTGTCATTTCTGGGTTTTTTTGCCATTGATAGGTTTTTCTCCTGGTTATGAGTTATCGGTATATTTATTTTATTATTTACATGCCTGATAATTTTTTACTGGATTCTGGATTTGAGTATATACACTATTGAACATCAGATTTTGTTATTTTCTTTTAGAAAGTTTTGGACTTTTCTTGCTGCAAATTTAAGTTATTGAGGATCAATTTAATCCCTTTCCATAGTAGCTTTTATCTAGGACTAATTTAATCTTACAATGAAGTACTCAACCTACCAAGGATTCTACCCATGTTCTCTCTACTCTGGCTTTGGGGAATGTGAATATTCTCAGCCCTATGTGAGATCTGACTTTTTTTTTTTTTTTGCCTGCCAATTACTAATTGTACTTTTTCTGGCCTTGAGGAGTCTTACCCCATGGATTCAAAGAGTAGTATTCAGCCAGAGATTTAAAAGAACCCTCTTGTCGATACCTGGATCTCTCTCTCAGTACAGCTTTCTCTTTTCTGGTACTCTGCCCTAAAAATTCTAGGTGCTTCAGCAGGCTTAATCTCTGTTACATCTCCTTAACTTGGAAAGACCACTGGGTTGTTTGATTGTCCCTCCTTACACTATATTCTGGGAACTGCTTCCAGACAGTAATCCAGAGTCACCATTGTGCTAACCTAGCTTCTTTTCCTTCTGTCAGCGACCACAGTCTTATGGTGTCTTATGTCCAATGTCTGGTAAAAGTTGTCTTATTGAATACATTTTCTTTTTTAGTTGTTTATGGTAAAAAGGCAATTTCTGTATAAAAAAAGTAAAAATCCCTCAGGGGAAAAACTTTAAAGGGCAAGCTCAGAGGTTGTTTATCTTATGTCTACCAATATTTGACTATTAGAACTTAGTCATACAGCAACATCTAGTTATAAGAAGGGCTGAGCAATGAAATTTAGTTGATTGGCCATGTGTCCAGATAAAACTGCATTACTATGGAGGAAGAGGGAACTGTATGTTATGATAATTCTTGTATTTTCAGTTATGTGCATTTGTTTATGTTTGGAGTTCCATTCCTTGTAAATTGTGGGTCCTGGCTGAGAGTTGATTAATAGACAGAGGGAAACATATATTAAAAAATGAGGAGACATTTAATATTTTACTTAACCTCTTTGAAGCCTAGTTTTTCTATCTGTATAAGTGGGATATGTTATTACTCATGTCTCCAGTTTGTTCCTGGGTTTAATGACTTCATGAATGAGAAAGTACTTTGTAAACTGTCTCATACTAGACAACCATAAATCATATTCATCAATTTCTCCAGCCCCGAAGTTTAGTTTATTTTTTCCCCTAGTATACACTCTTAAAACATCTGGTACTTGTTCCTATAGTTTATCTCAACTGTAATAAATATTCATTTACATAATTATTTGTTTCCAGATTGTATTCCCCAATAGAGGGAAAGGTGCACAGGATTCTCAGAACTTGCTATTTTTCTTGCTCACAGCTTTATCCCCAGCCCATTGCGCAGTGACTGGCATTTACTGAGCTCCTAGTGAGTGTTGAAGTGAATAAATGACAGCTATGTAAGATACAACATTGTCCATGGAGAACTCAAGGCTCCTCTACAGACCCTACTTCTCACTCAAAGAAAGCTCAGGAGAAGATGTAAAGATATTTATTGGGTTAGAATGCTTGGAAGCCTGTGGGAAGGAGGCACACAATAGTTTTCCAAGACAGTAGATTAGGATTAAAATCAATGGCATACTTTCTGAGTATATGACCTCTCTTTGGCTTTTCCTGGGAGTATTTATTTTCTGTGGAGCTGGTACACAAAGATGGACCTAGAACTGCCTCCTGCTTGAAGGATGTTACCATCCTGACAGAGGCTCTTGGGATCCAGGGCTTGGGGAGGCAGTTTGTTTGTTTGTTTGTTTGTTTATTTTTAGGTTCTTCTGAGTGGTAAGAGTGTGAGGATGAGGACCACAGTCAAGATTAAGCTCCAAAGCAAGGGTGTCCAACCTGTGGCCCACAGGCCACATGTGGTCCAGGATGGCTATGAATGTGGCCCAAAACAAAATTGTAAATTTACTTAAAACATTATGATTTTTTTATGATTACATGTCACAATGTATTTAATGTGTGGCTCAAGACAACTCTTCATCTAGTGTGGCCCAGAGATGCCAAAAGGTTGGACAACCCTCATTATGGGATGTGTGATGATTTTAGGAATATGCCTTCTCCCTGAATTACCTGTTTCTCCCTCTCTATCTTATATCTCCTATTTACAAAACTATCTGTACCCCAGTCTCCCTCTAGTTACTGTTCTATTTACCTTACTGCTTTTTACAGCAAGCTTCTTTTTAAAAACTTTATTTTTCAATTACAGTTGATGTACAATATCACATTAGTTTCAGGTGTACAACAGACCTTACAAAGTTATAACCCTGATAAGTCAAGTACCTACCTGACACCATACATAGTTATTACAGTATTATTGACTATATTCCTATGCTGTACTTTACATATCCATGACTTTTTATAACTGGAAATTTATACTTCTTGATCCCTTTCACTCTTTTCAACCTCCAACCCCCTCCCATCTGGCTGCCATCAATTTGTTCTCTTACAGGAAACTTGATTCTGATCAAGCCTCCATATCCTCATTTTTCCTTCTTTTCAACCTTGCACCCACCAGCATTCTTCCCCCACCCTCAACTGCAATGGCTTTTGTCAAGGTCATCAGTAAAATTCAATGGCCAATTTTTGTTCTAATTTGTCCTTTAAGCAATATCTGTCACATTGGATTCTCTCTCCTCATTGAATCACTTTTTTTTGCTGCCTTCCATGATGCCACATTTGCCTTGATTGGTTCGTCATTCTCTCTCTTGCCTTTAAATGTTGGAACATCCCAGAGTTATGCTTTTTCATTTCTCTACTTATATGCTCTTTCTAGGTGACCCCATCCAGTTCCATAGATTTAAATTTTACCTAAGTGCAGATAACTCAGAAAGCTTTACTTGAGTCCTGTCCTTTTCCTGGAAACCTAGACTCCTATATTCGACTGCCTACATATCCAAATGGATGTTTAATAAAAGCATTTCAAACTAAAAGTGGTCCACACAAAACCTTTCTTTTGTCCCTCAAACTTGCCTTCTACTTTTTCTCCATCTTAGAAGATGGCAGTGTATCCCCCAAGTTGTTAATGTCCCAAATCTAGGTGTTGTCCTTCACTCCTTTTTTCTTCACCTCTCAAATCCAACTAATTAGCAAGTTCTGCAAACTCTACCCTTCATCTGTTTTTCTCCATCTCTAGTAGTTTCTGTAGTCAAGCCTCTTTCATTTCTCGGTCTGGATATTACAATAGTCTCATAACCAGTCTTCTTGGTAGCCAGAATTAGATATATGAAGTAAAAATTTGACCATGTTCATCCTCTTTAAAAATTCTTCTACATCTTTCCATAACGTGAGTATTACACTTGACATTTTATCCTGGTTTTCAAAATTTCATGTAATATGAGCCCTGCTTACCTTCTGAGTGCACCTCACACCACTCTCCTCTCCCCCTTTCCACTGTGTTCTCACCACACTGGTTTGATTTCTGTTCCTCTGATTTGCCAAACTGGTTCCCACTTTGGGGCATTTGCACTAACTGTTCCCTCCGCCTGGAACAACATCTCCCCAGTCTTATCATGACCGGTTCCATCTCCCTTTCTTACCTTAATCTAAATGTCAACAACTTAGAGAGCTCCATCAACTATAGATTAGTCATTTGGTTTCTATCCTATCACTGAGTTTTACCTTTCTGCATAGCATCTTTTTGCTGACATTGATGTTGCCATTTTTTTTTGGTCTCCCTTCTCCTTCCCAGTAGATTATAAATTTGAGAGTAGGGACATTATCTCTCTTGCTCACTGCTATAACTTCAGTACTTAGAAGCACTCATGACACAATAAATGCCTGCTCAGTGTATTAATAAAATCAGACCGTTCATTTGTTTTAGGGTAGTTTGCCCAAGTCTGCCTATACCTAGTCAAAAAAGCTTCTCATCACAACTGCTGGTCCAGCTGAACTCAACAGAAGATTATAATAAGGTCCAGAGCCATTAATAAAGACCACACAATTTTGGTGATTTATGAGCTTTTTTTTTTTTGCCTCCTGTACCAACCTACAGCAGCACTAGGTATCTGGTGGGAAGATTTGAGGCCTCATATCAATGGACATCTAGCAGAATCAGCAAGATTTAGGTCCCTGGTTCCTTGTCCTCCCACCCCAGTCCCTGACTACCTCCATGACTGTACTCATCTCTGTTAGAATTATCTACATTAATAGTGTTGGAAATGCAGTGGATGATCAGAAAAGGGAAATATTAGCCTTGCTTGCAATTTTCACGGGTTGCAGCTGGGCTATGGTAGGATTAAGTTTAGGACAAGGCGGAGAGTGCTGACAAAGGTGTGGTAATGGGAAAAGTAGAGCACTTCTGCCGGTGAGTAAGAAGACTTTGGAAATACCTGGTAACACTGAATAACATTTTAAAGGTTTTGGGTGTGAGATTTGGGAACATCGGGTATAATTGAGCCATGTGCAATACTTGATTTCCTTTAACAGTCTCTGAAAATCTAAAACAACTTATTATTATTATTAATTACTTAAAACATCATAGAATTTGATAGACTCAGGGGGACCCAGGGTCTCATTTCATTAATCTTATAAGAAGAAGTGTTACCATGAGTGCATGCACAGAGACAAAGGCCATGTGAGGACACAGCAAGAAGAAAACCACATGCCAGACAAGGAGAGAGGCCATGGGAGAAACCAAACCTGCTGGCACCTTATCTTGGACTTCTAGCCTCCAAACCTGTGAGAAAATAAATGTCTGTTGTTTAAGGCACCTAGTCTGTGGTATTTTGCTGTGGCAGCTTGAGCTGACTAAAATGCAGTATTTGTACACCTCAGATAACAGTGAAAGCTCTTTGTAAAATTCTGTTATTCAAGCGCGGCTCTAGTTTCTTCAACTACTCCCTATTAGAGCAGCAAAGCCCATTAGAGGAAGGATAATGACTAGAACAGAACATTATACCACCATGAAGCATGGTGAGTGCTGGCCACAGCAATGGGACTATCACCTTACATGTTATATAAATATTATTTTCAAAATAGTACAACTAAAGACAGTGCTTTGGCAGCTTTTGGCTCAGATTAACTTATAAGGCAACTTAACTCACTCATAGGGTTTTCCACTAATCCATTGGTTTTGTGTATTAAATGCCTGACTTACCATTGGGCTTGTTAGATTTAATCATGTTGGATTTGCCCCATTTTTAAAGGCATCCAAATACACTCACTATCTGCCCAACTGCTTATTACCAGAAAACCAATGCCCTGCTTCAGACAGTTCACAAAGATGTTGACTGTGAGGGAGTCAAGACCTGAACTTGATATCATGAATGATAACAATAACATATCTATATAGGACTTCACAGTTTATAGATTTTTCTATCAGTTTGGGGATCCTGGAAAAATAGGAAACGAGTTTCTATCTTTCATGACCTTTCTTTAAGAGTTGCTCAGAGTGCTGGAGAGAAACTGGGAATCAGGAATGCTAATCCTGGCTTTGAAGCCACATAACCTCTCCCAGCTTTGATGTCCACCTAGGAGCGAAGGACAAGACTGGATGATCTCCAACATCACTGTATCTTCAGTACTTTCCACCCTGGATGGCCACATAGCATGCACTCATCTTCATATAACAGATCTACAGAAATATAAAGACCTACATATATACAAAGTTCCTTTCAGGCCAAACATCCCTGGTTCCTAAACCGCCCCCCCCCAAAAAAAAACCAAACTCCCCAACTCTGTGTTTGGCAAATCCAAGCTGATTTCCAGGGTTTTTGTTCTATCTCCAAAATATTCATAAAACTATTCACTAGGCGATAGTTTAAAGAATCCACCTTTTCTAGAGTTACTGCCTTTCCCCACCTGCAGCCATTCTTCTTTTACCTTATAGAAAACTAGCAGTGGTTTAGTGACTGCATCTGCAAGTCTCCCCAGGACTGTGGGGTGCAATTGCTTCAGCAGAATCTTTTTGGCTCCGCAAGAGCAGCCAGGTGCTCTCTTGCTCCCTGTTCACGCATCATGAGTTCCCCTCTCAGCTTTTTAATCTGCACATTTGACATTCATGTCTGCCATATCTTTATTCAAGGTGCCAATAAAAATGCATTATGTATGACTCGGTCTGCTCAGAAAATGATCATGTTTTGTATATTTAGGTATGTAAAAGCTTATAAAGAGGCAAAAAATTGGGGGGAAAATGTGTTATTTCTTGATGAACCAAAAATCTTCAGAAAAATGATATTTTGGTTTCATGTTTCTCTGTCAACCCCCTCCCCACCCAAATCTCCACATTTGAATATAGAGCATAGAGTGCCTGGTATAAGGTCAGGCAGAAGTCACCTGGAAAACCAGGCCAAGACACTCAGGTTAAATACAGTGGGAGAGGGTAACCACTTGCAGTTCTTAAGCAGAGATGTAATGCAATGGTGGCATGTTTTCTATTTGTCTTTAGATGCCTCTGATCAGACCAGGAAACTGCTCTCCTAAATTTCTACAGCCAAAACAGATGTACATTTTGGCACTTGCTATTTCTTTGTTGAGTAGCAGAAGACTTAAAAGCAGTTTTTTTTTCAAAGCAGTGTGTGTATGTGTGTGTGTGTGTGTAATCTGTTACAACACAGATTAAGAGGACCCACCCTCAGAGTTATTGGTTTCATAGGTCTGAGGGGGAGCCTGGAAATTTGCATAGTTAACAAATTCCAAGGTGGTACTGATGCTGCTGGTCCAGAGGTACTGGAAGAACCACTATGTTAAAGAATCACTTATGAGTCTTCCCTGGAACTTTCTTTATTAATGAGATGTATGCAGCAGTATGGGGCTCATGAAAGACCACTGAGAATAACCACATCTTCTTTGCCCATGATGGGACTCAAATGTTCACCTTGGCATAGACCCAGACTTTTTTTCTGGGGATGCTTGCCTTTAAAAGGGGGAGTTTTACAGGGAAAAAACAGTGGAATTTGATCACATGATCAATCTACAGAAGACTGAAGTTCCCCTTCTCAATTGAATGGGCCACTTCATAGATATAACATTCACCAGATCATCTCCATCATCTCAGGATGTTGAAATTGTCCTGGGACGAATTCAGATTAAATACCAGGAAAAAAACTACTGATAATTAAAACTGCAGAATGCACTCAGGAGACACAAAAGCAATATTGGCATCTCTTCTTTGGGCAATAATTGGAAACAAATTAGATTTTCCTCAATGTAGACTAAATTTGGGTTGTGGAATTGGAAAGAACATGGTTTGAATAATTTTTCTGTCTTTTACTTTTTGAAGATAATTTGCCTTGGTTAAGTCATTTAACTTTTCTAAGTTACTGCTACTGTATGCATAAAATAATTACCTGGGATTATCTGGGCTTTTGTAAAGTTTAAGCAGGATAAAGGGTGTGAACTGTGTAGCACCTTGCTTGGCTCATAGTAGGTGCTCAGTTAATGTTAATAATCTCCCTTCTAATGCTTTCTCCTTCATGTGATAGAGTTCATTTTTCCATTGAACATTATAATTATTTCAAAACATAGGAGGAAGGAAAACCAGTAGGAAGGGGAGAGTTATTTTTAGAGTCAGCGCCATCACTGCCAATTTGGAGATTAAACTTTCTTGGTGGTTTGAGAACATCAGCGTGGCAAGGGATTTACCTACAGACTTCAAGAGAAATTGACTCTGTAGGGGCCAACTGGTTCAGTGTTGTGTGCTCCAGGAACCAGCTTTCCGCTGGCAGAGGGGAGCCGGCAATAAGTGTGCTGGGCTTCAGCACCCTGGACAGGGCACCAGAGGCCCAGGTTTCTCAGAGGGGTGCTCACTATGCCTGGGTAATGATCCGTGACAGTCTTGTTAATGGCTTTAGGGTTTCTCACATTTCTGTAATTATTCCATCATTTGGAAGTTTTGAGTTTCTAATTATTAGGCGCAAATTAAAATACTCTCTGTAATTCATTTCCCTCCAGGCTTTGAACTTGTGATGCTAGTTCCTGTCAGGTTATTATGCTAGTAAACAGTGGATAATAATAGTTTCAGTCTCCTTTCTTATCGTTTCTCTATGTATTTTACTTCCAGGACTTCCTTTTTGCCTTCCGTTGTCTAAATTATTACAGCGATGTGATGTGCCCAGTGATAAATGCCAGATGTGTTTTCTACTAAGCTTAGCCCCTTAGTCTAGGGTAAGGTTTGCAGCCCTTGCTGCATGTTAAAATCACCTCAGGAGCTCTTAAAATGCCTCCCCAGGCAATTCCCCATCCAAGGGTATGTGATTTAATTGGTCTTGGGTGAGGGATGAGCATTGGTATTTCTTAAATATTCCCAGTGCTCTAATGTACAACCAGGGTTGAGAACCACTGATCTAGAGATGAACCTTTGTATCTTCTAATGCCCCTCACCTCTATCCCTGGAGTTGATCTCAACTTCTACTCATGAGTCTGTTGGGACAAAGACTGAACCCAATTTCTAGCTTATTAATTTCCAGCATAGACAGCATCAAGCCCAGCATTGCAATCTCATCTTCTCCAAAAGTAGAGTGTAGATACTAGCTTCCCTATTTATTTCAAAAAGTTTATCACAAGAATTAAACACAATAATGTGAAAATCAAGAATTGCAAATGAAAATACTTAATATTAACATGTAGTTGAAAGATCCTAGAAAAACAAAAGAAAGGACCTCAATTCTGGCACAGACATTCTAGAACTCATTTAGTGAAATTAAATGTAAACATGCCCTGTGACCTGGCAACTTCACCGTTGTGAATATATTCAGAAAACTTCAGGCACAGCTTCATTTTGGAACATGGACAAAGTTGTTCATAGCAGCATCATTGATGATAGCAGAGAATTTTAGGCAATTAAGATAGTTCTCACTAAAAAACTGAAGCAACATACAGATTTGATGCATTTCCTATCAAAATACCAATGGCATTTTTTAGCAGAACTATAATAAGTAATCTTAAAATTTGTATGGAACCACAAAAGAACTCAAATACCTAGAGCAAAGTTGAAAGTATCATGCTCCCTGACTTCAAACTATACTACAAAGCTATAGTAATTAAAACAGTATGGTACTGGCACAGAAACAGACACATGGATCAATGGAACAGAATAGAGAGCCTAGAAATAAACCCACACTTATATGATCAATTAATCTACAAAGGAAGCAAGAATATACAATGGGGGAAAAGCAGTCAATTTTATCAATAAATGGCATTAGTAAAATTAAACAGCTATATGAGAAAAAAGAAAAGAAACTGGACCACCTTCCAATACCACATAAAAAAGTAACCTCAAAATGGATTAAAAACTTAAATGTAAGACCGAAATCTACAAAACTTACAGAAGAAAACACAGGCAGTAAATGCTTTGACTTGGGTCTTAGAAATATTTTTTTATGTGTGTCTCCCCAGGCAAGGGCAACAAAAACAAAAATAAACAAAGATGCAATAACATCAACTGAAAAGCTTTTGCACAGTGAAGGAAACCACTAACAAAATAAAAATGCAGCCAACTGAATGGGAGAAGGTATTTGCAAATGATATCTCCTATGAGAGGTTAATATCCAAAATCTGTAAAAAAACTCATAGAACTTAACATTATAAAATCAGATTAAAAATGAGCCTCAATAGACTTTTTTTTCCCCAAACAAGACATACAGATGGCCAACAAACACATGAAAAGAGACTCACATGAAAACATCACTAATGATCAGGGAAATGCAAATTAAGACCACAGTGAGGCATCACCTCACCTGTCAGATTGGCTATTGTCAAAAAGACAGTAAATAACAATTGTTGGTGAGGATGTGGAGAAAGGAGAACAGTCATGCACTGTTGGTGGGGTTGCAAGTTGGTGCAGCTACTATGTAGATTTCTCAAAAAATTAAGAATAGAACTACCATATGACCCAGCAATTTCATGTCTAGGTATCTTTCTGAAGAAAACAAAAACATTAATTTGAAAAGATATGTGCACTTTTATGTTCACTGCAACATTATCTACAATACCAAGATATAGAAGCAACCTAGGCATCCATTGATAGATGAATGGATAAAGATGCATTACACATATACAATGTAATATTACTCAGCCTTAAAAGAGGAATGAAATCTAGCCACTTGTGATAACAAGGATGAACCTAGAGGATGTTACACTATGTGAAATAAGTCAGACAGAGAAGGACAAATACCACATGATTTTACTTATATGTGGAATTAAAAACCAAAACAAATAAACAAGCAAACAAACAAAATAGACATAGACTCATAGAGAATAAACTGATGGTTACCAGAGGAAAAGGGGGAAAAGAGGAGGGCAAAAAAAGTAAAGGGGAGTAAGACAAATTTCTGTTTATAAAATAAATGTTATGTGAATGTAATGTAAGGCACAGAGAATATAATCAATAGCACAACTTTGTAAAGTGACAGATAATTACTAGACTTAGCATGGTAGTTACTTTGTTAGATATATAAATGTTGAATAACTATGTTTACACCAGAAGCTAATCCAATATTGTATGTTAACTATATATTAATTAAGATTGATAAGCAAAATGTAAAGGATGTATTGATGAAATATAGTACAGAAGTTAGAATAACAAAATGGGTATATACACAGCAACATGACTAGAACTGTAAAAAAAGAGTGATGAAGGAAAAAAGCATGAAATCTGTAGCACAATGCCACTTATGTACATTTAAAACAAATTTATTCCCAAAGCAATATTACAGATTTTTCATGGATGCATTCCTATCCAAGGACATTTACTAAACATAGTGTTGTCAGTGCTTACGGGAAATTGGACTGGGGAGTGGGGGTGAAGGAGACAAAAATCTAGCAAGAACAGAACTTTAAAGAGGCAGATGCTGATGATATGTGCTGTGAACCAAGGAGTATGATTAGCTTAGCCCTCTGCTCCTTCTGAACACAGAACAAGAAAGCAAGAGAGAGGGAGGAGGAGTGGGCCCTGACTGGTTTACCTGTAGGAGCAAGAGAAGCTAGAGAGAAAAAAATGAGTCCTTGGGAACCATGAAAGAAAACCAGGAACCTGCCTTGGGAGAAAAATCTGGCTTTATTGCTCCCTATAATGGATTTGGGGAGAAAATGAAATAGGCTTGCTAGGTTGGAAATAAAGGCCTTTACAAAAGCCCTGAGATGGAAGGGAGTGACTTAAGGATTAGAGCTGAAAAATTGTACTTCTAGACCTAGGAGTTTTATGTTGGAGACTCAGGGATGTTGCTGCTGCCCCAGGTGAGCAGTGGGTTGTTTTTCCTTCTTTGTTCTAAACACTGAGCATCAGAACAAAGGAATTCACAGAAAAAGAATAATATTTCCCCATAATAGACTTCATGACTAAGATCTTCTTTTCAGACTTCTCTAAATAGCGATCTAATCATTGACTCATCCAACAAAGATCCACGCAATGAGCCTCTCCCATGTGCCCGGCAATGAGAAGAGTGAGGACGACTCCTAGTTTAAGACAGGGCCCATGTAGATGCTGAGAGCATCCTTTGTCCTGAACACTATTCTGGGACCGCGCAGAACTTCTTTTTGCCTTAATAGCAGGGGATCATTTACCTATTAGAAACCCCAGTGATGCATGCACTGTCTACCGGGAGAGACATGTGCCTTAACAGGAAGCCTTTTCATCTGTACTACTGATAAAGAATAATGAATGTATTAATTAATACATTAAAGAGCCTCGTTTTGAGCTTGTTTTCTATGAGGAATTTAAGGAAAACAATACAAACACCACTAACTTATAGTTGGGGACAATTTGTACATGAAATCAGATTTGTGGAACAGGTAGAACAGGTCCTGTTACAGGCAGGTTGGATTTTTACAGTTGTGGGGAAAATAAAGTTATGAAATCAAGTTTAGACCCCAAAAGGTAGGGCAGAGAAGCTGTTTCTAGGGGGAGCTACCCTGGTGGGCCTCACAGATTCATGCTGGGGTAGCTTTGAGAGCAATTATCCTAGTGGAACAGTTCTTGCTTTGCATTTAAGGGTGTCCTCCTGGAAAGGTCATGTGTAAATCAAATTTAATAAATCAAATTCTACACTTCATACCTTGGGGAAGTTCTCTGTTCAAAGGAAGCTGTGAGTGAATCCCTTTTTAATAGAAGTAATCAGCTCTTTATCTGATTTGTAAGGTAAGATTTTTATATATCAGATTTTCTTAAAGTGATCAGCAGACTTTTTGTCAGTTATTTTCACAGATTGGGGTAAATAAAAAAAAAACAGCAAGGCAACAAATTGTAGGTGCAGGTAATGAAAAGTTTAGGGGTAAAAAATGTTTGTTTTTTTCTTTCTTTTTTTTTTTTTTTTAAATCTTTTACATCTGCCTTCTCTTGGCTTTATCCTCAAGTGCTACCTGGGAGAAGCAACTGCAGCATCTTATTTTGCCAGGTTCAGGGTCAGCAAGGAAGATGACTTGCTTCTTTTCCCAGTTGTCTCAGAATTGGCTCTGATTGAGTCATCTGCCCATCCCTGAATGAGTAACGAGTGAGGAACTGATTAACTTAGGCTTGGTCACCTGGGGCTCTACACAAACTATATACATGGACTAAGAGCAGGGAAAAGACACTTTCCAGAAGAAATCAAGCAGTTATCAGAAAAAATGGGGGACATTAATGTCAGGGAAGGGGGACATAAACTCAAACTCTTCTCTTTCCCTCAGCCTCCTACCCAATCCATTACCAAGCTTGTCTGTCCTGGAAATACCTCACAAGGAGTGATCTTCACAGTACCTTGCACCAGAAGCTCCTGGGGTGCTTGTGAAAATGCAGGTTGTAGGGTCCTCCTCCAGATGTAGAGAATTCTATTATCTTGGGTGGGTCTCAGAATCTTCCCTTTTAGATCATGTTTGAAAATGTACACTGATGTTTCAAAGCTTTCCAAAGCTTCCCACCTCCCCAATCCCTTAGGACTCACCGTTTCTTACCTGGACTCTTCCGGTTGCCTCCTTATGGGACCTCCTTCTGTAGTCTCTTCCTCTGTCAGCCATAGTCCCCTCCTCCACCATATCTACTTATGCAAAATCACCATGGTTTCCAAACTCTAACTCCAGTTTACCTCTCCAGCCTCCTGTCTTATGAATCTTCTCATTTATCCTGGATCCCAGCCATTCTCATGCCCGCCATCCCATCCCAACCCATCCCTTCTCCAAATATTCCAGGTCCTTCCCCCACATTCAACTTGACTGCACATGGTCTTCCTTTGACCTCCAATGCTATTTCCTTTTTCCTTCACCTGACAAACTCCAGCTCCAGCCTCAAGCCTAGCTCAGCTGCCACCTCCTCAGTGAAGCCCCTCTGTCCCTTCCTTCACTCCTCCCCCACCTCATACTCCCACATAACCCTGTTTATATCTCTTCTACACCACTTTGACACACTCCCTGGAACTTACGAATTTCTGTCTGGTTTTCCCTCTAGCCCTGCAGTGGGGCTCAATAATATTGAAGTGTTAAAAGCAAGTTTTAGGAGAAAGACAAATAGGGTTCTCATCCAGCTTGAGGTATTTACAAGAAGTATGACTTTGGACAAGTCACCTCACTTTCATGAGCCTTAGTTTCCCAGTTCAGAAATGAGACTATACATATCTACTGCATAAGATTGCAGATGGGCTCCACTGAGACAACGAACAGAAATCTCTCAGCACAGTGCCTGGCAACGTAATTAGTGCCAATGAAAGCTAAATTAAAAAAAATTAACCTGCAAGTCAAGGAAGCAGAAGCCCTCCACAGTACATTTAAATTCATATTTCTATGCTAAGCAACTGTTTTTTAAAGCCACATTACTCAACCTAATCCTGTAGTGTTGTGTGGGTCAAATCGGGAATGGTGCAGATGGACTCCAGGCCTCAAACCATTTCTCTACATCCCTGAGACCTTCACACTCCTACTTATCTTCTCCTGAGCTGGGAGCAGCTTTAAATCCATCCCTCTGAAATAACCATTTTCAGTGCATGGAATGACAGGAGAGTAATGCAGCTCCTCACAGAGCAATTCCTCTGGACCGCGGAAATGTTTGGGCTTCATGAGAGTGAGGAAGGCTAAGGGTCCCTGGCAGTGGATAGCCAGTTCAGAAGTGGCAGCCTTGAGCATGCATAAATGAAAGCACGGAAGCCACCTGAAGTGACAAGATCGGTCCAGGAATCCAAATGAACTGATAAGTGTTGGAGAGAGAAACATTTCATTTAAGTGAGCAGCGGGATGAATTTCAAGAAATTTAGCCCTTCTTCTGGCGACTACTTCCTGCTTGTTTTATAATCTGCCTCAAATTGTCCCTCCCTTTGAGGAGCACATATCTTGCACTTGCCATGCAAGAGGATATGCAAAAGAGATCACAAGCGAAAGATGGGAAAAGCATAGACAGTTCAAGAAAAATGACTGCAAATTCCTGGTTATCTGTGACACCCACTGCAATATAGCAGGCATGGAGAATATTTACATGTTGCATATTTGATGTATGAAAAGTGCCAGCACAGTAGCTGGTGCTTTGTAGCTATTACTTACTAATACAGATTTCCTTATATCTGTGGAGTTTAGTGGGTAGGGAATAAAGGGCATGTGTGTGTGTTTCCACAAGCATGCAAAAGGATGCAAGAAAATGACTTCTGTGTCTTTGTGGATTGCTCAACATTTAGATTAGAGATCACAGGACTAACCTGATTGTATTTGTCTAGCCAACACATTAGATACTATTCTAAATGCAACCCTGCTCTGGGCTAAGGGGATATGAAGTTTCACAAGAAAAACACAGGACAAAATTCTTGCCTTCTGGGAACTCCTGATTAGAACATAAAAATAGACAAGTAAACAAACAAAACATAAGATTAAGCTCCCCTGAAGCCGGAGATCAGGTCTTATGCATCTTTGTTTCCCTAGCACTGCTAGGTTATTACCCGACCTTCATAGGCATAAGGTGCTTTTATTTTTAAAGACTTGCCTTATTTAAAATAAAATATATTGTAATGCTCCTGCTACATTAAATATAATTTTATATAACCATGTAAGAGTTGTGTTGAAAGGCAGTTGACAGGTTGACATAGAGTTATATTTTGTAGACTTTGAAATAGATGTTTGTTGATTTAATTTTTCAGCCTTTGTGTTATGAAGATATTAATTATTTCCAACTCTCCAATATTTCCATGAATCTTTGAAAGGCTCATAGATCCTAGAAACTCCTCTGATAGTTTCTAGTAGATTCTACAGCCCTAGACACTCACGCCATGCCTGGGACACAGTGGATTCTTCATAAACATTTAATGAATGAATAAATATATTAAGGACATCAGATAATAAATAAATATCATGTATTATAGAGTCCAGTTCCATGAGGCAAGGAACTTATCTTATGACTCTTGGTTCCATTCCAAGTCCCAGTTCCGATCTCTTTGACAGTGGAGGTCTTTGGTTGCTAAGGGATTGTGATGGCTTGGGGCAAATATCTCTTCCTCATTGAAAAACTAAAAAAGCCTGCTCCTAATGGGTTTTTAGCAAAAGGCATGGTGCGATCCATTATGCGCAGAATGAAGTTAAGCATTATACAAATAAGCAGGTACTTTTGTCTTAGTTAAAAAATGAAGGGGGCAATAGCATGATGCCAGGTCAGAAAACTTGGGGCACTAGAAATAATGGTTAAGATCAATAGCACTGAAGCTAGACTGCCTGGGTTTGGATGCTGGCTCAGTACTCCTGCTTGTGTGCCCTTGACAATCATTTAACTTCTCTGGAGTTATTATTATTAATTGTTATCATTTAACTTCTCTGGAGTTATTATTATTAATTGTTAATTATTTAAATGTAAAAGGGAGAATCATCATAGAACCTATCTCATAGGGTTGTAGTGAGAATTAAAGGAATCGTCTAAAATAGTTATCACAAGGCCTGACATGTGGTAGGCATCCCCAATTTTAGTCATTAGTTTTGTCTGTTCCAGTGTTGTTCAGGTTAGCAGGATGATCTTGGACAAGTATCTCAACTACTTAGAACCTCTGGTTTCCTTTCTTTAGTACACACCAAGAAGAAAGACCTTTTCTAATGAATTAGAGACAGGCAGTAAAGATTGAGTGAGGTCACTGGAGGTGGCACAGAGTCAGTAGTATGCTGAGCCAGCTTGCACCAGCTCACAAGATAATTTTCAGGAATTCTGTAAGCTGCTGGTAACTGTCCAAATGTAAGAAAGGTGTTTAAATATCCAGTCAGCCCAAATAATGACACTTGACCATTATTACAGTGTGACTCTTTGACTGAGTTTTGCAGGTACTTTAGAAGTGTGCCGTACTCACAAGGTTCTGATAGGGCACCAAATTCAAAGGCCTGGTGGCATGGGGAAGCTGGTCCAGGTAGGTAATTTTAACTATTTTCGTCTGGCTGGAGTGAGTCCTGTGGGTGCATGGATGAGTGTATGTGTGTGTGTGTGTGTGTGAGTGTCTTTTCTTTGGCTGCTTTGAAGAGTTTCTTTTTCTTTTTGGTTTCTTTATTATATGCTTAAGTCTGGTTTTCTTTATATTCTTTGTGGGGTTTGTTGAGCTTCTTGGATTCTTTGGGTTAATTTTTCAAAATTGAATTTGAAAAAATATTTAGTCATTATGTATTTACATATTTATTTTTTATCTGTGCTCTCTCTCCTGCTGGGACTCTATGTACATGTATGTTAGGTCATTTTATATTAGCCCACAGGTAACTGATATGTTGTTCATCCCTTTTCTCTCTATGTTTCAGTTTAGGTAATTTCTACTGACTTAATTTTGTTTTGTTTTTTGTTTATTTTGATTGTTTACACTATTGCAGATGTCCCCATTTCCACCTCTCTGCTCACCTCCACCCAAAGTTTGCTTTCCCTTTCTTCTGTTTTGCCCAATATGAAGTTAAACCCATAAGGGTAACTTTTAATTTCAAATACATTTTCAGATCTACAGTTTCTTTGTTCTTCTTAATTTTTATTTTATTAATATTTATTTTATTTCTTCTCTAATATTTTACTTCATGTATTCTATTAATTTTTCAAATTGTCCCGTATTATTGTAACAGTTATTTTAAAGTCCTTGATTGCCTGTATATTGGTCTTCTGGGAGTCTACTTTTACTGACTGTTTTTTCTCTTGATTATGTAGCACATTTTCCAGCTTTTTTATGTCTTTTAATTTTCAAATGTGTACCAAATATTGCATATAGAAACAGTGGATACTGAAGTATATTTTTTGTGTGCATATATGTTTGTTTATGTATGTATGTATGTATGTATTTATTTCAGAGAGCACACATTTTTTTCTCTGTCTAGTAAAATTCAGATTTCACTAAAAATTCAAGTGAGCTAAAGCTGGGACATAACTTCACTTATATTAAGTTGACTTCTTGTTTCAAATGGGACCAAGGATATATCTTTTTGCTTTTCAGCTGGATCCTTGACCTCCCAGGGGTGATTTCTTTGATATTTCAGAATTTTACCAGAGAGGAAGCTGGACTGAAACTTCACTAATTTTGATCACTTTTGGATTAAACTCCAGCAGGGGCTCAGAGTTCACAAAAACTACTTTACTTTCCAGCTGCATTTTTTCTGCTCATTACTCAGCAACATTTCCAATAAAACCAAGTGATTTATCTTTATATGTGGGGCTCTTCCTCGATTCCAGTATTTTCTGCCTTATCACATTTGGCTGATTTCTATTCATCCCTAAAAATAATCTCTGTCTCTGACAGACCTGATTCTCCATCTACTTCATTAAGATAAGGTTCTTGCCTTTAGGTATGGAAGCCACGGTTACTTTCTGCTCATTCTACAAAGGGCTCAATTCTCTCTAAGATTCAGTCTATTAAGGCTTCTTTGCATCTACTTCTTTTTTGATAGTTCCATAGTTTTTTTTTCTTCTAGTTACTATGCCAGTTGTAGACTTTTTACATACATTTATACATTAACTGGAAATAAAAATGACCTCTCCCATTTCAGAGTGTTATTTTTCCTTGGTAGTACACTCTTTGGGTTTCTCCTTGAAGATAGAATGGAGGCCTATGACCCTGGACACCCGGAGATCATTCCCTTCCCATCTATCAGTCACTCAGGGAAATCCGACTCCTCTTCCCAGGTCTTCCTGCAAAGGCTGCTGTTACGTTGGTGTTAGATACTATGAAATGGCTTGGAAAGATGCTCTCAGTGATTTTGACACATCTACTCTGAACATTTTCAGATATTTATTTTCTACTTTTTATTTTTTAAATATATTTTATTGATTATGCTATTACAGTTGTCCCATTACCTCCCTTCATTCCCCTCCACCCTGCACACCCTCTCCCACCCACATTCCCCCCCTTTAGTTCATGTCCATGTGTCATAAGTTCTTTAGCTTCTACATTTCCCATACTATTCTTGCCCTCCCCCTGTCTATTTTCTATCTACCATCTATGCTACTTATTCTTCATACCTTTCCCCCCTCTTTCCTCCTCCCACTCCCCTGTTGCTAACCCTCCATTTCTGTGGTCCCCTTTATCTCCAGCAGGTATGTTTATCTAAATTACAAAAATAGATTTTATTTTGTGATTGAGTTGTTAAATGCCCTGTGGGATTTTTCTATTTAAAAAAGCTTATTGTTAATCCTTTGGTAATATGAATAATGAGAGTAACAAGTACCTCCCACTCCTATACACCTAGCCCTATTCTAGTTGTTGACTATAATACTAGAGTCAGATAGGTCTGAAATCAACCACTTAATATATGTGGGAACTTAACCTATGTTTGATTCACTTTCATCATTCATGTGAGTTGTTCTTATTGCTCCAAATGTTCTTTTTCCTTTCCATCTCTCTTATTTAGATTCTACTCCTTTTTCTGATATCATTGGAAGTGTCACTTCCATGGAGAAGACTTCCCTGACCTCCTAGACTAGGTCAAACATACCTCGTTTACATTCTCAGAGCCCAGCTAATTCTCACTTGTAGCGCTTAACACAGTAATAACCTTATATTTATTTGTGTGATTATTTGTTTAGCATCTTATCAGTCTAGAATATAAGCTCCATGAGTGTGGG
Organism: Trachops cirrhosus; assembly: GCA_028533065.1. Classification (NCBI taxonomy): domain Eukaryota; kingdom Metazoa; phylum Chordata; class Mammalia; order Chiroptera; family Phyllostomidae; genus Trachops; species Trachops cirrhosus. Next base: position 20,164,800 of record CM052542.1, on the reverse strand, counting down.
GACTATGTATGTATTCCTAGTGCCTATAGCACAGTCCTTGGCAAAGAGTGGTGTTTGAGGAGTCATGGAGCTTACTTCTATAGGGTTGTGAGGGTTGTCTTAGCTTGTCCCACACCCAACACAAGACTTCAGATAAAAGAAGTTTATTTGGTTGTTGATGGTGAAGGAGTGGCAGAGTGAGACAACAGAGGTAGTAAAACTAATGAAGGGTGAGTTTATGATTGGGTTACCACTGTAGGTAAACAGGGCTCAGTCCTGCTGGGGACTCTCTGATAAACTATGTAGCGCATACTTTGGAATTTTCCATCTGAAGGGTGATAAAGCTGGATTATTTGTTCACCAGCTCCTATGCCTCATTATTGGAAGGTCACTCCTAGAGCTTTACCTCTCAGGGACTTACTCTTTAGTCTCCAGAGAACATCCTCAGGCAGAAAGGTATAGGAAGCTAGAAGCTGTGTATAAAGGAACTGTCTGCAGGTAATCCTCCAGGGTAGGTGGCACCTTCATGACCATTAGAAAGGGAAAGCTCTCTGTGCCATGCCAGTGCACATTAAAGTTATTTCCAGGAATTCTGCCTTCTTCCTCATCTCTCATAGCATCATGGGCGCTGGCAGAATGGGTACAATTATAGAACTTATGTTGGGACCTCAAAGAACACCTGCTGTTACCATTGACCAGAGGCATCAGAACAGATGGATGGGTAGAGTGGTGCCGTGAGTCCCAGCTCCACTCTATGGTGGTGAAGTTCACCTTTCAGGCTGACCTTGGGAACAGTTGGGGAACACAACTACAAGGTCATCTTAGTGTGAATTATCTGGAGAGTAGTGGGACATTGATCCAACCCTTGCCTGTGATAGTTACATAGCCCATAGCCAAGACAAGAACTACTGTTTATCCAGAGCATTCAGCACAGTTCAGTCCAGGTCCTACACCTGGTAGGTGTATAATAAACGCCTAATGAACAAGCACTGAATCCACACCAACTGAGGCCATATTGGAAGCAGGACCATCACGGAAAAAATACACCAATATTTTAAAAGGTTAGTGGCAATAAAAATGATTTGTGACAATAAAAAACCTATTTCTTTGAGATATGAGATGGGATGATTCTAATTCCCAGAATATAAAATTAAGGTTTCTTTATTTTCACAATGAGATGAGGATTTCTAGCACATGTGTGCTGCCAAATTATAGCTGTGATTTAAAACACCTTTATCACAAATTCTGGCTGAACGTAGCTTTTATAGAATGTAGACAGCTGATTCAGGCTTTCCTCCCAGAGAAGAGTAGGGGAGAGAGAGAGAAGAGAAGAGATGTCTCTTTCCTAGCTATGCACACACCGATGCTGTGTTTTCATAACCATATGAACCACATGTGTATCTTCATACATCTTCATTCATAGAGAACATATGTTTCTCCTTTGACAATAAGAAAAGAAAGGTTTGTCCTCTGGCTTGCGCTCTCTCCTTTGGTGCCTCTCTGTGTTTCTGCTTCCTGCTCATCTCTTTTGGGTGTTTTTCTGTCATAGTCTGTTTATCTGACCATCACTTCTTCTCTGTCTCTTTCTTCATCATTGTTTTTATCTCCTCTCTTGTCTTTTAGCATGTATCCTGTGGTTTATTTGCCTACTTCTTCCTCTTTCCTTTTCCCTCTCTTCCCCAGCCTCTCTCTTCTCTTCTTCCCTCTCCCCTCTTCTCTCCTTTCCCCCTCTCTCCTTCTCTCTCTAAATCATACACACAGACAAGACACACACACAATTTCTTAAAACAAATACAAAGGTATATATATTTTATCATAAAGGGAGTGAAATGCTTTCAATCTGCCTCCTTTTTCAAAAAAATACAAAACAAAACAAGGGAAAATATATAAATGACCTTGCTTCCTCTTACTGTGGCCTTGGGTGAAGCCCTCTCAGAACCAATAGGAAAAGGCTTTCTTGCTCTTGGCTTGGCCTTGACTGGCAATTTTACTGAATAAGTTTTTGAGTGGTCACTTCACTCTAGGCTCTGGGCCAAGCTGTTGGAGGTCCCAAAGGAGCCTGCCTAGTGACCAGAGCCTGCCAGGGATGTCCTGGGAGGTGTCTCATGTGGATGAAACTCCCCAAAGATGTAAGACTTCTTGCCTCCACTTAACTCTGCAGAGTACAACACAAATCTGGTTCAATGCAAAAATGCTGAGTTAAAGAAGTCGTTTCAAGTTAGTTGTGTTACCTCAGCCTGTCACTCTGCATTCAAGTCCAAGTTCTAACACCTACCAGCAAGTGGCAAGCAAATTCCTTTACCCCTTGGCACCTTGGTTTACTCAACTATAAAATGAAAGTTAGACTTATGTTGAATACTTGGTTTTAGAATTCGATGAGGTGATGGATGAAGCACTCAGCATAGTGCTTATAGCTATACTTCAGGTACAATAAGGAAAATCATACTGTCTTGTCTACTGCACACAGTGGTTGCAAGTGTTAAATAAAGTGACAATAGAGAATGTGCTTTGCAAAAAGGACCAGGCATTACATAATGTTTACTTATGTTATTAAGAAGATAATTTTAATAGCTAACATTTACTGAGCACTTGCAATAACACAATTAAAAAACCCTCCAAGGTTGAGATCATCTCTATTTTACAGATGAGAAAATGGAGGTACAGAGGTTAAATGGTGACTGAGTTACACATAAAAGATAATAAACATCTATTAAGTGTTTGCCATACACTGTGTACCTACTAAAGCTCTTACACGCTCATGTAGCCAGAGGCAGAGTCTATCAGAGGCTGAACATGTTCTTGAAACTTCTTGTAGTCCCATCTCACAGCTCCTGGAGGGCAAAGTGGGATTAAAGCCCAGGTCTTCCAGGCCTGTGTTCTTCCTTTGACACCATGTCTGCGGGGGCCAGCAGGGTGTGCGGGGTTGGTGTTCATGGTGTCCAAGGTGGTGGGCATTCCCATGCCTGGGGCATGAAGTAGGGAATACAAGCAGTTCTCTTTCTTTCTGCCATTCATTCTACCCCTTACTCCTCTGCCCCTTCCTTTTCTTCCTCTCCATATACCTCCTCTTATTTCTCTCCCATATCTTTTCCTCCTCCTGTTCCCTTCTTAACCTCCTTTGACTCTCCTTGGACTTTTCCTTCCCTTTTCTCTTTTTTCTCTCTCCCTTCATTCTCCCCTCCTGATCTCCCCCTACCCCATTCCTACTCCTTCATCTCCTCTCCCATCTCCTCCACCCTTTTGCCTCCTCCTCCACTAACTCCTCCTAAAGAGTAGAGCTGCCTGCTTGTTGCCATGGAAACACCTCAGGGGTGTTGCAGCCTTTTCCTGGTTCTCAGCTGGCCTAGGACCAATAAGAGAGGACTGATGGCGGGGCCCCAGCATTTCCCTCTTTTCTTGGTCACAGAGAGCCCAGGACCCCCTGCTCTCTCCTAAGTCCTGCTCATTGGTTCCTGGAAGTGCTAGGGCATTCAAGAGCAGGCTAGTGAGTGGGATTGGGCAGCAGTCACCTTCCTTCACTCACACCACCCACCCCACCCTCAAAAAGCACCGTCAGGCATAATACAGTGAAGGAAGAGCCACCTCCAGTACTCAACTGCACACAGAGGTCCCCATAAAGCTGACTGTGCCAGCTGTCAGCTAAGTGTCAAGTTGGGAACAAAAGCTCTATTTGCTGGGTACTTTGACTTGGTAAAAGAAGTCCCAGCCAGAATTTAGGGGATCTGTGCTTGGTCCCTGATCTTGCTGGGGGACTGGGGGATTCACTCTGTACTTGCCATATGGAGAGGTCTGTTTATTCTAGGAATCCCCAGGTCACAGTGGGAGCCAAATCCACAGGGCTACTCAGGCTTTCTTGCCTTCTCCCTCCAGTCTCCCTGCAGGAAAGCTCTTTCCATGAACTTGCTCTTCTTCATGGAAAACAGTTTCTACTTGGTCTTGTTTTCTGCATCTGCTGGAGCCACCCACCGTTTTTTCCCACCATGGAAGAGAAATTCAAAAGATCTTGGCCGCTTTTCTCCTCTCTTCCTCATATCCCTGAGTCCTCTGTGGCTTCATTATTTTGATTTTAATTTAGAGAACATATTTAAATCACCAGTTATGTGCAAAAATGCAGCAGGATAGTGTAAAGCCCATCTTTACGACCAAATGGATTAGCAAATTGCAAAGCAGCAAGCTTGGATTATCCTCTCCTTTGCTTGGTCTATCCTCCTACCCCTGGGACTGTGTATGTATTAGACAGCTTTTGCTGTGGCAACAACCTCCACTCCCTCCTGCCAAATCTCAATGGCTTACACAAGCAAATATTTATTTCCTGCTCACATTATGTGAGGGCTGCTGGTCAGCAGCAACTATGTAGGGTTCTTCTGGGTTCTGTTGGGCTGGGCTCAGATCCATGGTTTTCCTCTTATACTGGGACCCTGGCTGAAGAGGCAGCCCCCATCAGCGGCACTCTATTCTCAAGGCAGAGGGCAGAAGCTCAAATGAGAAGAGGTAAACCAGAAAGGCCATTGAAAGGTTATGCTCAGATGTTGGTTAAATCAGACCAATGGGTAAAGCAAGTCATAAGCCTTGCCTTCAGTCAAAGGGGCGGGAAGTAGGGCTGCCTACAGGGCAGCGTGAAGTCAGGAGGGAAGAGACGATTATGAACAAAAAAAATAGAAGCTACCTCAATGTCCAAATAATCATAGACTGGAGTTAACTTTTTACCAGGACTCTTCTCATTTACTTTTGAACTATTACTTGAAAGGAAAAAAGTGTGTACAAGTTCAGAGTCAGCCAGACATGGAGTGAAATCTGAGTTCCTCTGCTTATGGCTATGCGACCTCCGGCCAGTTAGTTAAACTCTCTGAGCCTTATTTTCCATATCTGTGGGGGTAATAACATGGATTTCACATGATTGCTATGAGGATTAAATGGGATTGTACAGTGCTTTGCACCTGGTAGGCACTCAGTGGCTCACAGCCATTACCATTATTACTACATAAGAGTGAATAAGTTATTTTTCATCAAAATAAATAACTGAGATATAACCCAGATGTCTCTTGCTTTTCCTACTCACCCAATCTGGGTCATAATTCTTGGCCAGGATGAGAATAAACAATAATAATGGCTGATGCTAACAGTTATGTGACACTTATTGTGTGTGAGATACTGTCTAAAGGGCTTTAAATATACCCAATCTTTACAAACTCAGGAGATATTGCTACCATTACCCATATCTTCAGATCATAGGACTGAAGCACAGAGGCACACAGCAAAAGAGTAGGAAGATGCCCTGTCCAAAATCACCTAGCTGGTTAGTGGCAGAGACAAGGCTTGAACCTAGTTAGCTCAGTTGAGGCTCCATTCTTTTAACCATTGTGTTGTGCTGCCTCTCAGTTTAGCTGGTGGCTGACGGTTAGATAGGGGTGGTGAAAAGCTACATGACTAGTTTTGATGCTAAGTTGGACAGAATATTTGAGGAGTTTTGTAAAAGTTTTTATTATGAAATTTTTTACTTATGAAGTTTTGAGGAGTTTTTATTAACATGGATTCAATATCTGCTTGAACATAAAATAAAGGGGCTACTGAGGGTGAGAGCAAGATGCAGAATCTGTGGGACAGGACCTACTCAATTCAAATGGAGCAGGATCCTAGGTGGGAGGTGAGTTGGTGTTCCTGGAGCAGAGGGTGGCTCTTAGTTTGTTTTCTGTTTGAAAACCCAGGACTTGCTGTTGAGCTAGAACAGCTGCTCTTTGGAAGGCAGGTCTTGGAGATGCCAGTGTCTGGCAATACTATGATTGCTTTGTCCACTTCTGCACACAAAGACAGTAGGATAGAAACTTCTCTTGGGAAGCATCCTCACTGTCTTTTTCCAGCACAGGTGAGAACATTGACATCCCAACAGACCCATGAAGGTTTTAACATCTGCAGCAAAGGGGAAAGCTGGTAACACTGTAGATGATACCACAGTCAATGAAGTTACTGATCACCATCTCCCATTATATCAAGAGCTGATGACCAATGCACAGCCCCAGCAACTGATGGTAAGAATGACAGCAAACATCTGCCTGAATCTGGCCCTTTAACTTAGGCCACCCCACACCCCCCTGTCCCATAGGATGTTTAAAAGGTGCTCTGGTCATCACAGTCCTGTTGACCTCAAAGTTCTTAACCCACTGGCATCAACTCACTAATTGTTTCTTCTTGTTCTGCATCCTTAATGTATTCATCTCTTGACTTTTTAAATTTTATTTTTTTCTTGTTTATTCTATTGCAGTAGGCCCAAGTTTTCCCCTTTTGCCCTCCTCTGCCCAGCCCATCCTCCAGCTCCCACAGTCCATCCCCACTCCATTGTTCATGTCCATGGGCCATTCATACATGTTCTTTGACTAGTCTCTTCCCTTTCTTTCCATCATTTCCCCCCATTCCTCTTTCCTCTGACAGCTGTCAGTCTGTTCCCCATTTCCATGTGTCTTGTTCTGTTTTGCTTGTTAGTTTATTTTGTTCATTAGATTCTTCTTGCAAATGAGATCATATGGTATTTGTCTTTCACCGACTGGCTTATTTCACTTACCATAATAATCTCCAGTTCCATCCATGCTGTCACAAAGGGAATTCCTTCTTCTGTCTTTCTGCTGTGTAGTACTCCATTGTGTAAATGTACTGTAGTTTTTTAATCCTTTCATCTACTGATGGGCACTTAGGCTGTTTCCAATACATGGTTATTGTATATAGCACTGCTATGAACATAGGGATGCACAGGTTCTTTTGAATTGGTGTTTCAGAATTCTTAGGGTATATTCCCAGCAGTGGAATCACTGGGTCAAAAGGCAGTTCCATTTTTAATTTTTTGAGGAAATTCCCTACTGTTTTCCACAGTGGCTGCACCAGTCTGAATTTCCACTAACAGTGTGCTAGGGTTCCCTTTTTTCCACATCCTCGTCAGCACTTGTTGTTTGTTGATTTATTAATAATAGCTATTCTGACAGGTGTGAGATGATATCTCGTTATGGTTTTAATTTGCATTTTTCTGAGGGCTAGTGATATTGAACATTTCTTCACATGTCTATGGGCCCTCTGTATGTCTTCCTTGGAGAAGTGTCCAAGTCCTTTGCCCATTTTTTAAATTGGATTGCTTGTCTTCCTGGTGTTGAGTTGAATGAGTTCTTCATATATTTTGGAGATTAAATCCTTGTTCAATGTATCATTGGCAAATATGTTCTCCCATTTAGTTGGGGTTCCCTTTACATTTTGATGCTGGTTTCTTTAGCCATGCAGAAGCTTTTTAATTTGATGTAATCCATTTATTTTTTCCCTTTATTTTCTTTGCCCTAGGAGATATATCAGCAAAAATATTGCTATATGGGATATCTGAAGTTTTACTGCCTATGTTTTCCACTAGGACTTTTATGATGTCATGACTTATATTTAAGTCTTTTATCCATTTTGAGTTTATTCTGGTGTATGGTGTGATTTTGTGGTTTAGTTTCATTTTTTGGCATGTACCAGTCCAGTTCTCCCAACACATTTATTGAAGAGGCTATTTTTTACTCCATTGTATGCTCATGCCCACTTTGTCAAATATTAATTGACCATAGAGACAAGAGTTTATTTCTGGGCTCTCTATTCCATTCCATTGATCTATGTGTCTGTTCTTATGCCAATACCAGACTATTTTGATTACAGTGGCATTGTAGTATAGTTTGATATCAGGTATTGTGATCTCTCCAACTTTGTTCTTCTTTCTCAGAATTGCCAAAGCTATTTAGGGTCTTTTTGGTTCCATATAAATTTTTGAAATATTCTAGATCTGCGAAATATGCCCTTGGTATTTTAATAGGAATTGCATTGAATTTATAGATTGCTCTGGGTAGTATGGGCATATTAATGATGTTAATTCTTCCAATCCATTAACAGAGTGTATGCTTCTAGTTATTTGTTTCTTTCTCAATTTCTTTCTTCAGTGTTCTATAGTTTTCCAAGTACAGGTCTTTTATCTCCTTGGTTAAATTTATTCCTAGGTACTTTATTTATTTATTTTGCTGCTATAGTAAATGGGATATTTTTCTTAGTTTCTCTTTCTGATAGTTCATTGTCAGTATACAAAAATGCCAGTGATTTCTGAATATTGACTCTGTATCCCTCTACTTTGCCAAATTCACTTATTATGTTGAGTAGTTTTTTGGTTGAGCATGTAGGATTTTCTATGCACACTATCACATCATCTGCAAATGACAGTTTGCCTTCCTCCTTTCCAATACGGATGCCCTTTATTTCTTCTTCTTGTCTGATTGCTGTGACTAGGTCCTCCAGTGCTATGTTGAATAAGAGTGGTGAAAGCGGACACCCTTGTCTTATTCCTGATCTTAAAGAAACACTTCTAGTTTTTGCCCATTGAGTATGATATTGGCAGTGGGATTTTTGTATATGGCCTTTATTATGTTGACACATATTCCCTCTAGTCCCACTTCACTGAGTGTTTTTATCATAAATGGGTGCTGGAGTTTATCAAATGCTTTATCAGCATCTATTGTTGTGATCATGTGATTTTTGTCTTCATTTTGTTTATGTGATATATCATATTTATTGATTTGCAAATATTGTGCTATCCTTGCAATCCTGGAATAAATCCCACTTGATCATGGTGTATGATCTTTTTACTATATTGTTGGATTCAGTTTGCTAGTATTTTGTTGAGAATTTTAGCATCTATGTTCATCAGAGATATTGGCCTGTAATTTTCTTTGTTTGTTATGTCTTTATCTGGTTTTGGGATTAGGATAATACAGCCACGTAAACTGAGTTTGGGAGTCTTCCCTCTTCTTGAATTTTTTGGAATAGTTTGAGAAGGAGAAGTGTTATTTCTTTTTTGAATGCTTGGTAAACTTGGCCTGTGAAGCCACCTGGACCAGGGCTTTTGTGTGTCAGTAGCTTTTTTATTGCTGCTTCAATTTTGCCAGTTGTTACTGGTCTATTCAGGTTTTCTACTTCATGATTCAGTTTTGGAAGATTGTATGTGTCTAAAAATTTATCCATTTCACCAAAGTTGTCCAATTTCTTGGCATATAGTTGTTCATAGTAATTTCTTACAATCCTTTGTATTTCTGTGGTATCAGTTGTTACTTCTCTTTTGTTTCTGATTTTATTTATTTGGGTCCTCTGTCTTTTTTTCTTGATGAGTCTGGTTAATGGTTTGTCAATTTTGTTTATCTTTTCAAAAAACTAGCTCCTGGATTTATTGATCCTTTGAATTGTTTTTTTTTAAAAGTCTTTCTGTCATTTAATTCTGCTCTATTCTTGATTATTTCCTTACTTCTGCTTGCTCTTGGGTTTGTTTGTTGTTGTTCCTCTAGTTCTTTTAGATGTAGGGTTAGGTTGTTTATTTGAGATTTTTCTATCTTGTTTAGGTAGGCCTGTATTGCTATGAACTTCCCTCTCAGGACTGCCTTTGCTGTGTTCCATAGGTTTTGGATTGTTGTGTGTTAATTTTCGTTTGTTTCCAAATACTTTTTGATTTTTTCATTGATATCGTTAACCCATTCATTATTTAATAACATGTTATTGAATCTCCATGTAGTTGAGTGTTTTTGAGGTTTTTCCTTGAGGACCGTTTTTAGTTTCAATCCATTGTGATCTGAGCAAATGCTTGGTATGATTTCAATTTTCTTGAATTTGTTAAGGCTTGTTTTGTGTCCTACCATGTGGTTTATCTTTGAGAATGATCCATGTGCATTTGAGAAAAATGTGTATTTTGCTTCTTTGGGGTGAAATGTTCTACAAATATCAATTAAGTCCATTTGATAGCAGGGGTGTCAAACTCATTTTCACTGGGGGCCACATCAGCCTTACGGTTGCCTTCAAGGGGCTGAATGTAATTTTAGGACTGTATAGATGTGACTACTTCTTAACAGTTAAGTGAGAGCTCGGCACTGCCACTGGATAGAAACAAGGTGCTGAGCCGGATAAAACAAGGTGGAGGGCTGGATTTGGCCTGTGGGCCTTGTGTTTGGCCACCTGTGATCTAGAGTGTCATTCAGTTCTGCAATATTTTTATTGATTTTTTTGTTTGGAAGATCTATCCATTGTTGACAGTGTGGTATTAAAATCACCTACAATGACTGTATTGATGTCTATCTTTTTCTTACAGCCTTCCAATATTTTCTTTATATATTAGGTGCTCCTATATTGGGTGCATATTTGTTTCTAAGAGTTATATCCTCCCTTAAGTATTATGTAGTAACCTTCTCTCTTGTTACGGTCTTTGCTTTGAAGTCTGTTTTGTCTGATACAAGTATTGCTGCCCTGGCTTCTTTTCATGTCCATTTGCATGGAATATTGTTCTCCACCCTTTCACTTTCATCCTGTGTATATTTTTTGTTCTGAGGCAGGTGTCTTGTAGACAGCATATATGTGGGTCATGCTTTGTTATCTATTCAGCTACCTTATATCTTTTGATTGGAGCATTTAATCCATTTATATTTAAGGTTATTATTGATAGGTACTTATTCACCACCATTTTTCCCCCTTTGTATCTGTGTTCCTCTTTCTCTCTCTCTACTCTTTTTAAAGCTGTCCCTTTACCATCTCTTGCAGTGCTGTCTTGGTAGAGATGTACTCTTTTAGCCTTCTTTTGTCTGGGAAGCTCTTTATTTTGCCTTCCATTTTAAATGAGAGCCTTGCTGGATAGAGTAGTCTTGGTTGCAGATCCTTGCTTTTCATTATTTGGAATATTTTGTGCCAGCCCCTTCTGGCTTGTGTTTCTGTTGAGAAATCAACTGATAGCCTTATCAGAGCTTCCTGGTATATTACTATCTGTTTCTCCCTTGCTGCCTTTAAGATCATCTCTTGTCTTTAAATTTTGCCGTTTTGATTGTAATGTGTCTTGGAGTGGGTCTCTTTGGGTTCATCTTGATTGGGACCTTCCTGGACTTGCATAACATTTTCCCTCACCAAGTTAGGGAAGTTTTCTGTCATTATTTTTTTCAAACAGGTTTTCTATCCCTTGTTCCTTTTCTTCTCCTTCTGGTATCTCTATTATGCAAATATTGTTATGTTTCATGTTGTCCCCAAACTCCGTTAAATTAGCCTCATTCTTCTTGAGTCTTTTTTCATTTTGTTGCTCTGACCAGGTGATTTTTTCTATCTTGTCTTCCAGCTCACTGATTTGGTCCTTTGCTTTGCCTAGCCTGTTTTAATTCTTTCTAGTATGTTCTTCATTTGAGATAGTGCATTCTTCATTTACATCTGGTTCTTATTCAGGGTTTCTTTGTCCTTGTTCATGCTGATGTAGGTTCTACTCAGTTCCCTGTAGATCTCACTAAGTTTCTTGAACATCCTTATGACCATAACTTTGAACTCTATGTCTTATAAATTGCTTGCCTCGATTTCACTTAGCTCTTTTTCTGGAGATTCCTCCTTTTCTTTTGTTTAGGGGTTGTTTCTTTGTCTCCCCATTTTAGTTGTCTCTTTGTGTTTATTTCTATATATTTGATTGATTTTCTTTGACTCTCTGCCTTGTGAAGTCACTTTGTGTGTTAAGAGTCTTGTGGGCCTCAGTGGTGCAGACTCCTTTATCTCCTGATCTGTGTGCTTTAGGAATGTTCTCTATGTGGGTCATGTGGACTCTTATGTTGTATTTGGTTCTGATTTCTATCGGCCAATTCTTTGGTGGGAACTCCCTCCATCTGGCTGACTAAGAGGCTCAATCTCCACCACGTGTTATATGTTGTTGTATAGGTGCTTACAGAACAAAGCAAAACAACACCAAAACAACACCAAAATGAGAAACACCCCCTGATCACCACAGCAATATCAACAACAAGAGAGCACAGAATATTAAAAGTGGAAAAAGAAATGGAATGGTAGAGAAAGGGGAAAAGGAAAAAGAATATGAGAGGACCAAAGAAAAGAAAAGCGATTATGAGAGGAGAAAGGATAAGGGAACTCCTACTCGTAATGAGTTGAAAGAGAAAATGGGGAAAAAGAGCACAGAAAAAGTAACAAAAATAATCAAAGGAGAGAAAAAGGTAACAGTGGAGTAATTAAAGATAAGAGTAGAATAGGAAATAGGAAAGAAAAAATAGAGGACCAAAAATAAAAGAAATAGATTTAAAAAATAAATAAAAAGACTATGGTAAGGAAAAATAGCTGACATAATGAGAAAAGAGCCAAGTATATTTGTCTCAGCACAGTTTAGATCTTGCCTTCTGGTTACTCTCTTCGGATACCACTCTGAGACTGGTGTAAGCCAATGTCAGGTGCTGTCCATGTCTGGCCCTCAGCCATCTTTTTAAAGCTGCTGGCAATCCACAGTTTGTGGCTGACTCCTCTGTGCTTGGCTGCCCCTGGGGTGGGTGAAGCTGCTCTGCAAAGCTGGCTTTTATCAGCATTGGGTCCATGGGTGTGTCAGTAGACTAGTCCCAGACCCTACTATTTCTGAGAGCTTCTGGAGAAAACAGGGGGTGTGATTCTTGGATCTCCCATGGCAGGTGCTTTTCAGACTTCAGGGAAATTGGTGGGTTGTTTCCCTTTCCCTGAGTCATTAGTCTGAGTCTGTCCAGGGTTATTTCCCTGTACTTAGCAGGGTGGGGCCCCTGGTAGGCTTCCAGCCCAGATTTTGGGTCAGCTGGACACTGAGAGGGTGTTTCTGTGGCTCTCCCGTGAGGGGGAAGCATATGTCTGTTTTCCAGGATAGTGTATGGATTGGCTGCACCCTACTGCTCAGTCTCTGATGACACTGAAGTCTGTTTATGTTGCTGTCTCCTCAGCAAGGGTTAAGATGCAGAGTGGGAGAAAAGGAAAACAAACAAAACAGAACACAAAGACAGACTAAACTGAAGAAAGAACAAAAAAAAGTTGCTGAGTGGAGTGAGCAGGCTTTCAGAGGTTGTGGTAAGGGGATTTCCAGAGGGTGGGGGAAGAGGTATCCCACAGGGTAAAGTAATTGATTTTCCCCTGGGAGGGGCTAGCTCTTCTCAAGAAGGATGGCTTCTGTGGAGCCCAGGTATATCCAGGCCCCCCAAATCCCACAGCTACTCCCTCAAGACTCTTCCCCATGTCTACCACTCCCTTCTTGTGTGACTCCACTCTGTGCCACCCTCATTTAGCTGGGGTCCAAAGTGGGTAGCTGCAAACACACAATCTGTGCTTTGCCCCTTGAAGGAAAAAAGAGGATGATAAGTTTATCTCCAGTGGTTTTTGTCTCTCCCCAGAGCAGAGAACCCCTCATGGTGCAGACTTCTTGATTTCCTGATCTGGATGCTGTACGAATGTCCTTTGTGTGGGTTATGTGGACTCTTCTGTTTTATTTGAGACCTGATCTTTCATTGGCCCTTTTGTTACTGGGAACTTTCCCCTGTCTGGCTGACTAAGGGGCTCAACCCCTACCATGCCTGCCTCTGCCTTGAGAGAGCTTCTAGGTGTGGTTTGGATCCACATTTGGGGCACGTACAGGAGGCCACTTATCAAGGCTTCTTTCTCACACTGACACCTCTTCCCCCTCTCTCAAATCAATAGAATACATCCTGTGTGCATTGTCTTCTTTTGAGTCTCATAGCATCCTGATGGGGTGGGGGAAGGAAGGGAAGAGTCCAACAGCAAAACTATAACATGGGATGGTGGCAGGGCACTCAGGCTGCTCCCTCCAGTGAGTTTCAGCCTCAGACTCCTGCTGCTGTGCTCCTGCTGTGACTTCTGCAGCCAGCAGCCATTCACCCCCAGCAATCCTGGCTCCTTGGCCAGTTTACAGCCTCTTCACTTAGACTCTGTTCCATTCACAGTTCCAGTAGCACCTGGGGCTGGGGAGGTTACAGCCCCCTCCGTGGCAAGTACCACAGCTCCCTGGACCCAGACTCTCAACAGCAGCAGGGTGTGTGGTCCAGCCTGGAAGGCATGGAGATCACAGAGGCAAGTCTGGGCACCAAGGTGCAGCCACTTTGGCATCTTCTTCCTGAGGAAGATATCACAAATTGGTTCCCATTCCAAATCTGCCCAGCCACAAGTGCCGGGCTGGGCAGCAGCAGCTCTGCCAGGAGAGCCTGGGCCACCTGCCCCCAAGTGCACTTGCAGGTGGACAGGCACTCACACACTTTTACACACACCCATACAGTCATCCACGCACATGCTCATTTACACATGCTCTCACACTCAGGTTGATTTCCAAGTTGATTGCTCTGTCACCTCTTGACTTTTTTACTTTAATTTCCAAATCCTACATTTGCCTCTTAGATATAAGGAATGCTTGGGCTTTATTTGATTTGATTCATGGATCTGGTTTGGAGTCACCTTATGTATCCAGCCCCATCCATCAGTCTGCTTGGCCAGAGCCCCTGGACTGGCCTTGGTGCCTTGCATGTCTAACCCTGCTCCACACCCAACATGGATTTCTCTGAGGTCTCCTCCAGTCCTTGATAACCTGGGCACAGGGCCTGAACTTCATGCCAGTAAGTGTGGGAACAGTATTAGCTCAAATTCATTCCTTTTCAAATCTGGACTCCCAGCTTTGATCTGTGAGGAGAGCATAGCTGTGCCCATCCTTATTCCCACTTCCAGGCTGGAAAAGGACTTTGTTGGAAGCAATCTATATGTTTTCTGGGGAAGGTATCTCCTTGCTTTTTTCTTGGTATATTCAGTTGTCAAGAGTACAGTCCATATCTGCTATGGCTCCCCAACTTGTCCAGCCTGGAAGGCCATCAGGAACCCCTTGCCCGCTAGTCAATAGGGCTTCAAATCATCAATTCCTTTACATCTGGTGCATGCAGTGCACAGGGGTACTTAGCTCTCTGGGTACCCAGGGTGCATCTGACTTCAGCCTCACAAGCCTGCACCTTGAGTGTAACTGCTCCTTGTCTAGCTTCCTGGTTCCTGATTTTACCCTAAGGTTGTTGTTTAGGTTCCTTATGTCTCCATCATATGTACTTTATATCTTATAGGTAAGACTCACTGTCTCTCTAACCTGCATATTGCATCTGCTTCCCCACATACTACTCAAATGGCCCTGTCAGATTCATGACTTAGGTGCTGATCAGATGCCAGAAAATGCTGCCATCCAGAAACTCCACCTGGACCCCTAGGGTATGAGAGTACACAAACCAGACTATATCTGACTATATCTGGGTTTAATGGTGTTGGCTGCTAGCCTCTTCTTCCAGGAGCCAGCTCTCTTTTGGGGGTGGTTTCTCCAAGAAAAGCTTCATCAAATTTTTCTCCCACACACAGGCTTTTGGAATTTCTCATGACCCTGCCAAGACATACAGTTATATCATCTCTTTAGATGGATCTTTTCTTAGACGATTAAATTGTCAAATTTAACAAGAACGCGACATTAGGTTTCACCCATCAGATTGACAAAATGAACATGATTGACAATGCATACAAAGGGTGTAGGGAAACAGACACTCTCAGACAGCATTTGTAGGAGTGTACCTTAGCACACCTCTTTCCTTTGTGGAAGGACAGCTTGCAAATATGTATCACAATTTGTACCTCAACAGTGTTTCTTCTAAGAATTTATGAAAGGGTTAATTGGAAAAAATTTCAAAACCACATGTATAAGAGAATGCTCCTTTCAATGTTTCTGATAGTGGAAAAAGATATGGGATTTGTTCAATAATTTATGTGACATTCACACAGAGCAATAGAGTGCAGCTATTAAAGAGCTTGTTATAGAGCCACATGCATTGATATGGAAAGGTGTCCATACAGTATTGCTGAGCAAAGAAGCATTTTACACAATAGGTTGTCTAAGATAATTCCAGTAAATGAATGTCATATAAATGTGTGTGTGTGTGTGTTTTTCTATATATGCTTCAGGGAGCCCACAGTCTAGTGGGAATGGTAGACACATACAAAAAAAGTAATTATGGAATTGCATGATATACAGGTCATTAGAGAAATGCAGGGAGGAACATCTAAGGGACCCAGGGAAGCCTTTGCAAACAGAATGACAGCTTAGCTGGGAACTGAGGAAGGAGTAGAGAGGTTGGCAGGGGAAGAGGCAGAGATCCAGGCTGAGGTGCCCAGTAAATAGTTGGGCCTATGGGCCTCAAATCACAGTCACAGTCTGAACCTAGTGAATCTTCTGCTCTAACCACTGAGGTCACTGGTTACAGCTGCAGAAGATACAGAAAACATCATTCAAATGAGTCTTGTAGATGGGCCATTGGGCAAAAGTAGACTTGGATGGGAGCATTGAAGTTGGGTCCTATACCCACTGTCTGAGGCAGAGAGGCTTCTCCTTCTCGAAGTGACTTTCCAAGTTCTCCTTCCTTTGCCTGCCCTGCTGTGCCCTGCAGCAAAATGACACTTAGTCACACAATCCATTCCATAGTTAAACTTGCACTTTATTAAAATTGCTCTGAACAACTCTGGGGGGAAAATTGTATCTGTCTCCATTCATCTTCAATGGCTTTTACACCTCGCTCGACACAACTGTCTCCTTTGATTAAATCTCCATTAGGGCTCTGTTCCATATTCAGCAGCTTTATAAGCCAATTAACCCACCGTTCCATAGGTCAGGACAAAGAGCAGTGCTTCTTCAGAGAGAGAGAGAGGGAAGGAGAGAGGAAGCATGAGATAGGAAAGAGAAACTTATCTCCCCCACTAGGGCTACAGTTAATCAGTGTTTATTGTCCTGCTCTCATTTCTTCACAGTTACTCTACAGGAAATAGCAGGGATATCACCAGCAGGATTCAACGTCAGGCTGGGGAAGTCCAAGCTTGGCTGACCCCTTATGTCAGGATCTATAGATGGGATGCTGATTTCCTGAACTGAGGGGTGCTTGGGAGTGTTCACATACCTCTCAATTCTTTCCTCTTTTTGCTTAGCAGAATCCTCAAGGGCACTCACTCCCAGCCTCAGCCCCCAGACCCTATCCAGTTCTGCATGTTAGAAACCCAACCTCCACTAGTGTAAGTCTAGACTAGTGTCATGGCCCTGAGCCATGGGTCTGGAGGTGGATGCCTGGTTGTGCACGAATCACCATGTGATTGCCTGCCCATGAACTCCCCCTTTTGTGTCCTCCTTCCTGGAGCAAAATGTAGAACTGGTTTCTGTCTGGAGACTTGTCTAGCCCTCTAATCCTCTTGAAGGGCTGAAGCCCCTATAATTATCAGGAACCCTGTCCTCTAGCTGGTTCTGCTAGTTCCTGTTCCTAAAAATTGGACCTGCTTTCCCATTCCTGGCTGTGGGAAGCAGTTCTTCCCCAAGAGACAGCATCTGTTCACATTTTAGTATTGCTGGAAGCTGGAGAATCCAGCTGATTCTCAGGACCCCACCAACTGTGTATGAACACATCTTATTTGGGACCCTAAGCATCTCAACAACCTGCTGGATCTGTGGCTGGACTGAATAAAGTGGTCTGGAACAAGATTTTTTGTCAAGTCTTACAGTGAGGCCAAATGCTCATATTTAAGATGAGGTGACTCAGAGTCAAAAGACAAAGGTAGGATTGGAGGTCAACCCAAGCCCAGGACAAGAGAACAAGCTGATTCAGGTCTGAGTCTGTCCAGCAGCTTGGAAGGGATCCACCATCTGCCTACCTTGTGTCAGGGATAATGGGATAAGAATCTACCTAGAAGGTTGTCCAGAGCTTTTTGTCCTCTAGGAAGTGGCCTTGAAAAGATGCTTTTAGCTATTTTTTATAGAGGTGAGGTTTTAAGGGAGCCAAGAAGACTGTTTGAGTCTTCTTGGCCTCCCCAGAGGGGCTGCATAGAGGGAGGTGGCAAAGGCTTCAGAAGACCTCTGAGCCCATGGTGGCAGCCCCAAAACTGCCCATAGCCCAGCAAGGGGCTGTCTGTTCTTCCAGGGCTGCCCCGTCTTTTCCCAGCACCTCCTTGATGCATACTGACTTGTTTGCAGAGGAGGTGCTCTGATTCTGGTTTTCTGGTCACCTCTCCTCTGCCTCCAGGTTTGGCTCCTGACATCAGGGCTCTCCAGACACTGAACCTGTCTGCAGTTGAGGACTTGTGTATGACCCTTTCCTTGGGGCTTGTGCATTTTTGTTCCTTCACTGAGACCATACAGAGGAACCTTCTTCCATTTCAGCGTTAGCTCTTCCCTCTTCTTGCAGACCTGATAAAATATAACCTCCATGGCTCAAGGCATCATCCTCATGGAACCCACTCTGTCTGCTGTGGCTGCCCATGAAAACAATGAGTTCAGAGGCAACTTTATACAAGTACAGCTTCTGGAACAAAGGAGGTGACTCTCTTCATGCTGCACCGTCGTGTTGATTGGCTTTGCTGTCACATGCACATAAGTTTCCTGCTCAGCTCTACTGCACACCAACTGTGTGATCCTAGGCAAGTTCATTCATCCCTTTGAGCCTCAATACTCTCAGCTGTAAAATGGGAAGAACAAGATCTGCTTCACAGGATTGTAGTGAGTATCAAATGAAATCATATATATTATCTGGCACTTGGAAAGTGTTTGATAAATAATAGTCTTTATGGTGGGGATGGCAGAAATACTCAAAACTATTTTTATTAGAAATGTCTGGAAGGCCTGGGATGATCAGCCTAGAAGAATTCAGAGGGAAGTGATGGGGATATTCAAACATTGGGACTGCGCTCAGAGACAGGGAGTAGAATCAGCGTAGTGCTTGGTCTAGCTGACAGCCAGAGAGGTTTACTTTTTAACCACCCTCTCTTCCATACAACAAAATTATTTTCAGTAATAAACATAAACTGAAACAAATAATCACATTGATCACAAAGGAAAAGCAGACAGTGAAATTTTTTGTCTTAAGCTATATATATGCCAGTAAAAAATACAACAAGTACTACAGAATAAAAAAAAGAAAAAAGTAATCTATGAATATTTTTATTATGTTGCTGTAGCTTTTGAGGAAAAGGAAAACATATTTACAGTGTGTTATAGTAATAAATAATATCATTATAGTCTTATTTTCCTAACTACTTGTTTAGTTTAAAAACAATTAACAATGAAAAGAGAAGAGTGAATTTCAATATTAAGCATATTATTTCAAGTTCAATACAGATGAACTAAAAATTGCACTTACCATACAAAAAATACTGCACTTTGCAATTTTCACTGTTTCACAGTATTAAGTTTTAAATGCAAATAAAACTTCAAGTGGTCATATAGAATGTCATCACTGAAGTAACTCACTTTCTATTTTTTGTCTTATCATTACTGTGCTTATTTCTAAAAATTTACTATGCTGTGTAGGGATCCGCAGTACCTCAGGGGTGGGAGATATGAACTGTGCTTGGAGCGAGCTGGAATGAGTCCAAATCTTAAAATTTACTCTTGAAATGAATGCGTGAAGCTGAGTTTGCATGTGTTAGGGGCCAGTTGTAAAACTGGGACTTCCCCATGTAGAACACCTATTTATTAAAGGGTAAGTAATAAAAAATATGCTAAAGGGAAGCTTATTGCATATATATCATTTTTATTAAAACTCAAGTAACTGTAACAATTGTTTAGAACTTGACCAACAAAAAAGCTTTTTTCAGAAAGGAGTACTTTAGCACTTAACACTGTTTAGATTGCTGGTGAGTGGAGAATGGTGATAATAAAAGGCAGACTGACTTCTAGGCAGTTTTATTACTGGTTTTCCATTCTCTGTAGACAATGTTCCTTCTCACTGTCTGCACCTGGGGCGCACTGTGGCCTCTCCCGTGCCCTTGATGTGCTCTGATTAGAACGGGCCCCGACGAAGAGAAGAGCTCAGTCTGGGCCCAGTGTAAGGAAGAGCCTTCCAACTGTCAGCGCTCTCCAAGATGGAGTGGTCTGCCTCAGGAGGTAGTAAATCTCCTGTCACAAAAGGTGCTCAAGCATAAGATGACCTTTAAGGTCTTTCCAACTTGGGGACTCAGTGTCTGCATGAATCAGGAATGACAGAGCCTCCTTCAGTCCTTGGACGGCCGGGGATTTAGCTGTGCCTGAGGCTTGTGTACAAGCTGTGTCCCCATGGGTAGAACCCCAAACTCTACTGTTGGCTCCACACCCCCCTCCCACCCACAGTCTTCACTTCTGTCAATAATTGGCATCAATACCCACAGGCAGAAACCAGACCATTCATGACTCCTGGTCAGAGAGAATTGGGACAAGCCAGAGCCTGTTGCAGGACTGTCGGAAAGAAGATGGTGAGAGGAAGGGCCTGGAGGGACCCTCTCCCTGACTTTGGTCCTTCCCTCTGTCTGAGGCCCCTCTTCCCAGTCTCAGCCTCAGGAGGGCTGGTGTGTACCCTGCTCTCTGCACAGGGGGAGAAAGCAACTTTGAGAAAGGAGTATTGACCCTAAATTCCCGTCATTCTTTAATCCTCCTGTGGGAGACTCCCATTATCTCTCTAGTACAAGGTACTTTATTAATGGATTATGCTTTCAGCAGGTGAAGGTCATTTTTTAATGCTTTTAATGATTCCAACCTGGATTTTCTCTTCAGAGATAGTGTTTTCAAGGCTCTGGCTGTGAATATCAGTGAACAGAGAATGGATCACAGGCAGGGGAAGCACCCAGATGTGTCAGCCTTATCCTGGGGCAGCACACCCATCCGTGCATTCATTCAGTAGGTGCTGGCTGACACCAGTCTGGGTCCCATGCAGTGCTGGGCACTGGAAGTCCAGAGGTGCAAAGGCAGCCTGTGCACTCCTGGCACCCACAGCCTGCTGGGTGAGGGGTTGGGGGCGGTGAGACTGGTAAACAAGCAGAAGACCACAGTGCAAATGGCTAAATGCAGTGATGGAGGTGTGGGGAGATGATATAGGAACTCAGTGGGTTGAGTAAGTTGGCTTTATTCACTGAAGAAAATGAAAATGATTCTGGATAGAGTCAATGAATGATACTGGGATATCTTTTGGAAGTCAAGGAAGATATTGATCACCAAGCTTACAGGACAGAATGGCTCTGGAAAACCCAATAAAGGGAGTTCGAGAACTCTGCTGTGGAGCTCTGCAATTTATGGATTCTTTTCCAATGACCCCTCACCCCACCCCAGCTCCATTCTATCCAGTTTCCCTGTCACTCAGTTAAAGTCCAAAGTCCCAGGTGAAGAAATCTGATGGGTCCAGCTTGGCTCAGGTTTTCTTCCCTATATAGTGGGTCAGTTCCCAGAGAAAGGGCCTTCACTGTGAGCAAGGAAGCCACCCCCAAGTAAAGAGACTCAGTAGCAACTAATGTTTCCTGCAGGTTCAGAGGCTCTGCCATTGGAGACTCTGCCATTAGCCTTAAACTTTGAAGGATGGGTCCAGGCAAAAGAAATAGTATGTGCAAAGCCCTGGAAGAATTCAAGATCATAGCAGATGTGTAGAACTTTGCATACCCCCATACTAGAGGAGCTACCGCTGCACAGTGCCTGGAGTATAGATTCTGAGGTCAAACTACCTGGGTTTGGATCCTGCCTTAACCACTTGATGCCTTTGAAACCTTGAGTTAGTTGCTCAGTTTTTGTTCCTCAGTTTTATCAACTATGAAAAGAGATGACAAAGGATTTATCCCATAGAATGGTGGTGGAGATTGAATGAATTAATCCATTGTAAAGGCTGTGGATCAGTCAGTGCCTTGGACATAGTAAATGTTTGTTAAATGTCAGTGATTGTTTTCATGGACAGAACATAACATGGAAGAGAAGGAGGGGGCAGTAGGAAGGTCAGCTAACATATAGTTAGCACATGATCTTTGTAGGCCAGGGGTCTTCAAAGCTACCAGATGTCCATGGGGGTGTGGGGAGAAAACAATAGAACCTTTCTTTGTTTTTAGTTCTCATTTTGAAAATGACTAAGAAATTAAGCTTAACTAGTGTTTAATAAATGGGGTGACAGTTTTACCCTCACTTACTCATTCGTCAGACAGTGGGTGTCTCCAGAGAGCAGGAGGTCTCCCGAGGAAGGAGTGGGAGTGCCCCCGTGTTGAAGGCTACAAAGGCAAACCCCTCATCACCTTCGGCTTTATGAGCCATGTAGCCGTTGACATGGGTGGCAGAGTATAATATTTTAAGTGGTAGAATCTTTCAATGTTTTTTAATGAGAAGAGGAGTGATCCTGTGCCACCCAGAGGGTCTCGCGCTCACTCATTGAACTCAACAATGCGAGATATAATTTTCTTAAAAAAAAAACCCAAGTTTTCCAAATTGGTTGACCTTTCTGGTGATGACAGGTAGCTGTTGTTATTAGATATTTTAAAAAAGTAAACACCTGTATTCTGTCCTTTCATGGTAAAGGTGACATTTTTTAACAATGAACAAGAAACTGGTTTTTGAAAGAGGTTTACATGAAGGAAAGAACATTTAGAAATGGATGTTTGAAGTGTTTCCACCATTATGTGATCTTATTGCCTAAAATATTGTCAGTGCATCACTACAAAAACTGTCAGATGTATGCTATTTAATAACTTAGAAACAGAATTTTCTAGAATGTTTTTTAAAATTTT
Source organism: Trachops cirrhosus (assembly GCA_028533065.1). NCBI lineage: Eukaryota > Metazoa > Chordata > Mammalia > Chiroptera > Phyllostomidae > Trachops > Trachops cirrhosus. The sequence goes on along the minus strand of CM052542.1, from coordinate 20,142,450 downwards.
TTAAATTTTATTTTAATTGCTCAAGTACAGTTTTCTGTCTTTTACTCCCATCCCAGCCCACCCACACATCCCTTGCCATTCCCTCCCATTTCCACCCCCCTCTAGTTTTTGTCCATGTGTCCCTTATATTTGTTCCTGTAAACCCTTCCCCTTTTCTCCTGAAATTCCCCTGAAATTCCCTCCCCTCTCCCCTCTGGTCACTGTCAGCCTGTTCTCTATTTCAGTATCTTTGGTTATATTTTGTTTGTTTGTTTGTTTTGTTGTTTAGATTCCTGTTAAAGGTGAGATCATATGGTATTTGTCTTTTTAAAAACATCTCCCAAATAAAGTGTTTAGGAGGACTTCAAACCCATTTGTTCAAAATGTAAAACTGCCACACCTTCTGATTTGTTTGCAAAAACAGCTGATTGATGTGTAGAATATGCAAATCTACTGGCCAGGTGCCCACATCTTCTGTATAATTGGTAGATAGGACTGGAAAATGGGTCTCAAGTAGAGAGTGCAGCCAGTAATGTACTTCTTCCCCTTTTGATCTCCATGTCTGTGGAACACCTTTCAACCTATCAAGTCACTAAAACCATGTACAAGATAAACATCCCCTCAACTTGACCTTAAAATGATTCTATCAAAAACACGCTTAACTAAGAATGTTAATGAAGCATTTGCAATGAACAATGACATCATTCACTCTCATTATTTTATTTACTGGTACAACATTTTCATATATGAAATATATTTTATAATTTTCAACCTTTCACATTTTATCCTTGAACATTTTATGCTTGTCAAAATTTTCACAATACATAAGCACACTACAGGTATAAATTTGTAAATAAATAAATAAATTTTTGGTGAAGTTGCATTCTCAAAAAGTTTTTACTGGTAGTGTATTGATCCTGACATTTGGAAACTTCTCTTTTAGGCAATGGGGACACCTTAAGGGAAATTAACATATGAGGGTGACATGGAGATGTTTGTGTTTTCAGAGAGGTGAGTTTTGCAGCAGGGTGGTGAATGATTGGAATCAGAGGGACCAAGGAGAAAGCTGCTTTGATGCCTCTAGTGCAAGATTATGAAGGTCAGAATGAAGTCTGAGAAAGTGGGAAGGGAGAAAAACCAGATTTGGACAGGCTCTTCCCCATCAGCTCTGCCCATTTAAGTCAAACACATTCTATTCATTCTTTAGATCTCTGTGTCTGCCAGCTATTCCAGGAAGCCCTCTCTGACTCCCATGGACTGGCTCAGGTGCCTCTCCTCGGTGTGCTCGCAATACCTGTCTGATTTACAGTACAGCTCTTATTACGTTCTTTTGCAATTGTCTCTTTACTTGTTTATGTGCTACTCTGTCCATCATTGGTAGCCACTAGAAGGCAGAGAGATGGTATCTGACTTTTATTTCTGATAGCTACTCTATCAATTCTTCTGAATAAACAATGTGGGATTTGATGGAACTGATTGGATGTGAGGAAATAGAGGTTGGAAATTTCTGAGATCAAATCCTTCAAAACAAAGAGATTATACCGGACTCATGAATACATTTCTTTGTTTTAATGATGTTCTAAAAATTTTTTAATTAGCTGCCAGCTTCAAAAATTTGGAGATTCCATGTTAATGTCTAGACTTCCAATTTCTTTTGAAAAATCAAAAGAGCAGGCAACTGGGTCTATGTTTCCACATGGCAGCATCAGCTGGAGTTGGTGAGCTTCTACTCCCGGGACTGTGTCAGGCATGTCCAGCTCAACTAACCCTTTTCATTCATTTGAGTTCCTTGTCTGGCTCCACTGGGCATTTTAGTTGGTGATGTCTGTTCTAAAGAGGTGTGCCTTATAAAGTGGCATTGTTTAACCCAAGAAAGAAAACTACTAAGTGGGACATCAAGGCACCAGTAGATAAAAGGACTGCTCACCTCTAAAATTTCCCTACGGAGATGATCACCTGTGAATCAGACAAATCTGCTGATATGTACTCTGTGTTATTTGTAATGATCCAGAATAAAAACTGTTTCCTTCCTCCTAAAGAGTGGTAACTTTATCTATATTTTTTCTCTCTGCTGGAGTGAGCTGGTCACTCTTTGGATTCTCCCAAATACCAGTGGTGTTGGACCTCCCAGCTCCAGGACTCCCATTCTTCCACCCCAGAATAAGAGAACCAAGGTCAGGGAACAGAGCACTGTTTCTTCATCTGTTTCAGAGATGTCGGTGACCCAGTCTGGTCCTCCAGGAAGCAGAGCTTGACACATAGGCTTATGTAATATGGGTATTTTCTTGAGGAATGCGGTCCCAGAGAACAGAAGTTAGGGACAAGGAAGGGAAACAGGGAAGGCGAGAAAGTCAATATAAATTGCATTACTAAGCTGATCATCATCATGGTTGGCTAGTGGATTGATCCTTTATGATCATCAATAAACCATATGAGAGACACCCTAGGACCATGTGTTCAGGGATAGAAAGAGGAAAGTATACATCATCTTCTTGTCACCCACTGGTCAAAAAGTGGTCCATAGGGCATTAACAGCCACACTTCTGGGTTGTACATGCATAAGTACTGAGCATGTTCCCACCATATCCCATGCTGCAGCATCAAGAGAGAACCCCCGAATGGGAGGTAAAAAGTGCATGGTATGGGCCAGAGAAGGCACTCTTAAGCTGCCCTTTGTAAAGCTGGTTAGTGTTTTGTAGGGTGTCAGGGGAAATATTATTTCTTCTGTAGGCAGAAATGTCATGGACCCAGTGACCCAGTGACTCTCTTGCTGTGACAGCAGGAGAGCCAACATAGTCCTAGCACAAAGTGAATATGCATTCATGTCCTTACTTTTGATCATCGGCACTGATAAATATCCAGAATAATTCACTGAACAAATTAGTAATCATATACAAATGCTAGATAATGCGTCAATCTGTTCAGTAAAGAAACCATATGGCAGCTGTGATTGGGGCAACCACCTGGTTAAGCTTATGGTAGTTTACGTTCATCTGCCATGATCCATTTGATTTTTCTGTGAGCCTTAGAGTATTATAGAATTGCAGAGGGAAATGCCTTTAAGGCTTTGGTGATTCCTTCAAGGATGCCAGATGGCATATGATTGATTTACTACTGTAACTGGGTGAATTGTATAGAAGTTTTAGGGGCTTCCACTTTGTCCTTCTTACCAAAATAGTTTACAGGCTAGAGAACCAATGTGAGGGTTCTTTTAGCTGCTAAGCACATCTATTCTAATTATACACTTGGGAACAGGGAGAATAATTATGTGATGGGTCCAGGATATGGGGCCTATTGGACCCTCTAGGAGAGAAACTTAGAGCGGAACTCCATCGATCACCTGCCTTCTCATGGTCCCCACTTCAACTGGAGGGCCAGTGTTTCAGACCATGTGTTAGTTTCATCTCTGTCTCCATACCCAAATGGTCATCTGAAGATCTGGATATTTCCCTTTTCCTCAGTGCACACTTACCGTAACAAACAGCCATAAATCCTCTGAGAAAGGATCAGGGATGTATTTCTTGTTTGCATGTTCAAAGCATTGCACCATCCTTCATCAGAGGGACCCGGGCTCTCCTTTAATTAATAGTTCTTGACTCCTTGAACTAAGTTAGATCCGGAAACTGAGTTAGAAACTTGATTTTTTCCTCATGGCAGTGGCTGATATAAGCCTTCTGCTCATAAGGCATACATCAGTTGTCTGTCCATCTGTCTTACCCCTTAAAAACACATTGATATATTAGGCATCAGCATAGATGCCTATGGGTCAAGTCATGCTAATTGCCATTCTAGCCTTGCTGCCCATAATGGAATTTCATTTATCTTGCCTATGATGGTTAGGTGTTGACACCTGGCCTCTGATATACTGGGATCTCATCAACTTCATTGATTTCAGGGATCCAAGTTCCATGACATTGGCTCTCACTATCCACCCAGGCCTAAAGAGGAAAACTACCACCTCTCTAAGATGCTGCCCTTGCCCCATGCATTCCTTATTGCTCTACTGGAAAGAGTGCCCTCTGACCCATGCTGGGGCATGTGGTAGGTTCTCATTTGTCACCTCATACAAGGAAGCTGTAGTGTGTGGGTGTGTGTGTACATGTTCATGTCTTGGAGAGGCAAGAGCAGACACAGAGGTCTGTAAAGGTGTTTTTGCCATGTGTCTGAAAGCCCCATCAGAAGGAGACCTACAGAGGGATGCTCATTAAAGGAGTCCCATCTCCTAGTAATGGGATCACCCAGCATGAGGAGGACCAGTACTTGTCTGCTATTGCTGCTGCAGCTGCTTCCAGAAGCTGAGTGACACTTCAGCAGTTTCCCTCCTGCTCAAAGCAATCAATGGGAGTTGGGAATGGAAACTGGCAGAGGAAAACAGACAGAAGGTGGTCAGATGTTGACACTGAATGCTTTTCCTAGTAAGTCATGAGATGTATCTCCCTGCCTCCAATCATGCAGATATTCCACAAGGGCAGTGGACTGCCACAAGGGCAGATAGAATGCTGAGTTGGTGGCAGGAGAATAGAGGTGGGTGTGATCGAAGAACAAGATGCTGCCTGATGGGAGGAGCAGGTCTTGAGCTGGAATATGCCTTGTTCTGACAACCATCCATCTACTGTAGGGCATTTGGTGCATCATTCACTGATTAGGGCTGCAGTTTTCTCATCTATAAAATGAGGGTGTTGGGCTGTGTTGGTGGCTTTCTACCCTTTATTCCCAAGTGACACAATGTCTCAACACTCACATAATAATAACAGTCAGAAATCTGCCCTTGTTGTGTGCTTCCTTTGGAGAGAGGTCATCTTCCTCATATCTCTTTCATAAGGGCACTGAACCACTCACCCTCATCACCTAATCACCTCCTGAAGCCCCCGACCTCTGAACCATCACATTGGTGATTAGGCTTCAACATATGAATTTGGGGGGGAATACTAACATGTAGTTCACAGCATAGTCACAAAGCTGGTCAGTAACTCTGTGTGATTCATCAGACTTGTCTGTCTGTCTGCAGAAGCTCAGACCCTTTGGCACTATGCCAAACTGCTATGTTGAAATTTTAGAAGGTTGCTCATGATGTAATTGGCCAGTGTTTCCCAATCATAAAAAAAAGCCAATGCTTCTTTTTGTTAGATGTGGAAATATTACACACTGCCCACCCCCACCCCAAGATTCTTATAGGTCCCCCTAAAGTAGAGTGCTGACTTGGTGAGACTCATTGGGCAAAGCGTCTCTAATGTCTGTTTTAAAGCTAATAATTCATGAGAGTGTTTGCAGGAAGCACACAGCGCTTGTTGAGACATGGTAGATCTTCAATATCTGGCAGTTTTCATGGCCTTTGTTGGCTGCCTCCACAGCATCTGTTTCTTCCTTCCTGCTTCTGAAAAGGACCCCATATCTCCCATTTGTTCTTTTAGTGTGTATTTAATCCACTCCCACCTCAGGAGTGGACCCTCATTGTCTAAAACTAATCATGTGATCTTATTGCACATCACGTTCTTCCAGTTACTTGTTAATGGATGGGCATGTGACCCAAATTGGTTAAGTGGAGAAGAATCCCAGGACTTTGTTCAAAATCTCACATTGTAATGAGAGTGAATATTGCATACCACCAGGTATATGATAAGATCTCTAAAGGAAAGATCTGAAAAACATTAGTGGGACCACTTTTACTCAAATATAAGGCAATGAACCCATGAGGAAATAATGTGGGTCTTGCAAACCAAACAGGAAAGAATATTTGGGTGGTTGCCTTTTCCCTCTGTGTGTCTGCCTTTGCCCTCTGGCCCTCCTGATAGCTGAGCCCACTGGCCCCCTCACCTACAGGTGCAGTCCTCATTTCTCCCAAAGATCCCAGGCCAGTCTGAGCTGAAGCAGGAAATATTTAAGAGGCCTTAGATCCTCTTTACTCTGGTGGGGAGTGTGGGGCTGGAGTGAGGGGCAGTGCTCACTCATCACTCTTGGGCTACCTTCTGGTTTAAATCAGGTAGAGTCAGAGCTCACCCAGAACCCCTGAAATGTTCCAAGACTTCCCAATTCGTTTCCTCTGGAGACACTAGTTGCCCTTCCACAGTTAATAACTCCCCCACCACTATATTGTACAATGAGGCTTTGGCTTGGAGCCCCTTTGAAACAAATTGCCTGAGGCCCTGATCCTGAACTTGTTGCCAGGTGCTTGTTGCACAGGGACTGAGCTCCTGATGGTAGATGCCTGCCTGGATATCAGCAGCCTCCTGCCAATGCTTCGGGAACACTCCTGATGATTGACCTATGACTGGACATTGCTCTGCCCTGGGTTGTTATATTCTCCCCTCCCCCATCTCTGTACCCCAACACCTGTGGTTCCAGACTTCCGCACCCCATTCCTGGCCCATATATCTCACTGTGGCAAACACACCCATACTTCTCCATGGTGGCAGTGGTAGCAACAGGTATAACCTGCCTAGGATACCCTGAGATGGGGGTGGGGTCCAGGCATCACTAGGCAAGCTTGGGGGGCTGGCACAGGAGGAAGAAATGCTTTTCAATAGAGGTGATAGATGCTGGTTGGGGAGCCAGGGTGGGCAATGTGGCAGCCAGTCTGAGCGGACAACAATTTTTCCTGTTCCCTTGGCTTCAAGATGACAGTCTTGAAACATGGCCTGACACAGTGGCTGGTCAGCTTGAGTGCTTTTATTTCTTATTCCCAATCAACAATTGTACCACTTTTATTAGCAATCAGTGCTCTGACAGCAGTGCTGGTGCAAAAGGCCCAGTGGTGAGTGGGAGGGGTCAGCTTTCCCATAGCCAATTGGCTGAGGTGAGGGGAGGAGGAGGCAGAATAATGAGGAACGCTATTCCCTTCCAGAAGGCAGAAGGGAGCCAAGGCCTGTGGGGCTGCTGGGTTGGGAAGCTGGACAGGCTGGAGAGACTGCGGCAGTCCCTGAGTCTCAGGTGTCTGCAGCAGGGCGATATTCCTAGAATGATTCCTGTTCTTTTCCCCCAAAAATAGATGAAGGAAAATGGACATGTTCTGATCAGAGACAAGAAAATCCTGTTCATGTTATTTGGAATAGAAAATGTAAAGGGTGATGTGGGCATAATCCCCCCTCAGGGGTGTAGGGTCCAGATTGTGGCCTAAATGCTTAATGGGTCTGTGAACTTATTTTGTCATAAATGGATCCTTAATTCTGCTTATGGCCCAAAAATGACAACTTGGGACCTAAGCAGGAATTCCATTTTCTCTTTTGCTGTAGAGCTGTTTAAAGAATGAACTTGGGGTCAGACCCATCTGTTTCTAAAGCCTGGCTTTGTCCCTCACCAGCTGAGTGGCCCTGCCAAAGTAACCTCTCTCACCCTAAGCAACTTTCTTAGGGAAATGGGAGATTAAATGAGATCCAAGGGTAAGCTGCCAGAAGAGCCCTGTGCATCCATGCTTCAGAGACTGGCAGAGTTCAAACTCCTGCTCCACTGCTGGCGATGTAACCTTGGGCAAGTCACTAAGTCGCTTAATCCCTAGGCCTATGTTTCCTTATCTGTAAAATGGGGTTGACAATAGTACTACCTCCCTCCTACGATCCTTGGATGGGCTAAATGTCCATGAAGCACATAGAATAGTGACTCACAGTAAGCTCTGAATTTAGCCAATTAGTAATCCCGTAACATCATGCCTGGTATAGCAGATATAACGCCATGACATAATTGTCTAAGATTTTATTACCTAGGCTTGGCATCAAAAGGGAGAGGTCAGCTGTCCTCATTATAATGTTCTAGTGGCTGCCACTGCCCTAGAACCTCACATCACTGGCTGTTAGAAAGGTGGGGGGGATATTTTTTTGGAAATACAGATTCTCAGGTTCTACAGCAGATCTACTGAGTCAGAATCTGCATTTTAACAAGATCTCCCAGTGATTGCATGGACATTAAATCTTGTGAAGCACTGAACTGGAGGGCCTCAGAGGGAAGGCTCACACTCATCAGTTTCTGCACTCCCTGTGGGATGGTGCCCGTCTATGAGCTTCCACGGCGCCTTCCATGCAGACTGATCCCACTCCCTCATAACATGGTCCATGTACTTGGCCATCTCACCTAAGAGCCTGTGGACAACTGGGGGGCAAATCTGTTTCTCTCACCACTAGATACTGTAAAGGGGGATAGTTAAGTACACTGCCTCTCAAGCCAGACTGCAGGCCCCAGTTCCAGCTCCACCACTTCCTAGATGTGTGACCTTGGGTGAGTTATTTTACTTCTCTATGCCTTGGTTTCTTTATGGATAATCATTGAAAAATACTAGTCTCTGTCTCCCAGGGTGGTTGTGAGGATTAAAGGATTAAATGAGTGTCAGGCATGTAGTCAGTGTTCAACAAGAGCTCCCTCCACTGTTGTTGTTGTCATGGTATCCCTAGTACCGAGCCTGGGGCCAGGCACACAGTAGACACTCAATAAAACATTTATTGGAGGAACAAATGATCTCAGCTGGGTGCACATTAATGTATTTCATACCCTTGACATTGGCAAAGCTAAGATATTGGACATTGAACTCTGCCGCAGCTGTGTGACTTGAATTCTCCGGTGAAGATGAATATAGTTGGGAGCTGACTCTTGTGTCCTCTAAAAAATAACCTGCTGAATGTGCAGGAACACATTGTCTTATGTCATCAGGGCCAGGCCAAGAGAAGAACAGCATTTAAAAAATATATGGTGATATGGTTGAAAAAGGCAGCCCTTTCTTTAGAGCCTAGTAAGTATGATCCAGGAAAAACAAACACTGCTCATTTATGTTTAAGGAGAAAGCAGGGGCACAGGTTTGACCCAGCTTGAAATTGTCCTTTTGCTGTTGAACAAGATATTGCGCTTTCAAAAGTTTGTCCGGCTCAACGACCTGAGCGGGGACATAGGAGGATCTCTGTACAGAGTCCTTGGCTTCTATTTCCACTTCCTCTTCTTGAGGTGATTGGAAACACTGATTTTGTGCTGTTCCAGGCAGCTCAGCCATCAGGGAATAGCACACAGCACATTAGAAATGGTAGAGAACATTTGAGGCACACCATTTCTGGGCAAAATCACTGGCTGCAAAGGAACAGAGAAAGTGTCTTATAGTGGGGGCAGGCACATGCATAGGCATCTAAGCCAGCTACTTTCAACCTTTTTCATCTCATGGCGCACATAAACTAACTACTAAAATTCTATGGCACACCAAAAAATGTTATATATCTTTGATAACATGACAAAAAATAGGTATGATTTTGATTCATTCATACTGGATGGCTATTGTGTTGGCTGTTGTCATTTTTTTATTTGACAATTGAAGGGAAAAGAGGTCAGTGTCCCTGACTATAGTCAGATATAGCATGTTTTAAAAATTCTTGTGACACACCAATTGGAAATCACTGGTTTATGCTCTTGAATTGTCCTTGCAAGCTCAGACTTCTTTGTTGCTCCTAACATGAGACAATGGCCATCCTTGGCTGGTTTTCTTGCTGTGTCCTCTTCCTGGTTGTGAGAATGTTGAAGATAATTATTCTGTCTTATTCAGCATCATGTTCCCAGAGCCCTGGATAGGCCTGACAGTTAATAGGCATCAGTAAGTGTTGATGTGAACCGAATTTAGCAAGGATCTGTAGCCCTGAGGAGAGGGGATACGTCTTGGAAACCGCTGGGGGCTACATTGAAGGGCAGGGACTTGAAGGTGGAATTCTAGAGTATCAACAATAAGAGTGACCAACTCGTGAGATCCTCTGCATGCCAGCCCCTGAGCTAGGCCCATGACATGCATGACCTCGTCCCCGCTTTACATATGAGGAAACTGAAGCCTCTGAGAAGCTGAGTAATTTGCTTAAGTTCCAACAACTCAAAACATGGTGGAGTCTAAGGAATTCGTGTCTTTTTCCATTTCCCTCATTTACTCTGCTAATGATAGTTCTTAAACTGTAGATTAGAAATTAAAATTGAGGCAACCTGACTTGAGAGGGTAGAATCCTGAGTTTGGATGCCTGGAAGTCAGCTGTGGGTAGAAGGAGCAGTCTGGTTGCAGAGATCCAGGAATTGGGAGGGAGCCCTGAACAGAGGACATGAGCTCAGTGGGAGAACTTTCCAATAATGAAAGTGGGTCCACAATGAAAGTGGTGAGTGTTATTGAATGACTTAAAAAGTGTGTTTCAGGGAACTCCAGACCTATCGTGTCCCTGGAAAAGAAGTATGGGGAAGGTGGGAATTCTGGTACCAAATAGTCTGAGAAGCTGCATCCAATATTCGATATTCACTCTTGACAGTTCACAAAGCACACTGGATCTCTCTGTCCTGCGGGAGAAATGGTTGTTTGATTTTCTTGAATCCCATGTCTTTCACATTTATTTGACTAGTGAATTTTTTTAAGTAACATTTTTTTTAACATTCCATGGAACTGCTCTTTCATTGAACCTGTGTGAGACTCAGCTATAGAATGTTGGCCCAGAATATGCCCTCTGTGTTCCTTCTCGCCCTGTGGTCAAGTGAGGATGACTAGAACTCAGTGACAGAAAGTTCCGCTTAGACAATTTGAAGTAGTTTCCTAAATTGGGCAAATAACCTCATCTGAATGGCTGAGGTGATAAGCTCACAGGAGGAGTGTGGCAGAGGAAGTGCTGTGTGCCTGGCCGCATGTGGGTACCACTTCCCCTCCCAGCTAAGTGGTGCTGATAGCGATGTTTTCCTTGGGTTTTTGAATTTTTCATCCCTCCAGTAAGTCTTAATCCACAGATAAAAATCTACATCAATGTTTCACCCAAAATAACATAATAGTAACACAAAAAGATTAATTCTTTTGGGAAAAGTAGAGGGAAAAAAATGGCCTCAGCTTAAAGACAAGTCAACACTGAAGACTTGTACACAGGGATTTCTTCTGCACCATACTCCACACTGACATGTGAGCATGTGTGCAGTGTTCTAGCACATGCATGTCTATGCATGTGTCACAAAATGCTCCCACTGCCATATCCACAAGTGTGACTGGTAGAGGACCACTTGAAATGCCCCTCACCTCTAAGTTCAGCCCACTTTTTAAGACTCACTGCAGTTTTTCCCTCTGAAGTTTTTCTTGACCACCTAGGCACCACTAACTCTTCTCTTCTATGATCACCTTGGAGAGAATAGCAGTCAGCTATTACCATAATCATACTGCATAACAAACACCCCTACCCCTCAAAAAAAAACCCTCAGTGGCAAATAACAATAAGCATTTATGACTTGTATCATGTCATCTCTACAGGTTAGCTGGGGTTTGGCTGATTTAGGCTGGGATTTGCTGTGCGTCATGGGTTTAATTCAGATCTACTTCACATATCTTTCATACTTCTGGTACCAGGAGGCTACCTTGGGCGTGTTTTTCAGGATAGGATTCCTCATAAGGCTAGGCTTTGACTTATTCACTGTTACTTCCTTCCATGTTTCATTAGCCAGAGACCAAGATCTCTGGGGTGGGGAAGTGCACTTCTCTGATGGAGGTAAAGGGGAAGGGAGACAATGTTTGATGGGCAACACGTGATATACCAGAGAGTTTTATAGTCATGTCTGTGACTTAGACACTTGGTTAAGTACCTCTCTACTTTTAGGAATTGTGTCTCTGAGTTGGTTGGAGCTGATAACTTGGAGTTGAGCCTTTCTTCCGACACCTCTGTGTTGCCTTATGTTCCCCACAGCAGTGCTGAAGGAAGGATGTAATAAAATGTGAAGTGCATGGACAACCCGGTAGACATAGTCATGCATCCTGGCTCTGCTGTGTGCAATAAAGGTGACCCTAGCAAGCCCTTTATTATCTCTAGTGTTGGAGTTTGTAAGAGTTATAATTAATCATATTCCCCTCTCTTCAAAGTTCTGAACCAGTTTAGAATTATACATGGAAATTTGATGGGGATACAAATATTGACTTTATAACTGGCAAAACCAAATTTGAGAACAGCTTGGACCTGAAGCTGAAGTGATTTTCTTGAGACCTTCCTCTACATTTGGACACTGGAGCCCACCTGAGGGGAGTACTGGGTCTTCATAGTGACTCTGAGCTACTAGATGCATGAGGAACTGTGGCCATGAGAGAGGCCAAACCTGGGAGAGTGTACACATTACAGGGACATGGACCATGTGTGTCAGCCTCTTGTCATCCTAAAATCTATGACAGTCTCTTCTTTACCCACATGAAGAAGGGCATGAAAGGTGGAAGGAAGGAAATATGGAACCATTTCCCCTCCTCACAACCTCTTCTAAGAGAGAAGCCATTTCTTTTACCGAAGGTGGAGAGAAGGGAAGAATGGATCCTATGACCTGATACTATATAGATGGAGCCATGACTGAGTCAGAAGGCACAGGTCTCTCTATTTCACTTGCTACAGATGGACCATAAGGACATTTCTAACGTGTCTGGAGCAGCTCTCCCTTAGGGAGAGGTCCATAGGGGAAGATCCTAACTCCATCCCAAATTCTAACCACCATCTTCACTCATTTCCAAATGAACAAAGAAGCCACCTGTGTTTGGGTGGGTTCATCTGAACGTGCTCACCACCTCCTGGGATGGAGCCTATCTAGGGCAGGAGACTTGGATTCATTGTGCAGAACAGATACTGTCTTATGCTCTCCCCTCTTATCTTGGATGCTAGTTTGTTCTGCAGCCTATCAGAAGTTAGAACTAAAGCATGGTGACCAATCAGAGGTGAAAAAGGGTATGGCTAGGCTGGAAGTACATTTTAGAGGTTACAAAAAGCTGCACACTTGGTGGGGGCTTACACTCATTCCCCCAGAGCAAGACACTGAGTGAGGTAGAGCTGAAGGGAGGTACTGCAGAAAGGAGTTTGTATTCTTAAGGACCTTGGTGTCATTATTTACAGTGTTACATTTGATCTTCCCAGCAGCCTCAGGTTTAGTGGTTAAGAACACAGAATCTGGAGCTGGATTTCAGGCTTCTTCACATACCAGTTGTATGACATTGAAAAGTCTCCGTGTCCCAGTTGCCTCATTTGAAGAATGGTGATATTATACATATTAAAGGAGGATATTAACAATACCTCTCACACAGTGCTGCTGTGAGGTTAAAGTGACTTAATGCACATGGTGGGCAGCTTCTGAGGTGGCCCCCAATGATCCCTGCCTCTGGATGCTCATGCCCCTGTGTAATCCTCTCCTGAGTGTGGGCTGGACCTAGTGACTTGATTCTAATGAGAGAATACTGTAAAATTGATAGGGTGTCACTCAAGATTAGGGTACAAGAGACTGATTTTTATCTTAAGTGCCTTCTTTCATTCTCTCACTACTTCTGTTGGAAGCCAACTGCATGTGTGAGCTGCCCAATGGAGAAGCTCCCCCAGGAAGGAACGGAGGGTGGCTTCTGGTCAACAGCCAGCTGGGAACGAGGCCCTCCACCCAACAGCCCATGAGTACCTGAATCCTGCCAATAGCCATGTGAGGGAGCTTGGAAGCAATCACCCTCCAGTTGAGCCTTGAGGTGACTGCAGGCTCGCCTGGCATGTTAACCATGGCCTGTGTGAGAGTAAGGATCTGGCTAAGTCATGCCCTTGCTCCTGACCCACAGAGACTGTAAGATAATAAATGTTTGTGGTTTTAAGCCACTCAGTTTTATAATTTGCTAGACAGCAATACATAACTAATATAATACATGTACAATTCTTAGACTAGTACTTAGTGCATAGTAAACCCTCAATAGATATTAACTATCTTTATCATTAATAGCTCTATTTCACAGATTAGAAGAGTGAGGCTCAGAAAAAGGTAAGTTGACCAGTTACACAATTAATATATAGTAGTCTCCACCCTGTTCTATCTGATTCCAAAGTCAGTGCTATTACAGCATTACAATGTGGAAGAAGGTCCAGCTCTCAGGGTTCCTAGCAGGAGCTATGGAAAAAGAGAAGGAGGGTTTCCATGGGAAAGCTTGAAGAGGAGAATAATGCTAAGGCTGCAGAGGGCTGAGTTCTGGATTGTGGAGAGATACAGCCAGCCCTTCAGAGGTCTTTACATGGGGGAGAAGAACTAACTCCTACACCCAGACTTAGCTAGGGGCTAGGCCTTTCCAGAACATGAGAGAACCAACACAAGATTAAATCTGTCCTAAGGGTTTGTTAGACCCTGTGGACTGAGGGATAGAGCTCTGGTCTTTCTTTGCCTTTTCTCATTCCCTCCAGGAACTCAGGAACTCAATACCTGAGATAAGCCCCATCCGGACAAGTCCCATTTGGGCAAAGACCATTCTCATTATCACCTTGTCATGGCACTGACAGTGATGATGAATGATCTTAGACAGTTAGAGGAGTGGTCATCACCACTTGGAACAGCATGTTCTCTGAGCACAGTGCATGCTAGGGACATCAGCAAGATCCCTAAGGATGTATGAGCAGTAAACTCAGCCCAGGGAGGCAGGTCAGACAGCTGAGATCTGAGGGTGTGGGCATGAGGAAGGATGCAGATTCAAGCTTTGCCACACAGATACCCAAAGAATCACATGGATGATGCAGACATACTGACACCTGTATTAATATAAATATATTCCCAGACACACAGCCACACCTATAGAAAAACACATACTCTCAGATATTCAGAGAGAAAGACAAAAATGCTCAGAGAAATGCTGAATGTGAGAGAGGAACATTTATACCCCACAACTCATGTTTCCATGGAGGGGTACACATTTTTATTGCAACACCCAGGAGAGAAAAGTATGGAAGGAACTCTTATTGCTTTTGTCCTTGCCCTCATGGAGCAGTGGGGAGAAGAGACTTGTCTGATTGGTGAGTTTGGAAGAATAGAGCATGCTCAGCTTAGCCCCTCCTAGGTCATCTCTGTCTTCTGCTCTGGCCTCTGGAAGAGAGGAAACAACATTCTGACCAGTTTTTGGGTATTGAACAAACCTCCCAGGGCTGACTGTTGTCTCTCTCTGTAGTTGTCTGGTGTGACTGGTGCTGAGTGGATATGTCTGTCTAATTCAATGGTGAAGGATTTGCCAACCCAGTTGGCTACAGATCTAGAGCCACATTCTCCACTTGACTTTACCTTATAGAGTTGATGTTGTGATCTTCACCTTTGTCTCCTGAGTCTTGCTGATTTTAAAATCAAGTTTCTCCAATCCCAACACCAAACACTGTCACTGAGAAAAAACAGAGACATGGACAGATGTTGAAAGACACAAGCATGGGGACATAGATGAGGTGGTACGTTCTCCTGAGTGGAGGGGAAGGCCTTAGAAGAGCAGTCTCAGCCCTAGCTAGGCATTAAAACCACATGAGAAAATTTATGAATGTGTACCTATAGTTGGGTCCCACCCTAGACAAATTGAATCAGAATCTGCTGGGCTAGGGACTGGAAAATGGTGATTTTTAAAGATCTGCAGTGATTCTAACAGGCATCTGCCTCACCTCCCAACACTCAAAGGCTACACATATTTTTCCCCTCTACTAAGGAACTCTGTGGTCCTCACATTCTAATCTGTCTGCCACAGGCCTCTCTCTGACATCACTTGCTCCAAGGTACAGCTCCAACTCTCCCTTTCACAGACATTCTGGAGATTCTGGTAACTGTTCAGGGCTGTTTACTAAGCAGGAAATTGCAATTGCCGTGGCTGCTGCTATCCAACTCCTGTAACTCTTCTGAGGGACCATGAGGGTTTTCTCATCACTCTTCAAACAGAGGTCTCTTCACACCTGCCCTGGGTCCCCAATACATGTGGATGCTCAGGAAAATTTAAGGCATTTTGCCTTTGGTTTCAGCCCTGCTTCCTATTGTGTCTCTGCTTTGCCAACCCCTGGCAGTTCAGGGCCACAGGCTGCTGAGCAGAAGGCAGGCCCCCATGACGGTGCTTCGGCACACGCGGCTCTTCCTGCAGACTGCGGTTCTCTCCTCGCAATGGATGGAGGCCAAACTCCTCTGCTGGCAACAGAGAGGGTGAGGCCAGGCTCGTGACTGCAAAATGGGGAGCTTTATTGTCACTGGACCTAGAGCTGCCTGGATTTCTCTTCTGCCTCTCTCTATTCATCAGAGGAAGCCATTGGCCTTCTAACCAGGAACTTGGCCTTCTCCATCTTCCCGTTGTTCTAGGTCCAGTATTCTCAATGTGCTGTGTATTAGAATCACTGGGAAGGCTCATTAGAATACAGATTGCTGGGCCCCACCTCCAGAGTTTCTGATTAGTAGGTCTGGAATGGGCTTAGGAATCTGCATTTATGACAAGTGCCCAGATAACGCTGGGCCAGGGACCACACCTTAAAAACGACTGCTCTGGGCCGCTTCTGTTCCCACTCCTGAGTCAGCTTGGTGTTTTTTTTTTTTTTTCTCCTGTCACCTGAGGATATAGGGCACAGGTGGAAGGCACTTAGGTAACTTCAACTATAATGATACTTAGGATCAAGCTCCTTTTTCCTGACGCCTTACTATGAGCCAGACACCATGCTGAGTGTCTGACATGCATTATGCTACAGGGAAACTGAGGTTAGGTAACTGACCCAAGGTAACAAACTTAACAGAGAGTTACCAAGTAGTTGAGCTGGGTCTGGAACCCAGGCTAATCATGATCTTAAAATATTGTATCATTCCTTTATACGTAACTAATATATTTAACAAAAATATATTAAATGGCTTCTGTATTATTGACATTCTTCTAAGTCCAACTGATACAGCAATGACCAAGGTAGAGCAGACAACTGCTTTCATGGAGCTTAAATTCAAGAGGGAAAGAGAGAGAGAATAGCTAGTTAAAAAAAAAGCACTTTAATTTGGGTCAGCTGTTCCTTTGTGGTCCACAGTGAGGGAGGTCCTGACTCAGAGTGTTGCAGAGGTTTGGGGTGTGGCTCCTGGTGGGGGAGCAGGCAGTGTGGTCCTCCGTGCCTCCTCTATGCTCCCAGCCGAGGCCAGGGGAAAGGAGCCCATGGTTCCTGGAAGCAGGGCAGAGCCTGGGCAAGCACGGCCTGGGATTAGAAGTTATCACCCCCAACCCCGTCTGAGAGAGCCACTGGGTTCCGGACTAAGGAAACTTCACCCTTTGGTAGGTGTCATCCCTGGTCGTGGAGACATGGTCAGGTCTGGGCAAAGTTTGTCTGATCCTCCCTGTGTGAAGGGAGATGGCTTATTGAGCTGCTTCACTGAACTCATTCACAGGGTGAGCAGGTGAGTGGGCCTGACATGTAGCTTATTTTAGAAAGCAGACATCAGCCTAATCTTCATACAACTCAAATTGGATACCCATGCAGATGGCATGCTAACTGTTTCCCATTACACACGCCATCATCACAGCCACCGTCTCACTCTCCTAATCTCTTGTACACACACGTCCTCAAGCTTACAGTGCATTGTCAGTCTTGCTCAGTGTCAGGGAGTCTGCTGCTCAGGGGCTTCATGAAGGCTCTGAATGGATCTTAGAAATCTCAATTTTTACAGTACCCAGCAGAGTGCCTGACACTTAGTTTTCAATAAGGGTTGGATGGATAGGTAGATGAGTGAGTGTAAAAGTGAGGGACTCCCTGCCCCTCTGCCTATCCCTCCTGGTCCCACAGCAGCTCAGCTGCAGACACTACAAACCTCCAACACTCAGGTTCAGCCTCCTGCCTCAGCCAGGATGCATGCGAGGAGCCCAGTGTCATGCTCAGTGGGATCTGGGGTGTGCTCTGCTGCTCCAGAGTGGTAATCTGAAAGGGGAAAGAGTGGCTGGTCCTGTGCCCCCCAGAGCCCTGAGGAGCTACTCCCCTCCTCATCCACTGTCTTTCCTTCCCCCAGCTAGGCCCTTTCTGTATGATCACATGCCTGCCTTCATTTCCCAGTTGTCCACCAGTGCCCCCCAAGGACTGGAGCTTGCCTTGAATTCTCACCTACTTTCCTAGGACCCTTCCACCCTGCCTGGTTCTCTCAGGGTTGAGCCCTACCCCCTGCAATTCCAGCTGTTGGCTGGCTGGACCCAGGGTTCCAGCCCTTCCTCTCTGCTCACATTGGATCCGTCATATATAACACCTCCAGCTCAAGTGTGCTATGCTTCTTTACATCCTGGCATTGGGTCTGACTGTCACCCTTTACTTGCCAAGTTAGGCATCCAAGATACAGCTCCATGAGACCCAGCTTCTCCCCTTCCCTCAGTGACTACCTGAAGCATCAGCCTCCCTGGGTATGGAGCCTACACAGGTCAGGATGCCCTCTTATTTCCTTCAGTCTCTTTCAGGAGTCTCCCTCTGAGCCTGGAGGGTTGATGCTCACTATGGGCCAAGTCTTCTGCCTACTGCCCTGGTGCTCTATCCTTCTGGGCTATAAACTATCTCTCCTACCCCTACCCTCTTGCCCTCCCATGGCAACTTCCCAACAGACCCCTGAGGTCCCCCTGTGTGATAGTCTGTTTCAGACAAGAATCCCATTTCCCCAATGTTTAATGTATTCTACTAATCTGCTCACAGGTGCCTTTGGCAATCCCAGTGAGAAAACTTACTTTAAATATTTAAAGGAGCAGTTAATATGTGAGTTAACAGCTGAATTTCTGTTGTACTACTACTAGGGTTTAAATCCTGGCTCTGCCACTTTCTAGTTGTGTATCTTAAGGCAAGGTACTGAATCTCACTGGGGATCCATGTCCCCATCTGTAAAATGGGAATAATAACTGTACCTGTTCTCAGGGCTTTTGTGAGAATAAAATGAGTCAATATATATATAAAATGCTACAAAGAAGATCTAGTGCCTAATGAGTACTCAACAAATGCTAGCTATTATATAAATATTATGCCTGCTGACTGTGACCAAGAGCTATTCATTCATTCATGATATAGTCTTTAAGAACCTACTATGTGTCAGGCCCTACGAAGCAGTCAAAGATGAATGAGATATGCCCTGGAGCTCCCAGTATGCAAGGAAGCAGGCGTGGGCCAAGCGAGAGGGGTGAGAGTGGGTGTGTGTGACTAGAGGCCCACCTGGAGGTTTGTGCAGAGGGCTGCTGCCTGGGGTTGTGCTTGGAGGTCTCAGTTATACCCTGTCCTCAAGCACATATGAAGGTACAGAGTCCCCTGGGCCTGGTGACAGGAAATCATCCTGGACAGGTAAGTGCCTCTCATCTGTGGACATGAAGCACTGTCCCCAGAGCTTCAGGATTCACAGACCCCAGCACATCACAGTGCCTCAAGCAACAGGACATCCTGACTGTCGGACCTGTGGGTGTGGCAGTGGGAATGTGGGGATGGAGCCTCCTGCGTCAGTGAGCACCTGGTGAGGGGTCTCTGCTCTCCCAGGATGGGCGTCTTTTTCCTCTCCAAGGTTTTCTTCTGACGGGCACGAACTCGCCCTTCTCCCTGCCCTCACCTTCCCTGCTGCCATGTCTCCATTTTGTTCATGGTTTAAGTCAGATTCTTTTGTGAATTTTGCCTTTCCTTGGCCATTTTTCTGCCTTCTGAGTCAGCCCACTTCTGTTTCATCCCCATGGCACCCCCACCCCAGTCCCTGTAACAGGCTGATTCATCTCAAAAGGCTCCCAGGAGAGACTTGGAGAGCTCACTCTACACTGGGGCTATTGACCACACAGGGGAGCTGCCCACAAAGCTGTGTTAGCTACCAGTGGTAAGTTGCTCCCTCCATTTCTCTAGAAGCTGTGGGATGTTAGACCACCCAAATAAACCCAGTAGACAGTAAGCAAATGTCTCAACAGACAGCACATAAACACCTGAGGACTTTATTATTCTGAGATGCCCCTAAGAGAGACCAGACACCTGGGGGGAAACAGTAAAAGCTTGCAATGGCCCATTGTCAACAAATCAAGCCCACAGTCAAAAATAGACCACTGTTACCTTAGCCAGGTGACTCAGCTGGTTGGAGAGTTGTCCTGTTCCCCAAAAGGTTGCAGGTTAGCTTCCTGGTCAGGGCACTTAACTAACTAGGTTGAAGGTTCAATCCCTGGACAGGGTGTATATGGGAAGCAACCAATTGATGTTTCTTTCTCCTCTCTCTCTCAAATCAATAAACATGTCCTTGAGTGAGGATTTATAAGGTGGCAGCTTCTAAAAAAGAATTAGAGGGGCTTTTCTTTGTGTGAGGAAAGCTGGGCCTGTCTGGAAACTGAGGGTCAGGATGCAGAGGAGAGGGGTATTGAAGATGCATGAGTGAGGGTAGAGTGGGCCCTCCACAATGGAGGGTGGGCCCCAGGGTGTCTGTGCTGGAGGCCAGCTCCTGAGAGGAGAAGAGGGGGCAGGTCACTACTCTAGTACGAAGCCCTATTTATGAAGGGCTCACTATGTCCCAGACAGCATGCTGAGAACTTCACACAGATTGTGTCCTTTCACGCCTCAGACACGCGCTGTCATGTCCTTATTTTCCAAAT
Source organism: Trachops cirrhosus (assembly GCA_028533065.1). Lineage (NCBI taxonomy): Eukaryota > Metazoa > Chordata > Mammalia > Chiroptera > Phyllostomidae > Trachops > Trachops cirrhosus. The sequence goes on along the minus strand of CM052542.1, from coordinate 20,122,187 downwards.
GAAAAATCTGAATGTCAAGGAGGTTAAGTGAGTTCCTCAAGGTTCCAAAACTAAAAGAAATGACACAGCTGGGACTTCAGAGTTCACATTCCCAACACTGTTTTATAATTGTTTACATGGTGTGCTTCGTACATAAAAATAATAAGCATCACTTACGTTACTTAGTACATACCCTGTGCTAGACACTGTTTTCTGTAGGTGTTAACTCCTCATTTACTCTTCAGCAGCTCTGTGAGGAGTGGAAGATACTGCTGCTATTCCATTTTGCACGTGAAGTAAATCACTTAAGGTCACACAGCAAGTAAGAGGCAGAACCTGCTGCTGGCCCTGAAGGACTGACCCATTCTCCACTCCCTTCCCTTCCATTTGAAAAGAGAGCATGGGTGAAGATGGGAACCGATATGGGGAGTTCTCATTTAGTGGCCTTGATATTTCCTTGAAGACAAAAGTAAGAGAATCTGTGGGAGATGCGTGAGGGGTTGGAGTGGTAGACTGGGTGTTGGAAGTGGTAAGACTTCAGGAGCATAGAAGAGGTATGAATAATCCACCCTAGGCTGTGCTAATGGGCAAAACAAAGGCAGACCCAGCTGAAACTGTCCTGTCACAGCTTGCAGTTCCCATCAAAGCCCTCAATGGAGAGCTCAGATGAGATGACACCCATGGGCTTGAGCTGGGTGCCCAGGACTGGAGCTCTTGTGGTCCTGAGTCTCAGACACTGAGATCTCGCTAGCCTCCTGGGGATGCCATATTAGCTTTGAGAAGATTTGATGGATAAAAGGGGCTCTGCACCAAGAAGAGGCCTGCCATGGACTGAATGTCCATATGTTGAAGTCCTAATTCCCAGTGTGATGGTATTTGGAGGTGTGACCTTTGGGAGGTAACTAAGTCAGAGGGAGTGAGGCCTCATAATTGGGACTAGTGCCCTTATAAGAAGAGACATGAGACAGATGATCTCTCTCACCATGTAGAGTACAATGAGAAGTCAGCAGTCTGCAAACCAAGAAGATGGTGAGAACCTACCCATCATGGGCACCTTCATCTTGGGCTTCTAGTCTCTGGAACTTTAAGAATAAATATTTATTGTTTAAGCCACCCAGTCTATGCTACTTGTTATAGGAGCCTAAGCTGATAAGACCCCATGGGATACAAGAAGCTGCTAGTTCAAGAGAGAGAGAGACCTCCAAGAATGTGTCCTTGGGGTCATTAATGGTGTTGCCACTGAGGGGGTGTTTATCTTAGCACAGTTGACCGTGGTTACATCCAGTCTGACCACCTGGGCATAGGCTTCAAGGAATTTTGAAACTGAACACTTGGTGTGCTGAGTATGAAAAATTCATGGTCTTTAAATTCTTAGGAGCAAGAACTTAGCCTTCACAAGAGGTTCTCGTAAGAAAAGTTCAGAATTAGTCGGATGACCATAGTACCTCCTCTCACGTACTGCCCTCTCTTTCTGTCTTGGCTCTTTCTGCAGAGGATGACCTCTGGACCTTGGCCTTGACTGGTGAACCTCTTGGTCCCTTTCTTTTTCTCTCTCTGATGATTTCCTCTCATTGGCTTTGGTGGCTTCATGACCCTGATTCTGGAATAATGAATTGAACCTGGTTCTGAACTGGCCATGTTTAGGCCTGGGCCTCACCCACCCATGCCGTGGCTCTGACACCGTTTGCACCTGAAACTCCCTTCTGTCAGTGCCCAGTGTCCAGAAAGACAACAAGCTGCAGGGGTTCTAAGAGGGGCTCAGGTAAAGTTCGCTCCAATAAGACAGCTTGTGGAAGTGCTCTGTGGATCGATGTAGACAGATGTGAGGAGAGTGACCTTTCCTTCATAATTGTCCCCTAAGGTAAAAGCCTTGGGTTCTTGCTCAGTCCTTGCTAGCTTAGAGGAGAGCAGAGCTCAGCCCCATCTTGAAAGGAATTTCAGATGTGATGACCAGAGGAAGCTATGCTCAGGGATGTATCTAGAGAGCTCAGAGGACTCATTAAAGCATCATCTTGCTCAGATAAGTTGTTAGTTAAAAGTTTTCCTAGAGGGGCTTTCATTGCACTCCACTGAGAATTTCTACCTCCTGCTAGGAGTACATATGGGGAAGGAAGAATTTTATAGATGGTATAAATGGCTAAGCATTCTAAACATGTTATTCAAATCTCACATAATTGTGTTCTTTGAACCTATAGAGACTCAACCCTTGTTGACTGGGTGGTGATTGCAGGGATAATGTTTGGGCAGAAGTGGGGAATGAACATTGTAATGATAATGATAGCAGTAAAAGGAATAGTAGCAGCAATTTATAAAGTATCTATATGTGAGGCACAGTTGAGCACCTCAGTAGGCTGAATAATGGTTCCCCAAATATCCAATTGCTTTCCTAATCCCTGGGGCCTGTGAATGTCACCTTACATGGCAAAAGGGACTTTGTAGGTGTGACTGTTAAGGATCTTAAAATGGGAAGATTATCTGATTGTCTGGGGGATCCCTAAAGGTAATTAATTACAAGTGTCGGAAGTCAGGAGATCTAACACAGATGAGGGGAAGGGAGTGTGACAACAGAAGCAGAGATGGGAGTGATGTGGCCACAAGCCGAGGAATGCCCGCTGCCTCAGAAGCTGGAAAAGGTGATGGGTGGATTCTCTTCTGTAGCCTTCAGAAGAAACCATCCCTGCTAACTCCTTGACTTTAGCCTTGTTGAAGGCTTCTGGACTCCAGGACTGCGAGACAATACATTTCTGTTGTTTTCAGCCACTAAATTTGGGGTAATTAGTTACAACAGCCCTAGGAAACAATTTCAGCACCTTAGCCCGTTCAATCCTTATCCATCCTGTAAGTGGGTACTATTATGACCTCTATTTATAGATGATGGAACTGTGGTCCTCCAAGGGCTGAATGGCTTATTCAAGCTCTCAGAGCTAGCAAGTAGAACAGCAGGCAGTCACACTTGAGTCCATCTCCTGAGTTCAGGTTCTTCACCACAAGTCTGTACGCTTTGCAGCTACTACTCAGTATTGGCCACAACAGGCGGCAAGGAAACTGGGCAGCCTCTGTGAAGCTGGGCTAAGACTACATGGAGTCACAACTGAGGCTACTTAGTGGAGGGTCCATGGGCATGGGCATGGGCACTGCCACTAAAGCCCCCAGAATGGAAGAAGGAGGAACAGTTACAGGTGTGCTAAACAAGATGTTGTTAGGGGAGTGGGGAGAAGTGGGTGGGAGTTAGGTTCTGGGGTAGATGTGGTGGGAGCTTAGTCAGGAGGAAGCAGAGGTAGTTGGGGTGCTAGGCATGGCATGGATAGTGGGGAGAGGTGCTGCCGATCTGGACTTTGTGTCTTCTCAAAAGGGTTAGAAGCATCCAGATCTCAGTGGCCATCTCTGTTACGACTGAGCCAGTGTTAAAGCTGTTGTTCCCTGGGGAAGCCCACCCTGGGAAGGGGTGAGCGTGTATGTGACTTCGGCCCCTCAAGCCCCTGAAGTCAGACAGGCACAGTGCTTTTCATCCAGAGGGGCCATTGTCTAGCCCCTGCCTGAGGGAGGAAGGAAGCAAGACAATGGGTTCAAGATCTTAGTAAAGGGATTGTGGACAGGGCTCTAGCATCAGGGGAACTGTAGTGCTGGGCCAGTAAACAAGGGTGAAGTCAGCTGCTTGGGCTGATCCCACTTGCAGGGCCTGGGAGAGAGAGCTGTGACTCACTGGGCAGGCAGATGCCCAAGGCTCGTGTCAGGCCACCAGACCCCCCTAACACTGGGCCAAGCTTAACCTGCCAGGGAGGTGCTGGAGCTGAGGTTCCCAGCTGAGTCCAGCACCAGCTCACTGAAGGCTGCTGCCATGGAGTGGGCAGAGGGAAGGTTGGGGAGGGCGTGGGCTGGCAGCAGAGTCCCCTTAAAACAAACCCCTGGGTGTGACTATTCAGGACAGTCCAGGGCACTGCTTCTCAAAGTGTGGTCCTGAGACCAGCAGCATCAATATCTCTTGGGATTCTGTGGCAAATATAACTTATTGGGCCCCACCCCACACCTGCTGAATCAGAAACATTGGTGTAGGGGCCTAGCAATCTGTTTTAACAAGCCCTCTAAGTGATTCTGATGCCCGCTGAAGTTTAAGTTGATGAATGAATGAACTGTTGGTCTAGACCACCAACTAGAATACCATAGGGTTCCCTTAGAAAGATTGGGATTGTAGCCTCATCTTTTGCATTTTCTAACCCCCTCTGCCCCCATCCCATGCTGCAAATGGCAGATTTTCCAAAGATGTTCACAGCTGTGTCCAAAACAATCCTTTGCAGAAAAGGAGCCTGTTTTTCCCTTTCAGGGATGAGAATTCCTATCAGCAGATGAATATCTATTTTCACAGACTTTTGAATTATACAGGACTATAAGAGGAGTTCAGGGAATCTGATATTAACTAGACCTTGAAATACAGTTTTTTTCCAAATGGATGCATAGTCTTTATTTTAAATAGGAGGCATTTCTGGCTAAATTTGGTGGTTTATTTATGGGAAAACCAGCAAAAATCTGACATCTAGGAGTCTCAATGATTTAAACCCTGTTAATTAATATATTAGCTGAATCACAGGGAGAAAATGGACAGATTCATTCCCTGTGGCAAAGAGGAGAGGGAGCTCCCAGCTGAGCAAGGAATTCGCAAATGCATGTCTGGGTGGCATCTGGGTGATTAATGGCATCAGACCCTGGTGCCCTCTTTAATGGCCCAGCCAGTGGCCTCAGGAAACCCTGCCGCCTTGCCCTTGTTTGTGTGTAGTCGCTCTGGAGCAGCAGTGCAAGGGACAGGATATAGCAGGGAGGTCAGGGAGGAGCCCGAGGTGGAAGAAATCATCTCCATGTTCCCTCCCCAGCCGAGCTGCCTGTGGCCTCATGCGCCATGAAAAAATGATGACCTGACTTCATTAACACCTTGTCATCTTTTCCCCTCCTGACAGTTTGAAAAGAGCACTTTCTCTAAGCAGAATGGGATTCCAGAGGCCTCCGGGGCACGGAAATCACAGACTGAACTTTCAGAAAGAAAAATCCTGCTGCCCAAGTTAAGCAAATGCTGGCTATGCAAATGAAGGTGGAACATTCCCTTGGCATTTAGGCAGTTCTGGGGTATGTATAGCAGGTGCAATGGGTTTAAGTACAGTCAATCCATGGAAATGCCTTGCCATCAGGCCCCGCCCCTCCCCTGGCCACTTAGTGGAGGGCCCGTGGGCATGGTCACTGTCACAGTGAAGCCCCCAGAAGGGAAAGGGGAAGAGCAGTTACAGGTGGCATATTCAGCAAAAAGCTGACTTCTGTCTTGCCTGGCACCCCAGCTTTCTGAAACCTGACCCCATCTTGCGTGTTTGGATCTGATTTCCTCCAGCCCATGTGGTTATAGTCAGGGATATCTGCTGAGCACCTAGAAGACCCTATGGTGACTCCCTGTATGGTGATGCCCCCTTTTACAGACACAGAGTCTGAGGGACAGAGAGAAGAGGTCATTTGTCCAAGGTGACTCTGATGGGATCAGGTCTGGTATCCGGGGTCTTGCTGACAGCTACTCAAGCTGATTAGTGGGGGGTGGGGACCACAGAACCCAGATCTCAGCCATATGGCCTGGTGATCTTTTCAGTCATTCATCAACTTAAAAATGTTTTTCATCTTAATTTCTAAAAGAAATTTTAACAATGCAATATATGCATATGGTTACAGATAAATCAAACATAACAAAAGCCTTATAATAAATAAGAGCAGTCCTTGACCTTCCCCACAATCTCCTGAGAGGAGATGATGTTAAACTCTTTTAGGCTTATTTTTTTTTTTATTAACTTTAACTCTGTGTTTCCACATGTGTGCCTGTACCTCTCTTTCTTGATCTGTGGGGTGGGAGAACGTGGCTTTCCTCATGCAGCTCTCCCGCCTCCCCCCTTAACCCCATCATCTCATGTAGTCCTAGCAATCGTTTTTTAAATCACTTATTTATTTTTCCTTAAATAAGTGATCAGAGTTTACTGTAATTATATTTCCCCTCATGAACAGATTTTGCTTTTCCTTAGAATAATTGCCTAGTTATTTCGCTTGCATATTTTTCTACATATATTTTAAGTGTTTTTTAAAAAAATCAGTCAGAGCTATCATTTAGCTATCATTAGTTTCTTAAATAAAAACTCCATCATCTCATTTATTTGATCATTTCTCCCTCTTTATTCCATGGTAAGGAATTCTTTCCCATTGCATTCACTTGCACTGATTAATTGGCAGGCCTGTGCACAGCTACCCTTCAGGGACGTCCTCTGTCCTTGTCCTGGTTGGATCTACCATCTCTCCATCCTTTGTCTTCTTTCTTGGATTACTCCCTAATTTTTCTGGAGCATTCCCTCCAGGAGCTTTTTAAGGAAGGATACATAAAAAGTACTGTTTTGAGCCTTTCATTGTAGAAAATATTTTTATTTTATCCTTACATGATTTCTAGTTGGGCTAAATAAAAAATTCATGGCTGAATTTTGAAAATAATTTTAAAAATGAAATATAATATTCATATAAGATGTGAAAGCATTCATTGTCTCATTGTTTGCTATCTCCCAGTTATGTTCTTGGGCAATGAAAACCATTCTGGTGACCTGCCTTTTGCATATAGTATTATTTTTTCCTCTTTGGAATCTCTTAGGATATAAAAAGATATTTCAGAACAATATCCCTGATGTTCTAAAAATTTACATAAACCTTGCAGTGGGAGATACAGTCTAGTTCCAGGAAATATTTTTAAATCAGTTCTTTGACAATTTTTTTCTCTCCTTTTTTCTCTCCTGTTAGTAATATATTGGATTTCCTGATTGATTAGCTAACGCTATAGTGTTTTCTTTCATATTTTCCATCTCTGCCTTTCTGTTATATTTTGTAATCAATTTTATTATCTTTATCCTTTAAACTTTTATTGAATTGTTTTATTTTTTCTCCCTTACTGTAAATTTCTAATAGCCCTTTCTTGTTTCCTAATTGTCTGTCTTTCTTTCTTTCTTCTTTCTTTTATTTTAAACCCTATTCTTTGTAAATGGAAGCACTATTTTTTCTTACGGTTCTGAGTGTACTGAGCTTTGCATTATCTCTATTTTTGTCAGTTGTTTCTTCCTGTTTTGATATCAGTGTTGTTTTACTTCATTTATTTTATTCTTTCTTTGTTATGTTGGAGTCTTTTCTGAAATGTCTAACAGTGCTTGGTTGCCCACTCATGAACCAGACACTAAGCAGATGACTGAAATCTCTGTGTGCAGCTGGGGCAGGAGGATTATCAGCTGATAGTGTCACCGAAGGTTTCACTGCAGAGTCATCGGACACTGAACTGGCCGTTTTATTTGGAGAGTCTCAAGTGACAACGTGTGAAGTCTTCCCTTTAGGCCATGCCGTTCTCCCTTAACGAACCTCTCCTCTCTTGCCTGGTTGGTGTAGACCTGGCCTCTAAAGAGACAAAACCAAGGGGGAGGGTGGAAGCAAGGGAGGGAGGTGGGTTTGAAGGGGGTGGGAGGGGAGGGGTGCAGAGAAAATACAAACAACTGTAATTGAACAACAATAAAATAATTTTTTTCTTTTTTAAAATATATTTTATTGATTATGCTATTACAGTTGTCCCATTACCCCCCTTCATTCCCCTCCACCCTGCACACCCTCTC